>JAWZYV010013850.1:0-97190 GCA_038373885.1 Cheiracanthium punctorium | reverse complement strand
TTTTCTCCACGGAAAGGCTTTTATGCGATTTCTGCAATAAGATCCTAATTTTTCTCTTTTGTGTCACTGATCAGCATGATGTCCAGGTACAAGCAGTAATTCAGAATAATTCATTTTATTACAAAAAAGTATTAATTTATCTTTTGTAAATGTTTTTGATTCCATTTGCATACTAGAAATGTAAAGCTATTGGAGAAAATATCATCTATGGAGATTTTTTTTTTTTAAACGTGCCTAATTATCTCTCCCCCTCCTCGAAAAATTTTCTTTCTAGAGCACCCACAAAAATTTTGAAAAGTCGGCGTCTCTGCTTCCGGCTTCCGTCCCGGACGCGTGAAAACAAACACTCATAGATACAGAGCACTGGCGCTTTACAAACGCCCCCTAGAGAGTAAATCCGCGGCGCTTACTTGTGACGTAACACCGAGTAGGTAAACCAAAGCGTTTCCATTGGGTTTCTCCTCTCTCCCGCGGCACGAGAGAGAGGAGAAACCCAATGGCTTTACCTACTCGGTGTGACGTCACAAGTAAGCGCCGCGGCTTTCCTCTCTATGGGGCGTTGGCTTTACGCGCCAACGCCTTGGCGAAAAGCGAACGCCGCTAGGGATGGACGCGAGACGAAAAATAAGCGTCTCGCAAATTAGCCTAAAAGCTTGTCTCGTCTCGCAAAAATCCCTATATCGTAATGTTAAAAATATGTGTCTCGTCTCGCAAAAAAGCTGTAAATCTGTCTCGTCTCGCAAAAAAAGTAGTCTCCCGTCCATCCCTAAACGCCGCCGCCGTGGATAAGCCGATTTGGGACGCTGGGACGCACGTTTGGGTGGATCAGATATCTTGTTTTTATTTTGGTTTTCATCGTGTTCGTTGCGTTTTATGCGATAATGGATAAGTTTTGTGTTTAAGTAGTATAAATAAATGTAAATAATAATGAAATATAAAGAATTAACTATGCAGTGCTTTTTTCGTAGCGGGTTTTCCCACGACAGCCACGAGGCTTCCTGCTAAGTGGTAGGACTCCTTGATATGTCTCTGGATCGTCAAGTGCAAGCGCGTGCGAGTAGCACATGTTTGCCGTTGAGATATCGGACCATTTACCGAACTTTTTAGACACACCTCGTAAGATCAACATTTAAGGGAAAAAAAAAATGGAAATTTTCGTTACGGCCAATTATTTACACTAGGGATTGCCCTCCGTGGGGGACTTTTTAAGGGGTCCCAACCCGAAGTTTCAGAGAAAACCACGGAAAACTCAGAACGGTTAGGTCGGCGGACGCGACCTGGTTTCGAACAAGACGCCTTCCTCCTGCCAGTTCAAAACGCTAGCGCTAAGTCACTGGTGGCGTTAACCCTTTCACGCGCAGTGTTCCCGCTCTGGAAACACCAAACTCTGACGTTTTGACTGTTGCCAGTCTCAAAGAACAGATTTGATTTCTATAAAAATAGTTGCGGGTGACATAGCTCCACGGAAATCCTTTACTTCTTAGCACGACATTTCCCGTAAAGAAATGGTCACGATTATTTTTAACAGCACTGACATCTGCTGAAAAATAGAAGAATGCGTGAACAGCTGGATAGATTGCCCAATGCTGGAAAAAGGGCATCCGTTGCCATCGCTCGACTTAACTACCAGCAAGATGGCGGACGATCGAAACGTTCATCGTGTGCCACAGATCTAGAGACCCTTTTTTGACGCAGCTGGCTGTGCCGCACATCCAGCTGTCGTCAAAAAAAGGCACGCGATGAACGTTTCGATCGTCCGCCATCTTGCTGGTAGTTAAGTCGAGCGATGGCAATGGCTGCCCTTTTTTTCAGCATTGGGAAAGGGTTGCGCTTCAAAGGGTTAAGAAGTAAAAGCCTGGATCGGTGTTTCTGGGACATTCTGTGTATTTTTTGCACTCACTGTTGTTTTATATGCAGCAAAAATATGCAGTAAACTTACTTACTCGAGCCTTTTGGAATGATTTCTCTGGTCTTATCAGGATTTCCCCATTTAGAATAAATAGTATAGCAAAACTGTGGGAGGTCTTCAGTAGCATAAAAGGACCCTATTACATTTTCCATGCTATATAAAAAAAACATGTTTTAATGAAACAGGGAAGATGAGTCACTTCAAGTGCATTAAATATGAACACACTTTCCGACGGAAATGCACCATTTGTACTGTATGCCCTCTGCTCTTGAATACAGAAAAAATAATGGCTGATTGCCGAACCCGAATAGGGTAACCCCTACACATTTTTCTTTTGGACTTAACTCAGATATTTGCATTACATTTCATTACAGGGTTTCTAAAAACCCGGTTTTTTTTTTTAAACCCAACCCGGGTGGGTTTTTTTGGGTTTTATTGGGTATTTTTGGGTTAAGATTTTTTTATACTATAACACTTTTTGCATGTAAATTTTATGGTTTTATTTCAAAACAGAATAATTTTAGTGTAAAAGAAAACTTTCATTACAAAATAATAATTATTTAATTAATTAAAATATAAAAATAACTTCAACTTTAATGCAATACTATCTTTTTCTGCTGACGTTTATAAAGGGCTCCTAATTTGTTTTATGACCATAGATAAAAGTATATTATTGTTCACTTACAAAAATATGTTATTTTTGATTGGCTGTTTTCTATTACTTTTTAAATTTATGAACTTTTTAATTTTTTTTTACCTTTATGTTTTTTAATCATAGTTATACTTTCTAGTTAGAATATAAGTTAGTAAACCCTTTGTAGGCCAACTTACTGCAGAACTACTATTTATTTAATAATTTTCTTTATAGTTATTCATTTTTGCTTTGAATGTATATTCCTTTTTACTTTAAAAAATCTAGAATTAATATGTGTGACATTAAATCCCACATTGTATAATGAATCAGTTTTATATTTCTCAGTACTAAAGTAATGCAGCAACTAATAGAATACAGGATGGTTTCCTGAACCTGAATTCATTCTTGAGATGCATGCTTGTAAGCTGTAAGAGAGAGACATGCCCCATTATTCTCTTATCTGGAAAAGGATTTTTTTCCCTTGTCACTATACTGATAATTACACATTTTATTCATATTTAACAGCTTATTTATTAAAGAGAGAAATTACTAAGTTATCCCTGCCCGCGTTCTACATCTGTTCATTTTAAAACAAAGATTGCAGATAGAATTGGCTCAAGGTATTATTTTTAAAAAGGTTATTATTCTTTATGTTGAAGTTGGAAAAAAAATTATAAAAAATTAAACTGGCATATTTATATTTATCTAATATAATACACTAAGTTATGTAGGTAATATTATATGTATTTAAAGTCAAATAACAAATGATTTAAATGAAAGAAAGGAAAAATTTTGATAATTTTTAATAAAACCCCAAAAAACCATTTCTGAGTGGGTTTTATTGGGGTTTTTTTTGGGGTTGTGGGCGGGTCCAAAACCCTGTTTCATTATCAGTTTAACTGTTATTTCTTCATTCGGTTTCTTGAGCCTCGTTTACCCTAAATATGAAGTTTCATTCGTTTGTAGTTTCTCCCCAAACTGATTTAAACAAAGCACCCGAAGAAAACAGTCCGGCGGTGTTGGATTGGAAGTACATCATACTCCGTCATAATTATGCCAGGCTGCATGTAACTTTGACGACTCGTGAGGAAAATAGCAGAGACACTGCAAAATTGTGTTTATCATCCGCCATACTACCCAGATCTGGCATTCTCCGATTATCAGTTGTTTTCTTAGCTAAATTATTTGAAAAGGGGAAAAAAAAAAAGGCGGAGCCTGTTGCAACCCGATCACGTCTTCAGTTCATCACTTTCAAAGACAAGGCTTTTTTTTTGAGCAAAAATGGCAATCATGAGCTATGCTATCACCTTGCGAGATATCATAAGTAACTAAATAAATTGCATATAACTTATAATTAATTTATATTTCAAAAAATAGCCAAACAGCGGACTCGCGTTACAACGCGATTTGCCTTACGCGAATTGAGTTTTTCCAAGTGACGTATATTTAAGACCTAACGTGAATTTCTCGAAATAACCCGAGATTTTTCGTCAATAGTAAGATATGCGCGTGCAGAAGCACAGTACAGCAAGCTCATTCGTTACTGGTTCCGTATGTCACGCAGTAGCTAGATTACAAAATAACAATGCATACGCGAAAAAGCAAATCGGATCTTTTCACATCGCGTTTATCGCGCATTAAAAAAAAAAAAAAAAATCACTTTGCAGTGGGCTGAAGCATATTTTAGCCATTTTCTATTTCGTTTATATTTTTGTAACCAAGGATACGCATTAAATAATGTAACTCTACTACAAAACACCAGGTTGCTAACTATGGCACATTAACACTGCAGCTGCCGCAATTAAGAAGCGTTGATCTATCAATTTGTACAACACGTTATCACCCTATACAGTATTTTTATAATAATTTTTATGAAAGGAAATGTCACCCATTATATCTTTTCATAAATCTTGCAATGTTAGCACACGCACACTTCGCTAAGCCCCTATAAGCTTTCATCATGATACCTCAAAATTTTTACCAACATATACCTATATAAATTTAATGACAAATACTGTTAAAAGAAAGAAACACGATTTTCGTTGAAATGAGACCGAGAATTTGGCCAAAACTGCATCGAGTATATAGAACAGTAAGGTATGGGGCGGCGAAGCTAGTGTTATGTTAATGTAACGAGAATAAAAGCGCATACACATAAGTGGTGCATTTAATTTATTTATTTCCTTCGGTCCTTTACAACACAAAAGTTACCGTACTTACTTGCAAGATGTAACTTTCCCAGCAAACTCAATTGTGCAATTCAGGTAATCTGTTAAGGGTACTGCCAAGGCATCTATGTCTTGTTTGGTGATTACGTTGTTCTCCATGAATCTTTGATACATAATTACCTGAAGAATACATAGGAATAACTAAATATGTACAGTCATTTTGCAACAAAATATTATATTTTTGAATATGACTCAGGCTGATAGTTCCAGGAATATCGATGATGAAGCAATTTTTAAAGGAAAGGTTTTCCACAATACTTTTCCCCATATAAATTAGGGCGAAAAATGAATTTCAATGATCACTTTAGAAAAGCTGCTTTTCGTTGGGCAGGGTGAAATTGTCCTATGCCTTATTACGCTCTTTTCCATGAATCTTGGATACATAACTCTCTGAAGAATAGGTAGCAATAACTAAATATGTACTGTCATTTTGCAACAAAATATTATATTTTTGAATATGACTCAGGCTGATAGTTCCAGGAATATCGATGATGAAGCAATTTTTAAAGGAAAGGTTTTCCACAATACTTTCCCCCCATATAAATTAGGGCGAAAAATGAAGTACAATGATCACAATTTAGAAAAGCCGCATTTCGTTGCGCAAGGTGAAATTGTGCTATGTCTTATTACGCTCTTTTCCATGAATCTTGGATACATAATTCCCTGAAGAATTGATAGGAATAACTAAATATGTACTGTCATTTTGCAACAAAATATTATATTTTTGAATGTGACTCAGGCTGATAGTTCCAGGAATATCGAGGATGAAGCAATTTTTAAAGGTTTTCAACAATACTTTTTTCCATATAAATTAGGGCGAAAAATGAAGTACAATGATTACAATTTAGAAAAAGCTGCCTTTCTTTGCACAGAGTATAAAATTGTCCTAGTCTGCAGAACGACAGTGACATATCTTTATTGTCTGATGTTATGGCAAGCCTACACGATGGGCATCCGCCTATGGATGGGGTGCCTTGGTCGAAGTACTTTTTAAGGGGTTCTAACGTGTATTCATATTACATCTACGTAGGCCGGAACAGGGACTTTCACACTTCAGTTGTCTAACACGTTCCTTCCCTTATCCACTCGGCCATGGTGGGGTCCGGAACGACAATGATGACAGAAGAGCCTAAGTAGAGTCAGTATACGCCTAAGTATACACCATATTGAAGTATTTAATTATCGTCTTTAGTACCTAAATGTATGTGCATTATAAAATAGCTGTAAACGTTGCGTCTGTTATTTTTGGTGAAGATTATTCTTTCATGAACTTCACTATTACTATTACTATTATTATTATTATTTTTAACAGAAGGTGTCCAAAACGCAATTTTGACAATGATTGCCCTTTAGCTTAAATATATTGAAAGGCTTCCTGTATCTACTCGGAATATATATATATATATTCATTCGTAGCACGTTTTTTTCCATAGGATACACAGATTGGGCAAAAATCAGGTCAGCCAAACAATATCGCCAATAATTAGTGAGAAACCGCCAAACACTACATTAAGAAATAACGATTTAGCACAAAAGCTATGTTGAGGAGTAGTTTGCTTAGCTTTAGAGCGGCCTACTTCGCGTAGTCTTTAGGGCCGGCTACTGCAGGCGCGTAGCCAGGAAAAATTTTCGGGGGGGATATGCGCCGGAAAAAAATTTCGGGGGGGGATATGAACTTATATGTGTATAAATAGACGGAATTTTATTACTAATCCAAAAATTTCGGGGGAGGGATATATACCGATATCCCCCCCCCCTGGCTACGCCCCTGGGCTACTGTAAGGCCCCAGAATGGTGTTCTTCACTAGAACAGAGCGGGTTTTGCCATTGCCGTAGTTATGGAAATTAGCTCTCTTAGTAAGAAATCATTTCTAGTTCTCGTTATCTTTTTTTTGTCAGATATTTTACTGTATAATATACTGCATAACGTACTTTTTACTAGTTTATTTTCTAGATTTACAAAATTTGTTGTGTAAATTTATTTTATTTTAATAAGACTGACTTTTAATAATGATTATAAAATTATGAATAAACAGCTGCTATAAATTACAATGAAAAAATTAGAAGGATCTAGAAAATGCATTTTCTGTTAATACTAGAAAAACGTTCCTAAACGTTTATGTTTCTGTTCCTCTCTAAACGCTTCTAGGAGCGTGTGAAACTCCATCACACGCTCTGCTCAGGAGTTTAAAATCAGCGTGATAGTTGTTCCTCTTCTACGCGCCTTGTACCAGTCTTTTCATGGTCTATCGACTAATTCATTGAGCAAAAAAATTTATTGGGAGGGCCAGGCAAGCAATTCAGGAAAATAAATGCATGACTAGAAAAATAAACAAATCCGCATAACATAGTACCTTAAATAAGTACACGTTCGAAGGCTTTTTTCAGAATTTCTATAACTTTTAACTTGAGAGGTACATTTTATTATTACTAGGTGCCAAGGCCCCTAGATTTGCTACGTTCGCTTTTCGTATGACGCATTCGGCCCCTAATAAGGCTTATTCGTAAAAAAAAGGCATAATTTCAACAAACAAAACCAAAACCCAAAGGTTCGATCAGATAGAATGTTACAGAGCTACACAATGCTTGGTTCTTGCATGTTCCTTGGAACATAAAAACTTAAACTTCGCACTGTTTTTAATTATGAGAAACCCATGGAACACTTTGCGTATTAGCCAGTTATGGCGATTTTTCATAATTTGGTGACTTGCGTATAAGTATAGTTAATAATTAGCTCTAAGCAAAAAATACTTCATATGTTTTCTTTGATAAAAACTAGGGAACAGCTAGGATAGCTTGCCACCAATGGCTACTTTTCATTATTTGGCGATTTACACATGCTCACAACCTATAATTACTGCTCACGTAAAGTTCCCGGGAAACCGTTATCCATATTTTCATATACATAATGCAGACTGACGTATTTAGCACTACGAATGATATCATCTCGCCGAGCTGGCAAATATCCAAAGTGTACTGTAACTACTATAATGGCATATAATTAACACCACCAAATATGTCTACTGGTAGCAAATACTCCAGATGGACCGAACCGGCTTTAAAATAATCTGTATTTTAATTACTATTAATTTTCAAGATACTGGGTTTTAACATTTTAGAACTCGCGGGTTAGATTCATCCTGCTTGGAAAGATACCATTTTGCCAGAACGCACCTAATGCCAAGATGGCGCTTTTAAAATCGGTTACAATTAGTTATTCTGTTTTAGAAAAACGAATAGTCGCTAATTCTAAACTAATGTTGTCTAAGCGAACTTACTATTTGAAAATTGCTAACATTGTGCAACGCACTTCGAGTTATTTATTTCATATACTTTTTAATTTGGAGTAAAATGGGTGTAATTCTACTTCATGTTTGTGAATTTCACGCGATTCTACATACTTGGAATTGCTTTGTTGCAAAGAAATGAATGATTTTATGTCATATCTGGCAACCATTATGTTTATATTTTCAGTTTTTTTTATTAATATTTTCTGAAATAATTCGATTTCCAAAATTTAAGTGAGCTTATCAGGTTCCTCGGAATTTTCTGAATCCGTGGACACGTTAGTCGAAACGGTTTAGGAGGAGATAGCCGAAAGAGCTCATGACAGCGGCGGCGGCGTCAGCGGCCGTTACTGTATTTTAGAATAGAGAGATACATGACTTGAAGATTAGAAAAGTATAAGATGAAAACTTTTTTTTTTATATTGAACGGTTTATTTAGTCAGAGATATAAAGGGAAAAAAATTGATAAATTAAACATTATAATTTAAAAATAAATGCATATATCAATATTCTGTAAATTAAATAATGGTCGCCACGTCTTTTTCTAGGGAATAGATTGTTCTCATAATTTGAATATCTGAGACACTTTAAAACATACATACATAAATAGTTCTAAAACTTCTTCACGTCAACATGCAACCATTATAAAGTATAAACATTTTAATGAATAATATTGAAAATAGTCTAGTCCCTTTATTACTGCTTTTAAAACTTGTATTCGCAAATTTCACGACATTTCATGGATAATGTTTTGGGTTCAACCGAAAAGTGTAAAATTTTTATTTGAGAAAAAGGAAAAAAAAAAAATGTTTTAAACACTTATCTGGTGTTTGAGTAACTTTTAAAAAGCTGTAACTTCGGTTCTATAAAATGGTTCGGTAAATAAGATAGATATAAAATTTAAAACGGTTTTGGAAAGCTGAAAGATATAATTTTAATATTTCTGTGAAATTGAAAATTGATATTTTCATCCACCAGGGGCGTAGCCAATTGGGGGGGGTTAGGGGGGTCATAACCCCCCCCCCATGAGCAAATGTTGCCATACAAAATGTGTATTCTTCACTACATTATCACATACACGTATAGATATATGAGTTGTAGTAGTCGTAACCCCCCCCCTGAAAAATTTCTGGCTACGCCCCTGTCATCCACTATAACGTTTTTAACGTGCATGGCTACCTTAAAACCTTTAGGCAGAAGCAGGACCGTCTTTGTACTAGGGAATGGAATCCCGATCCTAGGGAATGCAATCCCTACGCCCCTGTCATCCACTATAACGTTTTTAACGTGCATGGCTACCTTAAAACCTTTAGGCAGAAGCTGGACCGTCTTTGTACTAGGGAATGCAATCCCGATCCTGCGGGATTACGATCCTAATCCCGCGGGATTGACACTGAGAAAAAAATTATTTTTTATTACAGTTTCATGATGCTTTCCGAGTCAATAGACCGAAAATATTTGAGTATTTATGTCTCTTATCTAACAAAAAATGAATCAATAATTACAAATTTTAATTCAAAGTTTTATTTTTTTAAATTATTTTCCAAATGGAGTCTGGATCGAACATCTAAATCTAAGCATTGTAATCTAAATTTTTCGCAACATTCCCGTTCACCAAATCAACTGAAATATTTCATACAATTTTATCTCTTAGCGAAAAGTCACGAATTAATTATAACAAGTTTTCATTTTAGTTTAATTTTTTTATATAATCCATACTTTTAATTATTTTACTAAAATTAAATCTAGACTAGGAAAGGATTCATTGGATTTGTTCGATTTTGCATACCCTTTTTTCATCAACTAAGAAAATAACGTAAAAATGTGAACATATCTATAAATTGTATATTTCTGTGAATTCCTCATTTTTAGCAACTAACATAAGACATAACTTAGTATATTATTCTGAACATCATGGTTATATTTTCATATTTCTGTAAGTTATTGTATTAATTATCTCATAAGATTAATTATTATTATTAAATTTAAACTTCATAGTGCTTAAAATCATACTTTTTTCTACTTTGTTGAAATGAAGTCCTAGCTAAATGAAATGTCAATCCCGCGGGATTGCGGGATCAATGAATCTCAATCTCGAAATCCCGCAGGCCGAAAAATAGTGCGGGATTGCATTCCCTACTTTGTACCATTCTTTTTTATGGTCTCGTCTGCTACATTGGACAAAAATTCATTGGGAGGATCAGGGCAAGCAAATCGGGAAAATAAATGCAAAAGTAGGGAAAAACAATTCAATTCGCATAACATCATACCTTAAAACCTTCAGGCAAAGATGGACCATCTTCGGTTTCAACACAAACGGGAGGGAACGACTTGCAAATAAGCGGGGAGAGGAGCTTGTTGAATTTTTCCTTCGCGCAAGGCCTGCCTTCATATTTGCAGAATTTGTCAAAATTATATCTGAAAAATGAGAAAAAAAAATACATCACTGAGATAAACCGTTGCCTACGCAATACTCAAGAAAAGGTCGGGAAATGCGGCTTTCAACAGTGGGAAATATGTAGATGGCGCTGTTTGGTTCTGTAAGAACTGATCGTTGCCTGATTACTTACTCTATGAGGGCTATCTTTATATTCCTCCTGTTTTTAGATTTGTGCTGACGTATTACCCCCGCGGACCGCCAAGACGAGCAATTTTTCGCCAAGATAAATGGAGCACATTTCACGAAAAAATAGTTCGGTGGGAATGACAGCCGGGGTAATAGTATGGAAGTACCTTTAGATTTTTTCATATTATTTCATATGAAGAAATCTATTCTGTCTTTATTCTGTATCTTAATTCTGCCAATCTGAAGGGAGAGAGTGTGTGGCGGAAGCTGGATTCGATCCAGTGAAATCCGAGTGGTAGATTGCGGCGCTTTTCGACCGAGCAAAAGGTACCCACTTATCCGCCCAGGTGTAGAGTGCTCCGGGCGATGTGCTTCGTGCTTCGAGCCTAGAGTGCTAGAGTGCTTCGTGCCGACACAAATCCAACATCGCTCCCATAAGGACACAGGAGGTAGAGTGGAACAGGGGGTAAGGTGAGAAATGTCAGAACCTTACCCCCGAGTCGTACAAGGGACAAGCAGGGTGCGGAGCCAAGTTGATTCTATGAAGGGGCTTTCGGAGAAAATCGGTGCCAGAAAATAGTCGTAACAGTACCACCGATTTATCCCGAGGCCACCCAGGAATATCTTTAGTATGACTGAAGCAGGGCTTTTGACCACTTCTAACGACAACGTCCCGAGAGAAGCAACTCCTTGGTGTCCTTTTAATTATTGTCTTAATAGGGAATAATTAAAAGGACACACTTTTCTTAAAGTAATACTAATAAGTGTAATGATCAAGCATTTGTATGAGAGATTCAGCTCTTGATAGAGATTCCATCTATGAAATCGCTCCGTTTTTTTTTTTTAAAAATCCTTTTGCGCTATTATGATCTATTGTGGAAAAGTCAGAATTTATTGTCTGCAATGCGAAGGTACTACAAAAGGATGAACGCATAAAATGTTAAACATTTATTGGTGAGACACAAAAAGAGAAGAATTTCTACAGTATCGTTGGTATTAATTGAAAATCAGACACAAATTTGGAGGGGGGGGGAGAGAGGGAAACAATGTATTAGGAAAATTAATACATTTCAATCACAATCAGTACTGATCATGTTCGATTTTTTTTTTTTTTTTTTTTTTTTTTTTTTATAATCTTGAATGGATTTAGATCCGGGAAGTTTTCTGGCCAACATTAAACACAAACAGCCTTTTTGTTTCTGATAAAGTATTCCTTCATTTTTTTTTCTTACATTATTCCAACGTGTCAAATCTTGATGAAATACTCCATTTTTGGACAAAAACTTCTTGTTCAAATCAGCATTTGTTTATTTACTTACTTATTTTTTCTGCCACTATCTTTTCTTACTTATTGGTTAATTTTCATCACGCCTTCAGGAGAGACGAGTAACCCTAACCCCTCGAAAATCCAAAAATTTTACTTTCATTCAATCAATAAGTACTGTACTGTGCATTTTGTATGTCAGGAGTAGCACTAAGCTTAACCAGGGTGGATCCAGAAATGTGCTGCCCGCCGTTCGCTAGTGTTTGCTATGAGATTACTATATCGTAACAAACATTTCCTTGGATTTAATTACATAATTTTTGTTGAGCTTAATTATTGCCCTCTCCTCTGAATTACTATGTAACGTAAAGAATGCAAGAAAATTTGGTTGGTTAAGTTTTCAAATTAGATAATGAATAATTCATTAGTTTTCGAATTTAGTTAGTTTTAAAATCTAATAATATATTTAAATTTAAGGAGCAAGTGCTTTAAAAATTATTACTATTGGGTTGGCAACTAAGTAATTGCGGATTTTTTTAAAGAAAATCAAAGATAATTTTTTCATGGAACTAAATAACTTTACTCTGTAATGTATTGCCCATTTTGATCAATGACCTTTTGCCCTCTTTCAGGCAGCATCATAATCCCACGTTCATGAAACTTCTGGTTTTTATTAGCAAAAACTGAATCAGGTACGATTTGACATCATCATCATCAGTATTGAAATTTTTACCATTCAAGGAGTTTTGTAAAGATCGAAACAAAAAGTAATCACATGGTGCAAGGTCAGGACTATATGGTGGATGTGGCAAAACAACCCAACCAAGCTCCAATAATTTTTGCCGAGTGACCAAAGATGTGTGTGGCCTTGCATTGTCATGATGGAATACAACACCTTTTCGATTTTTCAATTCGGCCCGCTTTTCTTCAACTGCATTGTTTAATTTCGTTAGTTGTTCAATGTAGACATCAGAATTGATCGTACGGTTGGGTGGTAAGAGTTCAAAGTAGACAATTCCTTTGTAATCCCTCAAAACTGATAACAAAACCTTCTTTTGATGAATATCAGCTTTTGATGCTGTTTGAGTTGGTTCACCTGGCCTGCTCCACAATCTTTTCCACTTGATATTGTTGTAAACAACCCATTTTTCATCGCCAGTTATCAATCGTTTTAAAAATGGATCATTTTCATTACGTTTCTTTAGCAAATCGCAGCTGTTAATGCGTTGCGTTAAATGCGTTTCTTTCAGTTCGTGAGGAACCCATGTATAGAGTTTTTGAACATAGCCAAGTTGTTTTAAGTGATTTTCAATGCATGTATGTGATACATGAAGCTTCTCTGCAATCTCACGTGTTGTACTGTGACGATCCGAATCGATTATTGCTTTGATTAGGGCGTCATCAACTTCAACTGGACGACCAAAGCGTTTTTCATCTTTGAGTGAAAAATCACCAGAAAGAAATTTGGCAAACCAATTTTGACACTGCCGTTCTTTTAAGGCTTCGTCACCATTAACAGCACATACCTTTTTATGAGCTAAAGCAAAATATGACGAAAATGTTCCTTTTGATTTTCCATTTTTCAACGAAGGCCAAGCGAAAACTACGCAACCGATCAAAGAACTTTTTTTACTGATTGACAGCTGAATTGCCAACTATCAAATAACAAAATGTGTTTTACATTTGTAAATCGTCTGCAAACCTAAAAATTCAACTGAAGCCATCTATGAGTGAAATCCGCAATTACTTAGTTGCCAACCCAATATTATTATTATTTTACATGATGTCAAAACTTGTGCTAGCTGTTTAATTTAAATTTAAACCTCACTTACTTCTATCTTGTAAAATAAACTCTCAATCTTTTATGAACAATATACAGAAAAATTAACAAAGCAAAAAGATAAAAATAATGTGAGGGGTGGGGCTGGGAAAGGGGGTTAAAACACATCTTAAATGCTTACCCAATTCTGTTACAAAAGGTAAAAGCTGGAATATCCAAGTAAGTCGGAGAACTCTGTTGTATATCCACCATAGTGGGGTAAGTCCAGTACAAGAACAAAAACTGCAGAATCTGGTAGATGAAACCAGCCATTAGCAAGCATATTACGCTCAGACGAAAGACAATATAAGCGTATTTCTTTCTCTTGCTCGATTTTGCCATTTTGCGTCTGGATGCAACACTTGAGAATTCTGAAATGAGAGTCTCTCAGATTGCTTGTTCCAAGTGCTTGGTTAATTACGTAAACAAACGAGCAAATCCAGAGCCCTCTACTTCAAAAACTTTTATTTGTGTTTACAAAACTTGAAAAAAAAAGTACCCAACCTCAACTGTTAGCAATGTCGCCCATTCTACCAAATTCTGTTGATTTTCTGCCTTTTTTTGCTGCGGCTTGACAATCCTGCTATTATGTTATATGTATATCCTATTCTCTGCACGCAAGTTTTAAATATTAATTAATTTATTCTCAAAGAACATGAATGTTAAAAGTAAAGTTACCTACCGTGATTCTGTGACTATTGTTCGCAAAAGATCAGTTAAAACAACATCTATTGTTAAGGAAACAATAGAATATTTAGAAGACCTCGTTTCCCAGTATGTAAATCTAGTGAGCAAATCAAGTTATTGTTGGTATCTAAAACTGTTTGTGTATTTTATTTTTTCTTTTAGTTCAAAATTACGTCAAAAACAAGCGTATTGATGGTTCTTCCGAAAATTAAAATATTTTTGTTTAAAAATTCTCCGGCCAAATTTGAATTTTCTGAGCTTAAATGACTTTTTAGGTTTTGACTAGTAATGATCGGTTAAGCCCTTTCAGTCCGTGACGTTTTTAAAAAAACAAGTCACATTTTATTCCAGTGTATATTTTTTTAAGGGCGCAAATGAAAACTTAATGAACATGTTAAGTCGTTCTGAGCGTAATGCTATTCTAAAGCTAATGAATAGAGAAAGTCCTCAAGCAGAAAAAAAAAGTAAAACCGATGGAATAAATAATTCCGAAAATGCCTTTCAACTGTATTAGAAAAATATACCAAGATACAACAATATTTATTATTTTCATGTCTTCTGGAGGGTCGTTGCGGAACCCTAAGGTTCCGCGGAACACACTTTTGAGAAACACTGGTATAACACTTTTCGGTCGTATGTCTAAACTCAACTACCAAAGATTATTATTATTATTATTTTTTTTTTTTTACCTTTCCAGTCGTATGTTTGCTCTTCTCCCATCCACAACAAAAAGGAACCACACCGATCTTATATTCATTTTTTATTATTCTCTATTTCAGTCTCTTACAGGCGAATGTTCCCAATTGGAAACATCTAATAAAAAAAATATTCAAAAATAAAAATTTATCAATATTGGCTTGAAAAAACTAGCAGATAAAGTTAAAAGATGACTCTATTTTTTGAAAGAGAAGATGCATTTCTATCATCATCGGGAAACGGAAAAAAAAATCATGAAAATAACCATTTTCATAAATTTTTAAAGAGCTATCTTCATATACCCCCACAAAGGGGCATAGCCAGAAATTTTTCATGGGGGGAGGGTTACGACTGCTACAACTCATATATATATGTATACGTGTGTGTGATAATGTAGTGAAGAATATACATTTTGTATGGCAAAAATTTCTCATGGGGGGGTCATGACCCCCCTAACCCCCCGCCCTTGGCTACGCTCCTGCCCCCACCCCCTTCAAACTTTTTTAACATAACATGCCTCATTACCTGAATTTAAAAATAAATCTTTCATTAACTCTTACTATTTCCCTTATTATTTAATCCACCCATCAGTATATTCCGTTTTTGAAACCAATGTAAAAGCAGAGTCAGAAATAACTCATACTCCCAATTGGGAAAACAGTGAAAATTGTGCACAATATTTCTCCTCACATTTAAATGACTAATATAATTACAATTTTTTTTTTAAAACTATGCCTAGATCATTCGGTTTGTATAAAGTTAAGATATATCAGTTTACACTTCCTATGAAAGAACATAAAGTGCTAAGGAAACTGTTCATGAACTAATACTGTGCTTTCATTATTACTATTTTTCGAATGGCGGACACTTGGTATCTATGAGCATTGGCCACTCAAAGGGCAGAAGTATTGTCCATATTATTATGAGGGTACTCAATAGATTGACCAATGTTGCCCCTATGAAAAAGCTGACAATTTAACACCCCAAGCAAGGATTCGAATCCTTGAGGTCAATTCTCCCCCGGTGTTAACACTGCCCCGCCTTGAAGAGGAGGGTCAAGGGGTTCTTGTCATTGGCTAAAAGACCGCACGAAGTCGATAACTAAACTGGGTCTGGCCAGTTGGCAGCTAACCACCGACTGTTTTTTCAACAATCGGGAAAGAATGGACCTCCAGGCTCATGATAGTAGAGGGCGGTGCGCTAACCACCATACAATCTGGATAGGTGCTTCTATAATTTGAGGTAAGGAATATAGCGTAAATTTTGTTTTTCCTTCATAATTTTGCTATTTTTTCGTTCAAAGAAAAGTACAATTCATTCCAGCATGACAGGTATGCATGTAATGTATAAAAAGAGTAATTTGGGTTCTACTAGTTTGGGTATTGTTCAAGCGGGTACTTTCACTGTAAGTTTTGCTTTCCTGTCATACTTGCCACGCGCGCTCTGGAGCTATGTTTTATTTATTTTGTTATTTGTCAGACATCAGGCCGTCGATTCTGAGTTCTTTAGATGTACACGTGTCCCCACGCCCTTGTAGCCCCGGATGTGGGTCATGTTGGTAAATGTGTGTGGTTCGATCAAAGATAAGAGAGAGGCGGAGTTATGTCTTCACAAACCACGTGGTGTGGTAAGCGTAAATACTCCCGCACATCGAAAATCGAGAGACTTCTGCCACTGGAACTGCTTAATGAGTCCACGCTGATTCTTGTACCCGTCTCCCCTCCCCTCTTCTCATTCTAAATTGTAACTTAAATGTAATGTTCAATAAACCATATTGCCTGCCTTGACTCTGAAGCTTTACTTGAAATATCTGACGTCTCATGCATAAACCTAATGCAAAGGGCTGAAGTATGTGTTGATGACGTGCAAGTCAGTGGAATAGGAAGGGTCATTTTTCTTAGATATTAAAAGTATGATAGGGTGCCAGCAGAATCCCGAAACGTAGGAAGAGGCGAACCGCACGGGGTGGGGGAGGGAGGCGATTTTGAAAAATCGCAAAATTTGTGTTTTCGGAGAAAAATGTATTTCAGCTAAAATTCTCGATTTTAAAGGTGCCGGCGTCACCTGAAGACAATTGTCCGATTTCGAAAAAAATTTACACGGTTATTCAATAACCCCAGAGACAACTTTTCCACACTCGGCAGATATCGATTTCGAAAATTCGCAAAAATTGTGTTTTTATGGAGGGGGGGGGGGGATGTCTATTTTGGCTCAAATTCCCGCTTTCAAAGGCGCCGACTGAATATATTGTCAGATTTCAAAAGCATTTTACCCAGTTATTAAGCAACCCATGGGACAACTTTTCCTCGCTTAGGCTCTCGTCGATTTCGAAAATCGGTGAAAAAGTGCATTTATGCACAGCCCGAATGGACATTTCCAAAATACTTTGCTTTTTATAGGTTAAAATACAAAATTCAAGATACACAAATGTATTTTGGACTTAAATTTCAAATACATGCATTTGCGATGCTTCCAAACTCTGTTATATACCATGTTTAGAGATAAACGTGCACGACCGATGAAGCTGCGAAAGGTTCGACCTCAAGCAGGGCCCGATGTTGGCCAACTGTGGCCCCGGGCATTGATAAATTTGCCCCCCCCCCCCCAATCAGTGAATTTATTTTTTATATTTCATAAAATTTCGATTTATAACGGAATATTTCAGAACAACATTTGAAATCTGGGGGGCCCTGGGCAAAGTCCCGATTCGCCCATGCGATGATAAGGCCCTGCCCTGAAACGTAATAATGATACACTGAGCTTCATTACTGAAATGGAGAGATAACCTCGTGTTCTTTAAAATAGCGCTTATTTGGCACTCGCGGATGTATATACGCATAGCTGCCAACCTTCCCGATTTCTTAGGGAGATTTCCCACCACAATTTTTAAACAGGTTTATTTTGCATTAAATTCTTGGCGCTATTTTAAGCATGAATTGCTAGGTAAAAATTAGTGGTGGGAAATCTCCCAAGGAAATCGGGAAGGTTGGCAGCCATGATACTGCTCTCTAAAATAAAGGAAGCAGTTAATAAATGTGTGTGTGTGGTGGTGGGGGGGGAGAGCAGGTAGATTCCAATGTCTTCTTTTGTTATCCCTTTTGCAAGAATCCTGGCTACATCCCATCTACACTTCTCTTTAACCCTTTAACGCGCAGTGTTCCCGCTCTCGGAACACCAAACTCTGACGTTTTGACTGTTGCCAGTCACGAAGAATAGATTTGATTTCTATAAAAATAGTTGCGGGTGACATAGCTCCACGAGAATCCTTTACTTTTTAGCACGTCATTTCCCGTAAAAAAATGGTCACGATTATTTTTAACAGCACTGACATCTGCTGAAAAATGGAAGAATGCGAGAACAGCTGGATAGATTGCCCAATGCTGAAAAAAGGGCAGCCGTTGCCATCGCTCGACTGAACTACCAGCAAGATGGCGGACGATCGAAAAGTTCATCGGATGCCACAGATCTAGATACTTTTTTGGCGCAGCTGGCTGTGCGGCACAGCCAGCTGCGTCAAAAAAGGGTCTAGATCTGTGGCATCCGATGAACGTTTCGATGGTCCGCCATCTTGCTGGTAGTTCAGTCGAGCGATGGCAACGGCTGCCCTTTTTTAAGCATTGGGAAAGGGTTGCGCCTCAAAGGGTTAATTTCGAAACGAGTTATACAGAAAAGTTGAATAAAACCCAGATGGTAGTGTAGTGCGATGCGCGGTTTTATTAATTCAGATACCTTACGATATGGAATATTTGAAATATTAAGACAGTTTCGATCCGTAGCTCTGTATTCTACCCTTACACAAGTGTTTCCCAAATATTGGATTTGCCCATAACTTCCAGCGTTTCTTTCTTTTTTTTTTAAGTAAATAGCTTATTTGAAAAATAAAATGTTTCGGCAATATGCTTTATATGTTATTCGATAGAGAATTATGTTCTTTGCAAAACGGTCTGGTTCTTTTGTGCCGATATGTTTTTGTTCAAGTCATTGAAATGAAGTGCCAGGTCGACAAAAATAACCAGTTTCGGCACCTTCTGCTTAACCCTTTAACGCGCAGTGTAACCGCTCTGGGATGACCAAACTCTGACGTTTTGACTGTTGCCAGTCACGAAGAATAGATTTGATTTCTATAAAAATAATTGCGGGTGACATAGCTCCACGAGAATCCTTTGCTTTTTAGCACGTCATTTCCCGTCAAAAAATTGTCACGATTATTTTTAAAAGCACTGACATTTGCTGAAAAATGGAAGCATGCGAGAACAGCTGCATAGATTGCCCAATGCTGAAAAAAAAGGCAGACGTTGCCATCGCTCGACTTAACTACCAGCAAGATGGCGGACGATCGAAACGTTCATCGCGTGCCACAGATCTAGAGACCCTTTTTTGACGCAGCTGGCTGTGCCACACAGCCAGCTGTCGTAAAAAAAAGGGGTCTAGATCTGTGGCACGCGATGAACGTTTCGATCGTCCGCCATCTATGCCATTATAGCAGTTATAGTACACTTTGGATATTTGCTGGCGCGACGAGATGGTATAATTCGTGGTGCTAAGTACGCCAATCTGCAAACGATTATGTAAATCCCATATGGGCAACTGCCAACCCGCGGGCCGGATCCGACCCGTGGAACATATCAAAACCCTGAATAAAACCCATATAAACCATTCAAAATCCCATAAAAATCCCAAATAATACGGCCCGCCACTTCGCTAACATCCTAAAGTTTGGCCCGCAACTTCTCAAAGATTGCCCATACCTGATGTAAATGAAAATATAGATAACGGTGTTCCGGTAACTTTAAATGAACAGTAATTATAGGTTGTAAGTAGAGGTCTGCGCCGCACGGAAATTCGCGGCAGCGGCGTAACGACCTCAGAAACCTGGCGGCGGCGGCGCGCCGCGGCGTGGAATTTTTTTTGAAAAAGAGCATAATGAAAATAGGCGTATGCATACAAACACACACACACACACCTATGTATAAATTAACATTAAAAGATTTTTTAAGATTATGAAAACTAGTCTTGAGTATGATTTTCTGTTGTGGGATTACGGCCAATTAGCTACATGTGGGCTCTAGGCCGAGGTGTGGAGTGCTCTCCGTGGGGTCTTTCTAAGGGATCCTAACAAGCATTTCGGAGGAAAAGACGGAAAACTCCGAACTCTTGGTTCGACTATTGGTGAGGCTCCAGCCCAGCAAGCGCACACACGTTTAAATTACGTATTCCCGATGTCGAAATTATCGAAAGTCGATGAAAAATTACAGCAAAAAATAGCGTTTAAAAGAGATCAAACATACATTGTGTTGTCGACGTCATAAAGAGCCGTTCGATTTTGGTCAGGGAGGCGGCTATCTTCGACTGTTAATGTTCGTCGCCCTCAGGAGGTCTATGATCCGTCAATACATCGCCGATTTTCCGCTCATGGCTTCGGCGGTCTGAGAGACACTCCCCCCCCCCCCCAGCCAGCCAAGAAGAGACACGCATCGAGAAATTTTTTCAGCTTATTTAATAGTCAGTTGAACGTCGAATAAACAGTGCAGGGGAAACAGAATTTACGGGGTCCTTTCTCACGACCTTTGACATGTCCACCCCAACCGTTTTCTCAGAAAACAGATGCTTTTTTTTTCTTTTTTGTGTGTGTATTCGTTCATGGTTCGCGTGAATCGTACTTCGCAGTTTTTTATGCAAGGGCAGAACTCGCACCAGCGTGTAGTCAATGGCTGAGCTCAGCTGCGCTACACAGAACAGTAAAATTTCCGTAGTTTTAACTATAAAAGTGGATATTTTTCAAGTATCTCTTGGAATATTTTTCAAGTTCAATGCTAACACGATTTATTGTTAGCTTGGCATATTAATAAGTTTGTCTGGCTCTCTTTAAATTGTGTTGGCCGGTGATGTTATTAAAGTTTATCGGGGTAACTACAAATTTTAATTCCAGCCATCAAAATTTTAGAGGTGAGTTAAATAATTATTTAACTAATAATTATGTGCTTTGTTTCTTTTATTCATTTTCTTTTTAATTGCTAATTATAAGTCTTCTTATTTGTATTATAGCGTGAAATATAAAGGTACAATTGGCATAAAATCAACTGTTTACCTTAAGCATATGAAATATTTTTTCTCATTATAAGCACAAATTTACTTAATGTAAACTTACTATAACAAAAGTCAACTTATTATTGCATTATGGCATAACTTACAATGAAACAGATTAAAGCACTTTATGCAAAGTTTTTTTTCTTTTTAAATTGTATACTAATATGTGTGCATTTAGTATGTAATTTAAACCTATTTGGAGTAGTAAAATTGAACAAATCAAAGAATTAAGAGAGATAAATAAAAAACTGTTTGTGTAATGAAGTAGACAAAATTTTTCTCGTGGGAGGGTGAGAGGGGGCGGGGATTTGTAGATAGAAAACTTCTTCATATTTTATTACAGAAAAACTATAATAAACTATGGAGATAAAAGAGCAGGCTTATTCGTCTAATAGAAGTGGTTCCTTGACGATTTCGTCGAATCCTGACAGTTTATAAACGTAGTAATTATGCCGGAATTCCAGACATTTAGAGAATATGTCAGTCACACACCATTTGCATACGTCGTGAAAGCATGGAAATTCAAACTTCTTGTCGGGTGCACATTTTAAAGTGTTTCCCGTTTAAAAGGAAACACTTTATATTTCTAAATATAATACATTATACTACTAGTTGTTAGCTAATGAAAGGCAATTTTGAATTAAATGATTAGAAATAACAAGTTTTAAATTAACTTCTAATCGTTTAGATAAAGTTATAAAATTTATATTCATAAAAGTTTGAACATATACAAAAATATATTAAAGTTAAAATATAATCTTGATTTTTAATTTAACAGATAAGTAACTCGCACGAACAACTTATGTCACTAATTTACATTTTGAAGGGTTTCCATTATTTCCCCCGGTACATTTTATTAATCATTTTGGCTGTATTAGGTATTTTTAATAAAAGGGTGCAAAAAATTATTTAATCTACTCTTATAAACTATCTAAATATTTTCATATATTGGTTAAAAAGTAACCTTTTTTATATAAAATAAGTAAATTATATTTACTGTTAGTAAAATTGCATTTTAAACTGTATTCCTTACTTAAAAATTAAATAAAATATTAGTAAATTTAGTTAAGTTACTTTTTCACCATCTTTCACCAATATATGAAGATGTTTAGATTGTTTATAACATTGAATTAAACAGCGTACCCCCCCCCCCTTTTATTAAATATACCTACAGTAAAAAAAAATTCATAAAATGTACCGGGGGGAAAAAGTAAACCTTTTAAAATGTAAAATAGAGACATAAGCTATTTATGCAAGTTACTGATCAATTAAATTCAAAAAATCAAGATTATATTTTTCTTTAATGTATTTTCTCTGTGTTCAAATTTTTATGAATGTATATTTTACAACTTCATCTAAACGACTAGAAGTTAATTTAAAACTTGTAATTTCTGCACATTTAATTAAAAATTACTTTTTATTAGCTAACAAACTAATATTAAAATGTATTATATAGAAATATAAAATGTTTCCTTTTTAAACGGCAAAAGTTCACAAGATCAGAACAGTTTGAATTTCCATTCCTTCACGACGTATGTAAATGGTATTTGTCTATTCTCTGAATGTCTGGAATTGCGGCATAATTACTACGTTTATAAATGGACAGAATTCGACAAATTTTGCGAAGTCTTTAAAGAACGACTTCTATTAGACGAATATAAGCCGGTTTTCTCTGTCCTGTTGGAGCGATTCGACAAGGTATAACGTAAAATCAACCACTATGAGCTGAATTTTATAAACGGATTCCGAGAATCTGTCTCCCTTTGCCGTTATAGCGACGAGTGTTCGACCAATATCGAGGATTTTCTCTTCCTGGCGGTCACCCTTTTCCATTCTTACGCCGTAGTTAAGCGAGATTGTTATCTCTCACGGTCACCCCTCGCGGGTAATACGCCGTCGAGAAGTTCAGCGCTCGACGGGCAAACAGGTGGACATATCCAAGGATTTTTAACGTCGATGATTACGTCGAAACTACGTCGACGGCGACTTTAATTCGATGTATCGTGGCTGGCTGGGAGAGTATGAGCTTGCCGTTTCGGTGCACTTTTAAAACATTTCTAGTGAAAAACTGAAACAATAGATTTTATCAATATCGGATAAGTTTATATTGCTCTTATAGCACATTCACGAAACATTTAGCTATCAGTGTACAATCGATCCATTTGCTTTTAAACGGTTTTTTTCTCCACAACCTTCTCATGAATCATTCCAAACCTATAGTGTTCTTTTGAGGTATAAAGCAATGTTTAAGCAGTTTTTAAAGCTATCAACTTACGCCATTTACTCAAAAAATTTAAATGGTATCTTTACAAGTTACTAGGTGTTAACCTTTTACAGACCGAATTCAGATCCAGCCATATTTTGAATTCGTTTCATAATGAGTTAATTAAAGGATATTACTCATTTAAACGGGGAAAAATTGTATACAATTTTCCTTGTGTTCGCAATTGTGAAAATTGGTCATTTCTGACAAAGTCCTACATTGGTTTCAAAAACGAAATATAGCATAGCTGCCAACCGTTCTGTTTTTATCGGAACCTTTCCCACCACCAGGGATAGAATCTTGTGATTTTTTTCGGTTGTCTATTGGGCAATCACTGAAATTATTTTGGTTGCCTGCAAATGAAGTTTCTTGCCCATAAAATTTTCGCTACACAATTTTTTTTTTAAGAACATGCGGCCGTTACCATGAAAATAAATTGACAAACGTTTATTCATAAAATTGCCATTACTATTCGGAAATGAGAATGGAAATAGAAAGAAATTCAGAATTAAAATAGGAATAGGAAACTGCATTTTCAAGCTAAGGAATAAAAATAGGAACAGTTGTTTTTCTTGGTTGCCCGAGGGGTAACTGAATTTTTCGTTTGCCACCGCCTTCTAGAAACCTGCCTGTCATCTTTGGAATATTGCAATGAGAGAGGTGAAACGATGGGTGGCGTTACTTACGTTGCCTACCTATCCTGAGATGTTGGTGGTTTAAATTAATATGTATCATAATTAGAACTCTTAAAAAATACTGGTGTTAGAATGCAAAATTGATAAAAACTGTATAATATCACACATTGTTGATAAATACCATTTATGGATGTTTCATATGTTTTTCTCCTCTAGATCGTTTTAAAAATATCTAAAACAACTAATGACTGTATTTTAAAGATAGTTTGTTTTCAATTCAAGCCCTCTCCACCTTTTTTTAAAAATGAAATAAATATACATAAAATAATTTCTCCAGCTAAAAAGGTTAAAAGATTTAGTTGCAGAACTTTGTTTTTAAGTCTTTATAAATTTTAAATAAGAAAACAAAGCTACTAAATTTAGCTAAAACTCATTTGAATTAACAGCTGATTATGAATACATCAGATTATTTTATACTCTTAACATAAAAATATGGACATTAACATTTCCAATATTTTATTTAAAAAGAAATGATCATTTTAAGTTTTTCATGCACCTTTATCAAGAGTTCTAAATTTAGTAGATTTGGTTTTCCATTTGAAATGTACTATTATAGGTGTGTGTTATTATACAAAGTTTTTGTCAATTTTACTTTTCAACACAAGTATTTGTTAAGAGTTCCTGTTATACAAAATATTAATTTAAATCGTTCGTGTCTTAGGATAGATAGATAACGTAAGTGGCTTCACCTCTCCCATTGCATTCGTCCAAAGATGTCAAGTAGTATTTCTACGCAAAAAGTGGTTTTACTCACCCATTTAAAAATCCGATTGTCAGGCGTAGGTGCAGATTTCGACCCCAACTTACCACTAACTTTTCCATGGCGATTTAAGGTTAAAGTAAGTCCATAATTTTAATTTAAAATAAAAATTTTCAAAAATAGTGGTGGAAAATGTTCCTATAAAATCGGAACGGTTGGCAGCTATGATGTAGTGATGAGTAGCTTAAATCTGTGCTCTCCAACCTTTTTATCGTCACGACCCAGTCAACATTTCATAATTTTACCGCGGCCGGCGAGAGCGTTGAATGTTTCTAATTTAGATTGGTTTGATTTAATAATTTTAAATTGTATTTAAACATGCCTCCAAAATAAAATACAGTTATACACACACAAAAAAAAAAAAAAAAAAAAAAAAATGAATATAAAGTTTTGTAGCATTTCAACCGGCAGAGTTGTTGTCTGGAATAGTTTTAAAGAAAGAAAATTTATTCTCTATTTTATGACTGCAATTTTAATTCATGATCTTAAAATCTTTAATAAATAAAAAGAAAGATAAATGTTAAAAGAATTACAATATTTCTTCTGTTACAAAGGTATAAATCAACACAAGCACGACAAAGTCGCAAAACCCGAGAAAAACACACCAAAGTAAATAAAATCCAAAGAATTGAATGTTCCTTGGCGGCCTGGTACTATTTGATCCGTGGACAGGTCCGTGGCCCGGAGGTTGTGGACCAAACGCTTAAGTAATAAGTGAAATATTAAGAATTCATGAGATATTTATTTTTAAATTTAAATAAAGGTGAATTAAGTTTGAAGGGGTGGGGGGTATCAAGATAGCTCTGTAAAAATTTATGAAAATGGCTATTTTTACGATTTTTTTTTCAGTTTCACGCTAATGATAGAAATGAAACTTGCGTTTCAAACAACTAACTCATCCTTTAATTTTATCTGCTATTTTTTAAGTCAATATTGAAAAAATTTAATTTTTCAAAAGTTTTTTAATTTGATGTTCTCAGTTGGAAACATTGGCCAGTAAAAGATTAAGAAGTATCCAGAAAAAAATAAGCAGTTGAAATTTTAGGTACATTTTATTTTTTTAAGTTTTGAAGCCGATTGTACGCTGCGGCATACATTCGGCGTTCTTTGTCGGCGCGCCGGCCTGGACCTCGTCGTCGGCGGCGGCGTGGACCTCTAGTTGTGAGCATGTGTCAATCGCCAAATAATGAAAAGTCGCCATTGGTGGCAAGCTATCCTATCTGTTCCGTAGCTTTTATTAACTTTACATGTACGCAAGTAGCCAAATAATGAAAAATCGCCATGGGTGGCAAATTCGCAAGGTGTCCAATAGGTTTTACATTATTAAAAATACAGCTGAAACAGATGTTCTGATTTTATTACGCTTTAGCTCCTAATTAATATAACTTTTGAATGGCAACATTAAATATTGTGTTTCTGAGGAGTGCAAATAATTTTTCCAGCGATTATAAGCGGAGTCCGCACTCCAGGTGGAGTATAGCTCAGGACCCGTACAATACGGATTCCCATAACAAAATATCTTCAGTGTTATGAGGGGCAGGGGGTCTACTGTAGTGTGAAGTTTATATTTTTATGTACCAATGAACATGCAAGAACCAAGCAATGTGTAGCTCGGTAACATTCTATCTGATTCAATCTTCGGTTTTTGTCTGTTGAAATTATGTCTTTTATACGAATAAGCGTTATTAGGGGCCGAATGCTTCATACGAAAAGCGAGCGTAGCGAGTCTGGGGGCCTTGGCCCCTAGTAATCAAAAAAATTAATGTGATCGCATTATGTTAGTATAAAAATATTTTCTAATCACAAGAAGTGCGGGGGGGGGCGACCTCGAAGTTGATATTTATTTTCCTTGCCTAAAAAAATATTTGTCTATTATACAAAATACTTTCTTTTAAAATCAACAAAGAATTACATGTTAGCATTCCTATCATAGCATATTTTAACATATTTTTACGTAATGTTTCAAGCGTATAACACAGTCAATACAGAGTTATGTCAACACAACATTTTATTACATAACTATACAGTACACTCACAATTCATTACTAGTCAACTACTTTATCTGTACAAAAGTTATTAAATTACATTTTACCAAATACAAGATCACTTCAATATCAAATGTGGCATGAGTAGAAAGTAAATTTCATGTATAAATAACACTGAAATTATAATGATCAATCGCTTATTCCACCATCATCGTTCAACCAATAACACTTTTAATGTACACTATCACGATGCATTGAAAAGGTACTGGGTTTTCAATAGAGATTAAAAGTACAAATCAAAATTAGTCAACTATTTCGAAAGTCACTCTTCTAATATAGTTGCCTTGAAATCATTCTTATTCAAATAGCTCAAAACTTTACACCAGAAGAAAGCTCAATTCATACTTTACAAGACTATACTTAGAAAATCTAAGCAACACTTATCCAATACTATAACTCCATTTTAAAATAAAAATCTTTTTCCATTTCTATTAACAATCTTTTAAACGTGGATGATACACAAGCCATATTTAGCTACTAGTGAAGAGTTGAAAGAAAAATATGATTTAATCATCTTATATTAAACTTCCATGTAATATAATTTTAAATTTTATTTAAAGATAGTTTTTTCAGAATCAAGGCCTTACTAATTTGCCAAATGGTTAAAATATTTGCTTTGTTTCATTAAATAAATTTTATAAGAAGTTCCACATGTTTCTTCTTTATAACTGTATAAACAGTAAATTTAAACTATAAATATTAATTTAAAACTTGTGAAGGCAAAAATTATTTCCCTTGGTTCTTACTTTTTTCTGAAACTTAAATTCCAAATATTTTCTGTGCACAGTTAAAATTACTTTTTTAAAAAGTGTTATGCACTAAATATTTTAAAATTCATGTGAAAGGTCTAGAAATACCTTTAAAATGTTTAATGCGTGGCCTTACATCGTTCGATTTAACATACGTTTTTAACAATAAAATCTGAACAATAAAATCGTAAAAGCGTCATGTTATTTTCCAAAGATGGCAAATAATTTAAATTCTGCTCTACGATTAAGGGAGATTTTAACTTTCTAATAGAAGTCTAATTTATAAATATTCTCATTTATGTATTAAAATATTAATTAAGAAAGTTACATACTAAAGAATTCATATTAAAAAGCCTTACATCATTTTAAAAACACAGTTAAAATTACCAATTCTTTACGTAATACTTAACGTTTTTAAACAAATTTTATGGTAAAACGAATATATGCTATTACTAGAACATAGGAAATATTTTAAAATTAAATATTTTCTTCCTTTAAATTTAACTAAGCAAACAAACGTTTGCATAGAGAAAATGGAATAAGATTTTTATTATTTATTTGCCTGAACAAGAACATACAATACACCATTTTTTATAGTTAAATTCTTTCAATATACATTCAACAAGCATTATACTTTTTATACAAAAAATGTACACATTTCCACAAACGAATAAAATTTTACAGTACAACTTCCAAGCAACACAACCGTTTAACACCAGTCCAGTCCACAATTAAAACACATCTCTCTGTACATATTTTGAAAGGAATAATTTTTGATTTTTAAAAATTGGCAGAATGGTAACCAAGCTCTGTCTACGGTAATAGCTGTATCCTCCGAGCTGACCTGAATGCTGGATATATTGAAATTTCGGACCAACGAAACACAAAAATGTAGAACATAAAAAGGGGGTGAAGTTGAATGTTTAATTTTCCCCACCCCCTACACTCCATAAATTTTGCTCAATGACAAGTTTAGAAAATCATTCAGTTTTGTACTATATAGGTATGGAAACAATAAGACATTTTTTTTTTGGGGGGGGGATGAAAGTGAGTTAGGTCTGATTCTGCTTGGGGATTTTAACCAAACCTTTCTTTTCTCAGAGGTTCCTTTCTTCGAATTACGATTTTTTCCCCAGATTTACGGTTTTTATAAAAAGAACACCGCCAACTTTAACAGATGTAGTTAATGCACAGTTCACACACTTCTGAAAAAGATAATTCATACTTTCTTTATGAGCGTCTGTTGAGATCATCGTCACGTCATAAAATATATCTCAGGTGGAACGACAAACGGAAAAAAGTTATGAATTTCAATCTGGCATCAGTCAATTAGTTTCACAAGCCGCCATTCACCACTCTCATCTTCCAACGGATCCTTCGTTATCGTTGATTCGAATCATCGTAATTCTCATCGTCCTAATTGTAAAAAAAGGTAAACATTTCTTTGTACTCATCTGTTGCCCATCGCATCACAAAATATATCTCAAACTGAACAAAGAAAAAAGGACAAGAAAAAAAAAAAAAAATACGAATTTCATCTTGGCACCAGTCAGTCAGTTCATACGCAACCGTTCAGTTCATGACTTTTCACCTCCGCCCGCCGGATCGTTCGTTATCGTCGATTCCAATCATCGATGAGTAATGAATCGAACAATCTTAAATAACGAATCCTTGTAACTTTTATCGACGTATTCGTTGATGAAAAAAATGCAAAATCTTAATGCTTACCTGTTGCCTACGCCATCACAAAATTAATCTCCGATGGGTCGAAAACAACGAAAAATAAAACCACCTTGGTATCAGTCAGTCAGTTCACCACTTTCGCTTCTGGCGGATAATTCGTCATCGTCCCTTCGAATCGTCGATGAATAAAAAAAATCGTTTTAATTTTTATCGTGGTATTTGTTAAATAAAATTAAGTGTTCTTTTTATGTTTAGCTGTTGCTCTTCGCATCACAAAAATCTTCTCAAATGGGGCGACACCAAAAAGCAAAATTGCGATTTTCAGCTTGGCGTCAGTCAGTCAGTTCAGACGCCGCTGTTCACCATTTTTACTTCCGGTTAATTTTTGGCTATCGTTGGATTCAAATCGTCGACGAATAATGTCGAATAACCAATCGTCGTAATTTTTATCGACGAATTCTTTCTTTCTTTTTTTTTAAATCATGAATTTCAACTTGGCATTAGTCAATCAGTCAGTCAGTTCACACGCCGCTGTTCACCACTTTTACTTCCGGTTGATTTTTGGGCTATCGTTGGATTCGTCGACGAATAATGTCGAATAACCAATCGTCGTTAATTTTTATCGACGAATTCTTTCTTTTTTTTTTTTCAAATTATGAATTTCAACTTGGCATCAGTTCAGTCCAGTCCAAGAGTTTCAGACTCGGCCGTTCATCACCTTCACCTCCGGCGACGGTGGATCCTTGGTCGTGACCGCGAAGTCGTGGTCCTGCGTCATGATGACGACTCCGTCCTTAGTAGCAACGTCCTCGTCGTCTTTGTTGTTGTCGTCGTCGTCCTCGGCCGGGGGCTTGTACATGAGCCAGGCGAAGAAGAAGAAGACGCAGGAGAGGGACTTGAGGACGCAGGCGAGGATGAGGACGTTGGTGCTCATCTGCTGGTTGTCGTAGAAGAGGCAGGCCCCTTGCTTGTTGCAGGTGTCCTGCCACAGCTGGCAGCTGAGGTCGATCAGAGACCCGAAGAGGATGGGCGCCGGTATCGTGCCTAAGGGGAACAGAATAACAAAGCATTTTTTTTTTAAAGTCCGTAACAGGGATTTCAAGAAGTATGGTTTGGAGGGAAAAAAAAAAGAAAAAGAAAAATCTGATGCGGACACCACATGAATTCCTTTTTCGTTTATTAACCCTTTAACGCGCAGTGTTTTCGCTCTGGAAACACCCAACTCTGACGTTTTGACTGTTGCCATTCACGAAGAATAGATTGGATTTCTATAAAAATAGTTGCGGGTGACATAGCTCCACGAGAATCCTTTACTTTTTAGCACGTCATTTCCCGTAAAAAAATGGTCACGATTATTTTTAACAGCACTGACATCTGCTGAAAAATGGAAGAATGCGAGAACAGCTGGATAGATTGCCCAATGCTGAAAAAAGGGCAGCCGTTGCCATCGCTCGACTTAACTACCAGCAAGATGGCGGACGATCGAAATGTTCATCGCGTGCCACAGATCTAGAGACCCTTTTTTGACCGACGACACCTTTTGACGACAGCTGGCTGTGCCGGGAACAGCCAGCTGTTGTCAAAAGGTCTTGGTAAAAAGGTACTTACTCAATAATTCATGATTTTTTTTTTTGTATGGATCAATTTTGGAAATTTCAAGTCGACATCAATGTTGGGAGTCCTACATTCAAAGCTGTGCCTTTGGTCAATTTTTTTTTTTCTAAATCGGGCCCTACCACCCTCGCGAAAATTTTAATAATCACGAATAGTTTAATATAATTTTCCCGATAAGTGTTGTCACTTTCTTACATATTATATACTGTATTTTATAATTTCCGTACAACCTAGACCGATTGTTAGATAAATTTTAACTGTGGCAAGCGTATGCTCAATTGCATCTGATCAGCTATGTTTAAAGGTCTTTCTATGGGATTCTAGCTTATATCCCTTCAAAAGTTGATACAGGACTTTTTCTGCCCCCCCCCCCCCCCAAAAAAAAAGAAAGAAAAGAAGTAAATAAAAATAAAAAAATCATAAACTTCAGCGAAATTATTGAAGTCTATAAAAACAGTCTCAGTTTTTTTATTTATTAACACAGACCCTGGTGATAATGAAACTGACTAGACTCATATGCAGGGGGGGGGGTGTCCCCGGGATCCTCCTCTGGACCATCCCTTTCGCTGTGCCACTGTAGGGGTGTAATCTCGAACTACTGAACCGATTCCGAAAATTCTTTCACTAATAGAAAGCTACGCTATCTCTGACCAGGGGCAGCCCTAGCGTACACGGTGCTCCCATGCAAACGTAAAAAAAAAGGCCGCCCCTTTTTATGTGCCAGATCAAGTTTTTCTCAGCTTTCGAGTTCAAAATGGCGCCCCGATGCGATGCTTACCTTGCTTACCGCATCGGGGTGCCCGAATTCCCGACAGACAAAGGCTACATTTTATTTTGATCTACACTAGTATAATAAATAGGAAAACTTGTATATAGGGGGTAATCTCTGGAACTTTCCCGAAAATTCTTTCCCAGGAGTAGGTAAGCTATGTGGCGTACACATTAGGAGGAATCTTTAGGGTACCTTAAAAAAAAAAAAAAAAAAAGAAAGTTACTCTATGCCTGAAGGACATAGGCTATAATTAACTGAAAAATGCTTTCAGCTTTGCAAAAAAAGTCAGAGTAAAAAGCGCTAAATGTCCGCTTTGCCGGCCTGCTCTGCCCAAATGGTTGCCCGTACATAAAAATGATGTTTTACAAAAATATTAGTCATTATTAGATTTTAAAAAAAGTCGGTGGCACAATATACCTATCTTTAAATTTTTGCAGGGGTGGCAAAATAAGACCCTCGAGGGGCGCCCCCAAATTTAGCAAAAAATATATTTATTCCATACGGATGTGGATTTTAATACATCAAATCTTACACCCCCCCCCCAAATGAAAAACTGAAACGCCGCCCCTGAATTTAAGTTATTATGACGCTGAATCCTTCCGTGCGTATCCCATTATCTCAAACTGCACTAAATAAACTTTTTTTTTCCAGTTTATAAACTGAAACTAGTTTTTAGTTTACGAACGGAAGCAGTGTTTCCCTAGCTTTCTACATCTGTGGACCTACGAAAATAAGAAAAATATTTTACGAACTAGCATCATCCAAAAACTATAAACATTGTATAAGCATGCGTTTCACTTCTTAAACCAAATATTATAAAAACATAATTTTTAGTTAGAATAAGACAATTGCTGCAAAAATATTATTTAATAAATTATATATACGTTGACCTAAGAAAAGTCTAGCGTGTCGGCAGCGGTCCGAAGAGCAGTAGTAAGGAAACGCATAAAATGTTTAGTGCTGCCATCTTTTGTCAAATGCTGAAACAAATTACCATCAACAATCTTATTTTTAAGAAAGCAGTAATAACAAAGAACATTCAGATAATACATAAATACTTTTTGAATAGGAAGAGCTATTCAGCTTTTTAACTCAAATTTGTAATGGCGATTCGCGTGGTATTTATTAAAAATGCAACTTTAAGGGCATGTTTCATTTTATCGCCAATAGATGGCAGCACTAGAGAAGTTCATCAATTATTCTGCAATGCCAAGGAATGCGAAAGTTAAACTTTGAGTAAAATTCCTCTCTGATAATAGACTTACTTAATATAGAACAGTACGAGTCAATGCCTTCTTTTATATGTATAAATGTAAAATAGTTTAATTTTCTTACCTAAAAGTCGTACTGCAATCCACTGAACTCCAAGGGCGAATGATTTCTGGCTTTCAGCTACACACCTGCGAAAATGAAAGGGAAGATTCCTTAAAAACTATCTATAATATTAAATTTTAAAGAAATTAATGTTCTTATCTATTGAAAAGAAATGCTATGTAGTTTTATATAAGTACACACAGTAAGATTCATCGGGGGAGGGGTATTTCATTTCGGGGTATCCCCCAAACCGTATTTGCAACTTTTAAATTCGACTGAAGATATTTAAAATGATCAATGTAGGAATTATCTGGGGTTGCGGGGTTTAAAGTTATTTACAAATGCAAACGCACAAAATAAATTATTCTAAGCATGCGTACGAAGACATCTTTTCATGCATAAATATGTCTTCTTTAACACTAAACCATAGGCATAAACCATCATTTGATAATTATTTGTTATTTTTGGGAGATCGGGGTTTAATGATATTATTTAATTTTGCTCTTTGTCGTTAAGAGCTTCAAAAATGTTGAAGCATGAAGTTTTTGAAACGACGTAAGGGAGCTTATGAGATACTAGAATATTACTATAAATTACCGCGCTTAGTACCTAAAATCTATGACAGTTATTCTGTTTGTCTCCATCAAAGAGCTATTAATGTTACGTAAATTATTTTAGACATAATGCTTTGTTTTAAAGATTTCATTAATACACATTATTATTATTATTTTGAAAATAGATCAACATCTCAGAAATGCCTTTTACTTAATAACTATGCATAGGCTTTAAAGGCATAATGACAGACTTTTTAATCGTTATGTACTTAAAAATTACTCTTCATGCTGTAAACGCCATTTGCAATACGATAAATACATGATATAGTCCACAGCAATAACACACATATATATTTTGTAGCAATCGATGTCAACCGACAAATATTAGTGTACGGACAGACTTGTCGAAACTATAAGCCACTTTTAACTTTATTTGAAACCAGGGGCGTAGCCAAAAGGGGGTGGGTCATAACCCCACCCCATGAGTAATTTTTTGCCTTACAAAATGTATATTCTTCACTCCCTTATCACACACATGTATGCATATATGTGAGTTACAGTAGTCGTAACCCCGCCCCCCCCCCCCCTGAAAAATTTCTGACTACGCCCCTGTTTGAAACATATATTTGAAACATTAAACTCAAAGGGCGATTCCGAGGAGCTAAAATTGAGAAATTACAAAATTATTTTGCTTGTGACGTAATTTTTACGTGGGAGATTAATATTGCATTCCATTTTAAATTAATAAACTTGCAAGAAAAATCTTACATTAGTCACCATTCTACTCTATCGGATATCCCTGGAACTTTTTGGACTCAAAATTTCGAAAAAACTAAAAATGGGAAATCGGGTAAATTTTCAAAATTTTTAAGGCGTCAACGGTTTTTATTGCACATCTGTGCAAATTGTCATGTTGATCAGTTGAACGGTGAGGATTTTCATACCGTACAAACGAACGGACGGAGGAACTTTCGCATTTTTATACATGTGTGAATGCATTTTTATGCCATCTCCACAGTAGATAACTATACATACACAGGGTGTCTCCCCAAGCATTGACCTAAGCTTCTATTTGTTAAATATTGATGATAGTCACCTACAGTAAAAGTTAAGTTAAAAAAAAAAAAAAAAAAAAAAAAAAAAAAAAAAAAAACAGAATTTTGTGGTATCGATTAAAAATTTTATGGAAATTAAATCTAAATAAATACAAAATTAAAATTTTTTTATACGGCCCCGTACAAAATTCCGGATTAGTAAAATGTACCCCATATATATTAATTAATTAGGTGATGTGCACAATTTCAGCTTTTCGTCATAAAAAGGTCGCATCACACATACCTCCACATCACGGGGGATCCTTTACTAATTAGAAATTAAATTCTGTACTTATTTAAATTTAATTTTCTGAAAATGTCAATTGGTACCATAAAATTCCGTGCCTTTTGTTACGTCATTTTGAAATGTATGCTATAGGTCTACGATCAACATTTAAGGAATAAAAAGTATAGGTAAATGTTCATTGGATACCCTGGTGTACGAGTTACATAAAAAATCACTGAACAGTTCCTTCAACAATCCCATATACGAGTCGAGACAAAGACAGAATATACGAGTCTTCTCACCTGAGCGTCGCGCTGAGCGAGGGCATGCTGACGAGAAACGTGAAGAGCATAGAGAGGAAGATGAGCAGCAGGAAGACCGGCATGTAGGAGCAGTAGTTGATGCACTTCTCGCGCGACGCCTGCACCACCACGGGCCGACCCCCTATGCTCACGTTCCGACCCGGGTCGGCGATGCAGCCGCAATCGCCGTACACCTGAAATAAAACACATAGTATAGTACACTGATTAACCAAAGACGTTGGAATCAAGATAAAAACATGCAAGTTCACTCAGAGATTGGACGTTTTTTTTTCCTATAGTTTCAACCCTTTCAGGTGCAATTAAATACTAATTGTCGATGGTGTAGCCAAGGTGGGGGGATAGAGGGGCGGACGATCGAATCGTTCATCGCATGCCACAGATCTAGAGACCATTTCTCACAAAGCCCGTTGCCATCGCTCGATTGAACTGCCAGCAACATGGCGGTCGATCGAATCGTTCATCGCGTGCCACATACCTATAGACACCATTTTTGAATGATCTCTAGATCATTTTTAAATGTTCTCTAGATCTGTGGCACGCGATGAACGATTCGATCGACCGCCATGTTTGTTGGTAGTTCAATCGAGCGACGGCAACGGCTGCCTTTTTTCCGGCATTGGAAAATGGTTGCGCTTCAAAGGGTTAAGCATGGACCCCAAAAGGGTAACCCCTGGGTACAGCCGCCCCCCCCCCCAAGTCCAGCCCTATGCAGTTTCAATTTTCCATTGCTATAACTTATACAAACTAGAAAAAATATTTTGAAGATATATTTTATCCAAAAAAATTTTAGAAAACTACAAACTGTAGCTTGAAATTTAAAATAACATATTTATGATAAACCGTTTATCATAAAAGTTTAGTCAAATTGTCATTGCGTGAACTTGTGTACGCGTATTATCTCCATCCTTTCTTCCTGCCAGGCCAGCCGAGAGGGGGGAACAGGAGGGGCAATTGCCCCCCCGTTCCGGTGCTTTGGAGGGGGCCCGTACTGGATGGAAATTTTTGTCAGGTATGAGGTTTTTTGTTTTAAATAAGATTAATCAAATGTAACCATTACTAGCATTCCTAAAGTTTGGCTCTTTAGTATGAAACTGAATGTGGTACTTAACTCTTGTCATTTTGAAGTAACACAATTTCATAAATATAGTTCTGACTTACAAAATAGTTACCACAATCATTCCCCATATTTGCAGGTTCAATTACATTTTAAAAAGAATATGGGTAAGAAATAAGAGTGCGATTTTAACCCTTTGAGGCGCAACCCTTTCCCAATGCAGAAAAAAGGGCAGCCGTTGCCATCGCTCGACTTAACTACCAGCAAGAGGGTGGACGATCGAAACGTTCATAGCGTGCCACAGATCTAGAGACCCCTTTTTTGACGCAGCTGGCTGTGCGCGGGCACAGCTGCGTTAATAAAAGTAAAGAATTGTACCTTAATGTCATTCGCATACGTGAACAAATAATTTTACTAATCTTATAACGGCACGCGATGAACGGTTCGATCGTCCGCCCTCTTGCTGGTAGTTCAGTCGAGCAATGGCAACGGCTGCCCTTTTTTCAGCACTAGGGCAATCTGTCCAGCTGTTCTCGCATTCTTCCATTTTTCAGCAGATGTCAGTGCTGTTAAAAATATTCGTGACCATTTTTTTACGGGAAATGACGTGCTAAAAAGCAAAAAGATTCTCGTGGAGCTGTGTCACCCGCAACTATTTTTATAGAAATCCAATCTAGTCTTCGTGACTGGCAACAGTCAAAACGTCAGAGTTGGGTGTTCCCAGAGCGGGATCACTGCGCGTTAAAGGGTTAAAGCAGCACTCAGGTGGGGGGAGAAAAAGGATGAGGGGGGGGGGGTTAAGTACAATGGGAAATTTCTGGAAGGAAACTTGCCTTGGTGCTGTCGAGCTGGTAAGTACTTGTGCATCCCGCGAAACACGGGGAGTAGTACACGACGTTGTCTGTCCCGCACACGGGATCGTACTGCCTCGGAGAACAGTGACAGGCCTCGTTGCAGGAGTCCTTGAACTTGGGAGAGTCGTACGGCTCGGAACTGGAACAATAAAACGAAAATGCAATGGTTTTGCACGCAAAATACTACGAAAACAATTTTTTTTTACAGTGTAAAGACTAGAGTTCGAGAAGTCCGTCTCGGAAGATTAATCCAGGGTCCACTTACATCTAGGGATGGACTGCGAGACAGAAATTTGCGAGACGAGACAGAGATTTGCAGTTATTTTGCATGTGTGAGACGAGACAGGCATTGTGATATAGGGATTTTTGCGAGACGAGACAGTTTTTCAGCGATTTTGCGAGACGAGACAGCCGATTTTTCATCTCGCGTCCATCCCTACTTACGTCAGGAGGTAAGAACAGTATCATTAGTAGCATAGGTGCACCCACGGAGGGGCTATGGGGGCTCAAGCCCCCCCCCCCTATAAAGTTAGAAGTGAAAAGCATTAAAAATTGAAAATGGTCCACCAATGAATTAAAGTTTTCTTTTAAAAAATTGTTTTTAAATTATTTCTAAAGTTGCAATTAAAATTATTTTAAGTTAAAATTATTTTCTAAAGTCTACTTTTTACAAAAAAAAAAAAAAAAAGTTAAGCTTTTAAACAAATGTTAGTTTTTAAATAGTAGTGTACGTAACACAGTTAAACTGGGTTTCAACGATACTGAAAAGATCAGATCATTATTTGACTATAACGAGTTACGTTGCTTGCTCGCATCTGTTCTATGGGAAATCAAGTGGCACAGAATATTTTGACGTTAAAGAGAGTTATAACTATAATCGAGGTCACTCTAACCGAGTTCAGCAGAATTTCTAGCCCAGCTCCCCGCCCTCTTTAAACTAAAATCTTGGTTGCGCCACTGATTAGTAGGCTCACTGGCATAAAAGAAAGGCGCCAGTTTAGTAGACATTTTCTTAATTTTAGTTGCGAAAATAGCTGCATTATTTTTGCATGATTTTGTAGTTAAAAAATAAACATACCATCATTTATCTCCATTTAAGAAGGAATGAATAAAATGATAAATTAAAAAACTTCGGGCCTTATATAACAGAGCGCTTAGAGTACATTTTTTTTATAACACAATTAAAAAAACTGATTAGAATGTTTGATGAACGACCAGTCGCAACTCTGAAAAGAAAGGGGAGTTAGAGAAAACCCCAAATCTGATTTTCAAATATGTCGCCTGGAGTAAGGTACGAGTACCCAAAAACTTGAAAATAGTATGAAAATGTAGTTTTTTTATTAAAAAAAAGTCGCCCAAGTCGCTTAATCTCTGTTCTTCGAAAAAAAAAAGAACTCTGTTTTTAGTCTTGGTACACAAATTGAAATAAACTAATAGCGCCATGGTCTCCAAAAAATTCCAGATGGTTCTTCATAAACTGTTTTACACACTGCGATAAGCGAAAACGCTGTGCCTTTTGTGAAAATTTCAGAAGAAATTCTTAAACATGGATCTGAGCTGCAAGATTTTTCGAAGAGTGACGAGCTTTGCTAAAATTTCCGATTTTTAACAATTTTTTTCTAAAAGTTTTGAAACTGATACAGATTGGCCTGTCTTCGCAGTATGTAATACAGCTTGTAAAGAGACAGTTTCAAAATTTTGAAGTGCCTGGCATAATTAGTTTATTTGCAATTGTGTACCGAAATCACATGATTTTTTTTTTTGAATAACACCGTTAAATTAGTAGGCAGGACACCGGGGAGACTAACTCAGTAAAAACTTTATATAAACTGTTCTAACAGTCTAACTCAGTCTAAACTTTATATAAACTGTTCTCCTATCTTAAGGTGTATTACTTGAACCATTGTTTATCAATGTTTTAGGCAAAAATACCGATAAGGGGTCTACCTGTTCGGAAGAAACTGGTTGAGGCCGGCGAACTTGGCGTTGGGGCAGTGAAGAATGAAGATGAAGACCAGTCCCACGCAGATGAAGGAGAAGACTATGCACATCTTGATGATGCCCGCGCACCGCAGGTTGAGACGCTTGACCAGGTAGCCCCCGAGGAAAGTGCCGCCTCCCGCGCCGGGGATGGTCACGAGGCCTGCAAGAATATATGTACCAGTTGTAATTTGTAATTACAAACGATGAAATTAAAGATCCTGATTATTAAGTTTACGAGGATTTTTTTTTAACCCTTTAACGCGCAGTGATCCCACTCTGGGAACACCCAACTCTGACGTTTTGACTGTTGCCAGTCACGAAGACTAGATTTGATTTCTATAAAAATAGTTGCGAGTGACAGAGCTCTACGAGAATCCTTTACTTTTTAGCACGTCATTTCCCCGTAAAAAAAGGGTCACGATTATTTTTAACAGCACTGACATCTGCTGAAAAATGGAAGAACGCGAGAACAGCTGAATAGATTGCACAATGCTCAAAAAAGGGCAGCCGTTGCCATCGCTCGACTTAACTACCAGCAAGAGGGCGGACGATCGAAACGTTCATCACGTGCCACAGATCTAGAGACCCTTTTTTGACGACAGCTGGCTGTGCTCGCGCACAGCCAGCTGTCGTCAAAAATCGTCCGCCATCTTGCTGGTAGTTAAGTCGAGCGATGGCAACGGCTGCCCTTTTTTCAGCATTGGGAAGGGTTGCGTCTCAAAGGGTTAATGTGGCACAAATTAGGACATCTACCCTGCACGGCAGTATAGGTCAATTTTTATGTCCTCTATTGCCTATGGGGTTAAAACGGTTTTATTTTAATATATAAGTTAAATAAAACACTCATGACAAAATTTCAGTTGCTTCTTGGACTTGACGGGTTTATCAGAGGAGAAAAAACATTAAACTACTAAACGGTTGGATGACTTTGAATTACTAGAAATACTGATCAGGAATAATCGATCTCTAATATTATTTTTCTTTGTATCAAGTCAGAACTGTGTCAATGTAAAAACAAATAAAAATATTTCATTTGTTTAAAGTCAAATATAAAACAGTAACGAGTTTTTTTAATTATAAGGCAATCTTAATAAAAAAAAAGACACTCAAATTTTTCTACAACCCCTGAATGGAAATACTATTTTCCGAAAGATATTATCAATTTTTATAAATCAGCCATCTTACCTTCCCTTTTATCAGAGGGAAAAGAATTTTAGGAGGAGAGGGGAGGGGGAGAAAACTATAAGCACTTCTGATAAATTTTTATATTTAATGCACATATAATTTCTTAATCATCAGAAATCAAATTACTCATTGAACTGCCCCGATCTCTTAAAAATTCCCTAATGTACATTTTGTTAATATAAATGAAGTCTTTCTTTATAAATATGCATCGATCGTTTCTTGAGTACCACAGTAAGGAAGAACAGAAAAAAATGCACTACAATCAACTTTTTATTTTGTAAATTCAATTGCTTTCACAAATTATATAAATAAATAAAAATACTGGGGATGTAACATGCAGCTACAATTCAGCAAACCTAACTTCAAAATACAATTCGCTGATCATTTATATTAATATTCTAAACAAAACAAAGAGGGATTTCTTTCACACTGACAAAATAAAACCGTTTCAAAGTATCAGTATTTTGTAAAAAAATTATACATAAGGAAAGGAAAATAACATTCAATTTTATATTTTCTTACTACCACTATATAAAAGACATTTTCTTGACAGAAACGTCAACATTAAAAAAAGGAAAGGATCATCATCAATCTTTGATTTTTTTTTCCGCCGATGTTTGCTGAAGAAGATTTTGTGCTCACTTTTTTTCGGGAAAAATTTTGTCACGAGAATCAATACTTTTCGAAATAAAATAGAAATATTCAGAAGATATCTTACATGTATAGGCTCGATCGGCAAAAATTTATTGAAAAAAAAATTAATCCATATATTTAACGTAAATGTTTCCTTTTGATGAAAATCAGTTCAAAATTAATGAAGCTAATTTTTTAAAAGAATTGAAAATATATATTTCATGTTTTACTATTTTACCAATCATACAAAGATCCAGTATTGTGATAATATTGACAGTCTCTAAATATCGGCAGAATACTTTTTAATTTATGCAATAATGGCATACACACACACACAAAATTACAAGCTAATATCCTCCTACATTTAATCAAGTCATGGTCAACATTTGAGTAATATTGGAGCAAATTTTTCTAAAATATCACAGCTCATATTTCCGCCAGTATTTAGACAAAATATTACAAATATTTAGGCAATATTCCTGCAAATTTTCCAAATATCCCAAATTATTAATTAAAAAAAAAATACTCTAATACTTTTCTCCGTAATTAGTCGATATATGACAAATACTGGGGGGGGGGGTAATTTTAGCAAGCAGTATTATTGCATTATTTTCTGAAGATCAAAATCTCAGTACTTGCAAAAAATACTTAGTTAATCTGCCAGTGTTTATTTGTTGTTTAAGACAGTTAAAGATAAGACCAGGGAAAAAAAAAATCAAGAACTTTACTTCAATATTCTGATTTTTGTCTACAGTGAAAGTAGAATATCGGAATTAGACTAAACATAGGAAATCAAAGACCTTAACTGATGAACTTTGTAAACTGTTATTTGGCAGCAAGTCTGACCCGTCACGTGACCAGCCAAAGAGTTGATTGCAAGTGTGAAAACTGACACCTCAGAAATCAGTTCCTTTTTCTTCGGCTTGACACTTAAAGAATAAAATGTTTTCTCTTCCTCTTTTCACACCGTGCTTGTTGACAGCTGTTTTGCATTCAATGCCCTTTTTTTTTTTTTTTTTTTTTTTTTTTTGTTATTTTCTTTTCTCTTCCGAAGGCGATGATGTTTCTGCCGCAGTAAAAACAAAAGCCTGATAAGATAGGTCTGTGCGGAGCTGTATAGTCTCTCATTTTGACAAAGCAAGAAGCTCTTCAGTGCAAATTTCCAAATGTTATCAACCAACTTGAAAAAGGATGAGTTTATCTATTCAACGGAATCTTTTTTTGTATGTACAGGGATGTGCCAGCTGAAATTAAATTTTGGAGCAATTTGGAGCAAGAAAAACAGATTAGTGGAGCAATTTGGAGCAAGAAAAAGTCACTTTTGGAGCATAAGAATGTCAATTTTGAAATACAAAATTTATTTTTGGAGGGTAAGGGAAAAGTCATCAAAGAATGCCAATCAAAAAAATGAAAATTAAGGAGGTTCTTAAAAACTCTTAGCTTATAACAAAAAACATTTTTTTTGAGGGGGGGGGGAGTCAGAAACTTATGAAATAAATAAAATATACAGTTATTTTATACATTGCTATACAAAATATCTATTTTAATTCAAAAATGCGATATTTACTAAACTATGTTAACAACCATCAGCAGCTAATAAAAAATTTGGTAACAAATAATTACAAATTTATATAAAATTAAATTTAAAACAGAGGTCAATTTTTACTCTTAAGGCATTGGAGGTTTAAATAAAGGGATGCCAAAGAAAAAATATTCATTTTGAAGATTAATAGAGAAAGATTGAAATTAGAATGCTTTGAATGTGTGATGACTTTTGTAAAAATTCGGGAGATTTACAAACGTTTAAACCTATATGGAAAAATTAAAATTGTAGCAGTTTTGCTGAATTTGGAGCAAAAATGTCCAAAAACTATCTTTTTGTAGCAGATTGGCGCATCAAGATTGATTTGGAACAATTTGGAGCAATTGGAGCAGCTGGCACATCCCTGTATGTACGTTCAAAAGTAATATTTTACCACGTTTGGCCATTTCGATGATTCTTTTTTTCATTCAAAAGGGGGTACAGTGTGCCTGGTCCCATATTAATTTGGCCAAGTTCAGATGACATTTTCATTCAGAAAATCGAGAAAAAACACATGTTTTTAAATTGTCTAAAGCACATATGGGCAACCGCCGACCCTCGGGCCAGATGTGGCCCGCGGAACGTATCACAACCCCACACCAAACATTCAAAATCCCATATAAATTCCAATTATGCGGTCAGAAGCTTTGCTAACATTCTAAAAGTCTGGCCCGCAACTCTCCAACGGTTGGCCATACCTGGTCTAAAGTATTGCCATGAAAGAGGTGTAGTTTTCAATCAGAAGTCACAGAGATTTAGTATTTTTGGCGCAAAGTTTGGCACCAAAAAGTAAGTTCCGAAAATTGAGTCCAGCTTATCAATATCTCCTATATCTGGGTAGAAATTGATATAACTTAACCATTTTACAATCGGAATAATTTTTTCATTATGGGGAAGCAATTTGAAATCTTTTTTTTTCTTTTTTAACCATACTTGTTCTGGCAGAAATCGTTGAATTCAGTCGAAAAAAAAATCGCTAAGTTTCCATAAAAGCTTGCATTAAAAAACATAACTAATAAGGTATTAGAAATACTCACCTACTAGGACTGCAGCCCAACTGGCAGCTATGCTGAATTGAGATTCGATTACTTTTGGAAGAAATGTGGCCAGTCCTGACACCAGCATGCCTGGAAGTAATGAGAAAAATGGAAAAAAAAAAAAACTCATGGGTGATAAAGGAATGATACATTAAAGAACTTTCTTTAAACAACACTCACGAATGTAAATTTAAAAGTACGTACCATTTTGGGTTTATAAAGGGTTCATCAATTATTCAGATATAAAAAGTTCTTTTAACGCTAGCCAAAGGGAAAGGAGGGGGAAAAAACTTTCGTTTTGGCGGAAGATTAAATAGGGTGGACTCTTTGTACCACCCGACACGGTCCGTAGTGTTTAATTTTATGTTTATGTGTGTTATTTAAATAGTAAAGCTTTTTATATTTTTACGCTTAGAAGTAGTTTAGGAAACGATGTAATATTTGCGTGCACAGAAAGAAAAAGTATACCAATAAGACATCAAACGCATAACTCAAAGCACTGGTGTGATCCAGAAGGGGGAACAGCGACACGTGCCCCCCCTCCCCCCTCAGATAAAATCACACACTATAGAACACTATAGAATATTGACTTGTTCTGTTATTTCAAGTGAGTTTCTAAGAAAATGAAAAAGAAAAAAAAATTGAGCCACCTTCGGTATTTTTTTTTTGGGGGGGGGGGGCTAAGCCTTGACTCAGGTAAGAAAAGCACTCAACAGAAAACTTGTATTTAAAAGAAGAAATAATTCAAGTTTCGTAAAATAACACCCATAAAACATAGGGTGGAAAAATTTACTCCAAAACGTACCTTTCATGAGTGTTATTTTACAAAATTTTAATTACTCAAGATGATTTTGTATTCCGAGATGAAAGCTATATTCGTGAGAAGTACCTACTGTCCGCATAAGCTCTAAAGGACATTAACATCGTGAAAACTGTAGATGTGTTAGGCTCAGGCTCTTTTTGAGTGTGTACAAAAATAAAAGAATGTTCTCAGCCCATAAACAAATGTGGCTTCAGCATAAAAATTTGAAGACCAGCTGAAACGCTTTGTAAACGATTAAGACTTCCGTTAAAGAAGACCTCTGGCACAAGTTCAATGAATTAGTTTTTATGAAAATTTGCTAATTAAAATTGTTTGAAATGGTTTGTGTAGTGTTTTCAGTAAGTGCACGTAAGCGTAGGTGGCAGCACCAAACAGGAGCAGGTAAGTATTCTGATTAGAAGCTCTGGCGTAGAGATTATGTTCATCTGTGTTCGTATGTATAAACAAAAATGTCGTATATGCCAATATATAAAATGTATTCCAGAATTAATTCCTACATGGCTCCCATATACACAATATAAAAGTTTGGATTAGAGAACATCAAATTATGCATAAATCGCACAATCTGTGCAATGTTAGACCTAGTGCCCCGCCCCCCCCCCCAAAAAAAAAAAAAAAGAAAAAGAATAAATAGGAATCCTTGGAAGAAAGTACTCTGGCTGCAAAACATAGTTTGATTGATCAAGCTCAGATATTTCTTTATATTCTCATAGCTTTTGGATCTTGCGGCCTTAATGTAAAATTCGCCTCGTGGCTAAGCACAAAGCTAGCAGCATACACGAACAACTGTAAGCTCGAAAGAAAGTGTAGTAACACGCACTTTTGGGGCGTGTTATTATTAAATCTTTAGCGTCTGTACCCGACACTCTACCCTTAGAAAAATTCTAATTTTTCTGCATCAAGTTTTTTCTCATAGACAAAAACACGTTACGAGGGAATTCTTTAGCCTTTATAAGCTTCTAGCACCTGCCGAAATGAAAGCTTCACAGAGTATTCGGACAAACATAGCTACTTCGTTTGCGTGACAAACTTTTCAGAATGCATTACAATAGATCATTTCGACAAGTTGCTAATTTTGCCTAAATGATCTATTCGATAAGTTGCAGACTAAATTGAGTTTCTGGGACAACCGCCTCGGCATGACAGTTGGCGAAATATGTTTCAACAGGAAGAACTTGATTTTGAACGTTATAAAATGGTATTCCATTCTAGTTGTTAGGTGATTGTAATAAACTGAATTATTATCTAGCAAATCTTCGACTTCGATCGAAGATTCAAAGTCGCCGAAAAAAATCTTAATTTCAATTGATATATCATTTTTGTGGGTTTAATATAAGATGACCAAACGTCCCCTATTTTCGGGGACAGTCCCCAATTTTCGCGTCTTTTTTCGATTTGTCCCCAAAATGTGAAAATGGAATTGGGATCAATTTTTAATTATTACTTGTTTTTAGTTATATTACTGTTAATTATTTCATTAATTATAAAATATACCCAATTTTGTTTCAGACTAGGGGACATGTCCCCAATTTTATGTTCAAAAATCTGGTCACCTTAGTTTAATATATCAGACATACAATGAAGGATGAGCGTTCGGTTGTCACTCAAATGATGAACGTGTCGAAATGTTCCAGTTTTACAAACAAACAAACAAACAAAAAACCCTTGGATTATTCTGGATTGAGTTAACCCTTTAACGCGCAGTGTTCCCGCTCTGGGAACAACAAACTCTGACGTTTTGACTGTTTCCAGTCACGAAAAATAGATTTGATTTCTATAAAAATGGTTGCGGGTGACATAGCTCCACGAGAATCCTTTACTTTTTAGCACGTCCTTTCCCGTAAAAAATGGTCGCGATTATTTTTAACAGCACTGACATCTGCTGAAGAATAGAAGAATGCGAGAACAGCTGAACAGATTGCCCAATGCTGAAAAAAGGGCAGCCGTTGCCATCGCTCGGCTTAACTACCAGCAAGATGGCGGACAATCGAAACGTTCATCGCGTGCCGCAGATCTAGAGCCCCCTTTTTTGACGCAGCTGGCTGTGCCGGCACAGCCAGCTGCGTCAAAAAAGGGGTCTCTAGATCTGCGGCACGCGATGAACGTTTCGATCGTCCGCCATCTTGCTGGTAGTTAAGTCGAGCGATGGCAACGGCTGCCCTTTTTCAGCATTGGCAAAGGGTTAAGCGTTTTTCTCCCACAGACAGAAATGCGTTAGAAGGAAAGGCTTCATTCCGTCTTTCCAAGCCCGCTGTAGGAAAGCCCTATTAAGAGAATTTATACCATCGAAATAGCTTGTAACTGCATCATCGTTCTTGTTCAAACAATGTCAACAGCCATCCATTATTCAGACTGTAAAGGGGGACGTGGGAAAAAAAAAAAGAAAGAAAGAGACAATCTCCATCTTTCTTTGCGGAAACGTCACCGCGTGTTTGCTCAGCTAAAAATCCAAGGTGGCGGGCACCTGAGTAATAGGCACTTACCCTCTGTGGCCCCGGCGAGGCTGAGGCATAGGAATGTGGGATTGGCGAGCAGAAGCAGGAACGAGGACGGCATGTCTTTCAGGGTGGAACCGAAGCCGTGCCTCGAGGCGGCACTCTTTTCCAGCCGGCGGTGCATCTCTGTCTTCTTGGAGGCTCGGAGGCGGAGGGCACCTGCCAAGGTAAAAGTCAGTTTGGATTAGAGGAATAATGACCATTAGACGGATAATGCATTCTCCGGCGCGGCCATAACCGTGAATTAAGTTTACATTAACTGTGAAAAGGTGTTACGCCCGTCATGGTTTATTAGTTTAACAATCGTAGTTTCGTTGCTCGAAAGTGGTCATTTTCTGACGCCATTTTTAATGAGTGCTTTGGGTGCAGTGCAGAAGACTAAATACGGGTTATAGCTATCGGACTCTATAATTTGAATACCTCCCAAATGCATATTAAATAAACATTTCTGTTTTTGAGCTACGTAGATGGGAATATTTTGTAGTAGTTTAAATCTTTTTGAACGAGTGTTCACCAATAACTGCTCAAGCCTCTTCGACATTGCCTACATGTATTCCTTTTTAAGAAGATACGCTATGGTGTTGAGTACTAAACAATATTTTCCTTCGAAAGAAAATCTAAATTTTTCAGTGGTACAGTTTCATGTATGGAATCTATATTTATGCCAGAACTGGAGAGTTTTCTCCCCTGCTTATTATAACCGGTGTAAAAAAAAAGACCCTATTTCAAAAGCTAACTATTCAGAATTTCATCAGTTTTGATAAAATATTGTAATGGCATAGAAGGAGAAAAAAATCTCGAGGTACACACGCGATCCGAAACGCAGCTCGGAGCTTAGCTTTTTTCGTGACTTCATTTGCCATGTAAAGCTGCGTGAAAACAAAATAAAAATATGTCTTCCTAATCCCGGAGTGTTCATTCGATACAACAGCCGCAGCCCGAGGTTACCGTCCTATCTCTGCGCCCTGCGGACTCCAGCGGCGGTCCTTCGACCGCGAGACCCCCCATGCTGCAGTCAATCGGACGTTACATTATAAGAGCCGCTCTTTCCCAGTACCACGATCTGCGAAGTCTCATTGCACCTTGACCAAGCCTCGACAACAACCTTCCCGTGCCCCAGATCGTCTTGCATATATATGTATTGGTTCAAACAACCGAGAATTTGAAATGTGTTGCTCTTGTTAGAAGTGCAGATATGCTATGTAATAATAAGCAATGCGTGTAATAAAAGTAGATATACGGCGATTCTAACTTGTGTCTACCAAGTTTGTTTTTAAGACCACCAGTTCCCGACCTTGGTGGTCTCTTTTTGAACCACCCAATTTCTTTCACTGGCGACTTCCCGAAAAATAATGGAGAGCATAAAGACGAGTTGTTTCTGAAACTGGCATACGGCAAGGAAAAAAAAAAAAGACTTACCTGGAAGAGTCTTGGGGAAGGCGGTGAGCGGTATCGCGACGAGAGCACCCAAAATGGCGGTGAAGATGAAGCCTATCCACCAAGCTCCGACCCAGACGCTACTCGAAGACGTCAGACCAAGCCTACAACGGAATAGTGAAAATCTGTCAGCTGAAACACTTAACATGATCTAGGAATCGGAAACGAATCATGGAATGCAAATAGGTTGACTGTGATTAAGCGTCACAGTACAGCATGTGAAGAGTCTTTCTGTATTTTCCCCGACTCTCTAGCGTTACTGGATTCCTTAAAAAGCTGTTCGAAAGTTGCCCTTATTTAAAAAAGAAACTGAGCAACTTTTAATTTATTGACTGCATTAATCACGCAGATGGAATACTTCCGTCATTATATAAAATCCGTTATGAAATAAGGTTATTTGAAGTAATTTTGTTGATCTAAAACTACACCTAGAATAGTTGTACATTAATAACTAAAACTGTAATATGTTTCATTTTAAAAAGACAAAAATTCAAAACAACATCAATACCTGAAGAATATCTCAATCTTTTTGTAGATTGGAAAAACAAGCAAAGAACTTAGCGAAAATACGGGTTAGGACTCCTACAAAGACCCCCACGGAGGGCACCTCACCTATAGACCTAGATCTCTCGTGCAGATAATTGGCCTTAATTCCACAACAACAAGCAAAGAATATGTGCAATTACGACAAAGATAAAAATAAAATAAACATAGATACACATACGCACTTAATTTCTCGGTAGTATTGTCAGAGAAGCATGTGACGTCCAATTATTATGCATTCTGTACAAGTCTAATTTAAATTTTAATTTGTAAAATTTAAAGTTATTTAACTTCAATTTTGTTGACTCTCTCTCCGCATTATCCCCGGCCCCTACCATTTAATTTTCCTTAATTTCTAATTATTTATTCAGGAGGAATTATTTATTCCCATGACCTCACTTCTCGCCATCAGATAATGAAACATTAGTTGAGATGTCTCAAACAATCCCGGGTAACATATATGCATTTTTGCTTGTTTTCTATTATGGAAAGCCTACACGAGGGGCATCTGGATTAAGAGATTCTAACGCGCATTCACGATACATTTGGAGAAAACCTACCAAAACTCCAGACCGTTAGATCAACTTCCGTGTGGTAAGCCCGAACTACAGGGGCAGTTCGGACAGGGCACATTTCAACCGTCTACTAGCATGAATTTCCCTGATAATTTCGTATTTTCTTTTTTTTGACCAGATCAACCATGCAGAAGAACTACATAACAAAATTACTACTCACTCGGTAGGATCGACTCCAATATCGACATAGAGCTTCAGAAACTGACCACCGATCAGATAGCCGACTGCAGGACCAATAACGGCCATTGTGTAATAAATACCTGAAAAAAGAAGAACGGATCATTCAACATTAAAAGAGAAAAATCACATTTTTCTCATCACGAGAGCGGAAAAGAAAAGTATAAATTAAAAGATTCTTGTACACAACGAAGAGTAATAAAAACTTAACTCTTTATCTACTGACAGTACTTCGAAGTACTGTTAAAAAAATTCCTTAATTCATTGTAAACATTTCTTTGAAAAATCACTATTCATTACTTCATTTAGTCAACTTACATCATGACTGAATGCTATATTGACTGTTTTATATGGATAACTTTCAGCTTACTCTATAATCATGCTTAGCGAAAGAAAAGAAAAAGTACAGCATTAGAGAATTTTCAGACATTGGTTTTATGATTAAAAGTGTTCGATTTCATAAAAGTGCGTCATTCAAAGTACTACAGGACTTTTTCAGTTTCGTTTGTGAAATAAATTTTTGAAAAGACTCATTAATTGCTTATGGAACAGTCAACGGACATATGGCTAGTGCTTATTTTTTTTTCTCAATTTTCTTTTTTTAATACATAAACCAATATTGATCATTCAGTGTGTAACAAAAATAAGACAAATGAAGGAGTTTCAATTTGATTTTCTTGACAATTCTTAAGTTGGTTGATACAGGATTTAAAAACTCTTCTTTCGGAAGAATCATTTTGAAAATGACTAACCTTCAAGGATGTTAATTGAAAATACAACATATTTTTAAAATGTGGATGACTTAGTATTAAAAATAAACGATAAATCATACAATTTTTTAAAATAGCTTTAATAATGAAAAAATACAATAAATGAATTAATGCTTGCAGCTAACATTGTTTCACACAGAAGCGCACAACTTCTTTATTAAGAAAAGTCATTTCCGAGCACTAATAAATTCATTAAGTACAATGCGTTTCCTCTTGGATAAATTGTAGAATAACAAACAGTAATTCTCTACAAAATTTCACGTTACCATTGACATACTATGTTGGAATATCAGATGTTTCTGGAACACTGAGCCTGAAAGAGTTTCTTGGATAATTAAATATTATGATTATTTACATTTAAAGATTAAAAAAAAAGACATCTGATATTTGGAATATATTTGGAGATAATTTGCTTGTAGTACTTTTTCTTCGATTTTCGATATCATATTAAAAAGTAGAGTTGTTGTTGTTTCAAGTGCTCTCTGGTAACCACAGAGCGGTACCAGATTCTCCATATAAGACGGCGATGGGCGAAAGGGTGCTGTTTCCCTTTTAATGAACCCCAGTGGGAGGAAGACAGACTTAGCTCGTGGTCTCCTAATTTTGAACCAATTCCAGATGAGACCTAGCACCCGAAATCGGCACCCTCACAGGTATCGTTTAACAACTTCGAGGACATTGGAGCCACGACAGATTTTATGTGCACCAGCTCCCATTAGCGTACACGGTCCCACAGCAGTCGAGCCCAGAAGGAGTTGATCTTCCCAAGCACTGCCCAAGCCGGATGCTGCTTCACTTGCCGTGTTCGTGTTCTTATGGGAACGGAGTTTAGAGCCCAGACCGTTGCGGGACATTCAAATCTGAACATTTAAAATCTTCCCTTTTATTTTATTTTTTTAGGCGTGGAAAGTGGAGGAAGTCTGACACTCTAACCTACTCCCCCCCCCCCCTTGCTCGTGAAACTAGATAAGCGTCTCCCAAAACCATTCGTCAGTCCATCTGCCATTTATTAACTACTTTTTTTTTCAATTTATTTCGCAAACTAACCTTCAACAGCTCATAACGAAAATTGTCCACTCCAGACAAATTCGGTCAAAACATTCTGATAAATCCACACAGATGATAGACTGTTAGACTGGCGCATTTAATTGATACCTATCCAAATTATTATTTATACGAGTTTTTGTTAAACGGAAAGGAACAAGAAATTGTGTAAATCTATCTACATAAAAAAATAATAATCATGATGAATAAACTGTAGTTTCAGAATTCTCAAAAGGTAAAAAAAAGGGAAAAATTAAAATAAAAGAAAAGACGCGAGATCCAAGTTCATTCAAAGTCTGTTTAAGTTCTGTTTTCAGTCAGCAAGCAATTTTTACATCATCACTGTAACCATTATCACCCGATAAAGGCAGGGCTAATCTCCTTTCATGATAGATAGATGGCGCCACATAGGGCCATGTGGTTGATTTCGGTGTCTGGTTACAGACCTGTCGCACGTGGTTGCTGCTAGTGGCACGAGACCGCAATTGAGAAATTTCCGCCATTATGCAATCAGCAAATACTATTTGTGAACGACCGACAAGAAATTATTTATTAAGCACGCAATACAATTTTTAAACTATTACCGCTTAGTGGATTTTTTTTTCTTTTTTTTTTTTTTTTTTTGTAAATTCTACTTTGATGAAATGAATCGAATAGACAGTGAAATAGCATTATACTGGAACTGGGGAAATTATTTCCTGATGCCTCACTGTTTTAAATTACATGTTAGGAAAAATATAATATTTTGACTGTCTATATATCCTACTATACAGCTACGCCGATCCCTGACTGTCACAATTCTGATTCAATCATTCCAAAACAAAACTTTTACAGTCATTAAACGATCAAAACGCATTAAAAAGTTATTCTCGAAGAACGTGATAAAACTCAATGTCCTTGCGATCGGTTTGAAAATTTTCATAATTATATATATATAGTAAACAATCAGCATTATTTAAAAAATCTGAAAATCCACCCTTTCCATAATTTTAACGATTTTTCGCTCTTTTCAGCTCTATTTTATTTCCGACAGTAAAAAAAGGCTTATCATTTGCTTGACAAAATTAGATTTCACAAAGTGATATTGACGTCATATCGAAGTCATGGTTATCAGGCACTGAAGGGAAAGTTGCGAGATTCCAATTCATTTAAAATATTTTTCCAGATAACAGTTTAATTTTTTTCACTGATAAAATGATTTCATCTGCATGAAACATTGTTATAAGAGGGGCTGTTAACCTGTTTGCTCTCATCATTGAAAAGACGAAAAAGGAGACGACTCTCCTCTGACGGATGTTGCTTCCGAAAGTGATCCTACGAAGGCACCACCGGAACAAGCGCATTCAAAGGTACCATTTTGGGAAACGACGTCGGTCAAAGAAGGAGAGCCTTCTCCGTTGCGCTGCGGCCCCACTTAAATGACGAGAGAGCACAGGTTAAACGTGGATTCAAGATTAAAAACGAACAGGTTAAAAAAGTGACCCACCTTTGATAGTAAATATGCTTCGACGTACTAACCGAGTCTCCAGCGCAATGAAATTCGTTAAAGAAACTGTTCAAAACTTGCGTGATATTTGAAAAGGACAGCCTTAAGATAAGACTCACAATATTTCTAAAACATTTTGCTGTAGTGTACATTTTTTTTTTTTTTGGTATGAAATAAGCATTTTTCGAAATTTAGCACCCCCCCCCCAAAAAAAAAAAAAAAAAAAAAAAAAATCTGGATCCGCTACAGCCACTACAAATAAGGTGATATTACTGGATTGTCGTCGAAAGTTGATACTATAAGTATTAATTTAAAATGAGTATCAAAATTTTGAACTTGTCTCAATGATTTAGGCTTCGTCAGAGGGATTAGAAAAAAGAAAGTTATAAAGATGCCCCTTTCATTTTTTTACCTATTAAATATCAGGTGTATATACTAGTAGGCAGCCACGTATTTTTCTCATCGGCGAAAACTCAGTAAGCGCAATTAAATCGTTTACTTCAGAAACCCGTCAACTGACACTGAAAAAAAGAGGCATTACAGTTGACGGGTTTCTGAGATGAACTCAATATCGTAAGTCCGGTGTAAGACATTCACTATCTCTGATGCTCGTATCCCATCTTCTTAACCCTTCGAGGCGCAACCCTTTCCCAATGGTGAAAAAAGGGCAGCCGTTGCCGCCGCTCGACTTAACTACCAGCAAGATGGCGGACGATCGAACCCTTTACTGACGACAGCTGACTGTGCCGGCACAGCCAGCTGTCGTCAAAAAAGGGGTCTCTAGATCTGTGGCACGCGATGTTTCGATCGTTCGCCATCTTGGTGGTATTTAAGTCGAGCGATGGCAACGGCTGCCCTGTTTTCAGCATTGGGAAAGGGTTGCGCCTCAAAGGGTTAATACACAACGTGACTGAGACTTCATGCAAATAGTAGCCAAAATTGAGACTACATTTCCGCTTACACTGAGTGTAGTGCCACCTCTGCTCCTAAAACATATATATAAACTTTCTAATCTTGGATTGTGTTACGGAAATCAGGGGCGTAGCCAGGGGCGGGATATATCCCTAGTATCCCCCCCCCCCCCGAAATTTTTGGATTAGTGATGAAATTCTGTCTATTTATGCACATATAAGTTCATATCCCCCCCCCCCCCCCCCGAAAATTTTTCCTGGCTACACGCCTGACGGAAATTGTCCCCTTTTCTACATTCCCTAATTTTTACGCCAATAAATTGCTCTCGTTTCATTTGATTTAAAATGTTTATCGCTGATTTTTTGGAACATTTTAATTCATTGTGCATGTTAATTTTCATCACGAAGGCACCCATCCCCCCCCCCCTGTTGTAAATCAATATTCGCTTAATTAATTTTGATGATTTTAAAGGTTGTAAGATTGGATTAGATCTTAGAACTTCACTCTAATTGTTTGGGGCCAGCCAGAAGTATGAACGCCTTAAATTAATGTCAGTTAACTTGTGCGCTGATTAGGTCCAGTCAATTCCACTCACTACCTCTGTTACTTCAAATCATGCTTGTACAAGGCTGGAAGGAATACTCCTTCGCTCAGTAATTAGAATTAGAAATTCAGCTGTAGCAGGTGTTTTGAATCCACCACCAGCTTAGCACATCAAAAGAATTCAATGAAAAATTTTTTGAATTTATTGAAGAACACTGCACGATGGTGGGTACTGGCTTTCTAACGCAGATAGAATAGACAATGACTGAGACCTATGATGGACCTACCCAGGGGCGTAGCCAGGGGGGGGGGATATCGGGATATATCCCCCCCCCGAAATTTTTGGATTAGTGATGAAATTCCGTCTATACACATATAAGTTCATATTCCCCCCCCCCCCCCCCGAAAAATTTTTCAGGTGCATATCCCCCCCCCCCGAAAAAATTTCCTGGCTACGCGCCTGGACCTACCTTTTTGAAACTCTTTTAAAAAAGATCATAGCATTTTTAAATGGATATAACATCACTTTCAAGACTAAATTCATCCCACTAAGGGGAAAATCTACACAAGGCGGGAGGTGTCTTGGGCGAAGGGCTTTTTTAAGAGGTTCTGCCCCGTATTCACGTTACATCTGGAAAAAATGGCCCAAAACTCAAGACACATGCGCGGCGGCAGAAAATTTTCCAGGGGGGAAAACAAAGATTACTTCAACATATAGTTAACAGGTTGGAAATAACAAAAACCTAGGGGAAAAAAATGGCAAAAAATCCAGTGGGTGGCAAGTACCTCCCTTGACCGACACTGTCTTCGCCCATGTCCAGACCGTAAGACCGACAGTCGCGCGCTAGGACAGAACCCTGGACCTTCACGCTTCACAACCATCTACCAATGCCCAGTGGCTTATCCACTGGTCCGTTGGTGTTCTTTTCCAAACGTCACTTAGTGATGTGAGCAATCCTCATTCTTCTGGCGCTTAAGGCTGTTTTTCGAAAAAAAAAGAACTCTGTTTTTAGTCTTGGTACACAAATTGAAATAAACTAATAGCACCATGGTCTCCAAAAAATTCCAGATGGTTCTTCATAAGCTGTTTTACATACTGCGATAAGCGAAAACGCTGTGGCTTTTGAGAAATTTTCAGAAAAAATTCTTAAACATGGATCTGAGCTGCAAGATTTTTCGAAGAGTGACACGCTTTGCGAAAATTTCCGATTTTTAAGAATTTTTTCTAAAAGTTTTGAAACTGATACAGATTGGCCTGTCTTCGCAGTATGTAATAAAGCTTGTAAAGAGACAATTTCAAAATTTTGAAGTGCCTGGCATAATTAGTTTATTTGTAATTATGTACCAAAATCGCATGATTTTTTCGAATAACACCGTTAAAATCTTACAACTCGAGACTTCAAAAATGTTATTCGTTATTAATATCCCTTTTATATACTACTGCCTAGCATTATTTCTTCTTCATTCTCAGCTTCCGCTTACGTTTATTGATTCTGGCGTCTGTGACGAAATCTGCAGCACCTGTAATCTGAATACAGAGGTGCAAGAAGGCTCAAGGCCATTCCTACACGTCTGCAGTACCTTACCGTAACAGCTGCCACGCGCGCGTTACTATACTTATGGCTGACGAATCCTCGTAGTAGGTAAGGTATATCTATTGGCCCTTCTATCACTGCCATATCTTGAAAAGGAGAGGTTTTTAACGCTTACACAAATGCGGGTACTTTACCCGAATATATCTAGAATGTTATTTCAAGAAGACGTATCTCATGCTGTCTTTTTTGCAAGGAGGAATACAGGAAGGATACTCTTGATAGTGATGAGCACGAATGAATGGAACTGTTCGAATCATCCCGAATGCATTTAATAATCGATTAATCAAAATTTTGGGTAAACACATTCGAACGCTCAGCACATTGCATTCGAATAGCACATGGCATTTGAAATCTCGAATAGAAATGGCGAATATTCGAGTAGTGAAAATCGGGATTACGATTCGAATAGTGAAAATCGCGAATATTCACTATTCTATTAATCGATTATAGGTTCTATTCGAACAGTAGTAATCGATTATATAAATCATTTAAATGGCATATGAGTAACGCTTGTGCTAAGAACTACCAACATCTGCCAAAATGAACGAGATTTCAGATAGGCGAATCTATTTAATGCAAATCTCGGATTACTATGGTCATTGTCAGTAAAATAATGACTATTGATCGTAAAATTCCCGACTCCTCTAGAATGGTTCTCATAATCTGCAGCAACTGGTTCGGAAAATATCAAGTCCCAAGTTTTCTTTATTACGTAGAATTACATAGGAACCTCATGGAGGAACGTAAAGATTTTTTTTTCTCAACGTCGTTGTAAGTTTAAATATTACTCCGTTAGAAAACAAACTGGGTGAACTAACGGGTATATCTTCTACTGCAGTCAAAAACGGGGCACTAAAACAGTTTGTGTATACTAAATTAAAAGTATGTGCTATGTTCATCATTCTTGAACGGCTGCCTTACAACTACAGCTATGCGATAAGTAATCTTATGTTAATATACACCCTGCGATAGTTTCAAAAAGAGACTGTCCGATTATTTTTTTTTAATTATACATTTATTTTTAAGGAAAATTTATGTTAATTTAAGAAAAATTTATGTTTCATATGTCAAACTTTATTACGAGCGTTCAAACATTCACTAGAAATTACTAGAGGGTTCACAAAAAGACTGTGCCTTGTAAACCTTCATAGAGAAACATTGCAATTCAAATCGAGACCAACAATAGCTTTGGTTTTATCCTCCAGATTACCGTTACCTTAGTACATGGACACTATGATAACACGGGGGGACCAACAGTTTAGGATTGGCGTTCATTTTCGAATGCGAGATTCGAACGCCGAATATGGGAATAGTCATACAAGGTAGGACGGGATACGGCGTACGAGAAGTTTCCCAAAGGGCTCTTCACTTTCTCATACGTGCTTGCAAGATGTGTTCAGAATAAAATGTAAAGGGCTCGCTGTTTACATATATCATGCATCACATCCTAGAGTGGTGTGATTGGTTGTATTCGGCACTGATGCAAGGATAGTCCCCACAAGCCCTGGCGATGTAGGACAAGTATCTAACAGACCTCAATGAAGTCTCATAAAAGGACCCTTGGGAATCTTCGGGTGTGGGTTCTCTAAAGGCTGTCACACAGTTCCAGCGTTTTGCATGTATTTCAATGGACGAAGAGACACTGAGGCGGGAAACAATCTTCTGTTGCTCTCTCCACTGTGAGGGGGCAGGGTTCACGGTTTAACGCGTTAATCTTCCGTTGGTGAATCCCGAATGGTCATCAAAAAAAGTAAAAAATCCCGAGAGGAATGCCTTTTTACCCCTGTAGTCATGTCAGACGCAGCGAGAGCCAGCATCGGCCTTAATGTTGTCAGTACGACGCTGTTAGCCAATCACAGGTTTGAGGCTTTAGCTATACGGCTACTATGTAGCGCTTAGCCACTTCTAGCCTCCAAGCAGCAATCGCAAAATCGAAATAGTTCCAAGAAGGGAAGTGTAGGCAAGTATAAAGAAACATTTTATCAGAGATGTATCATTTTCTCCCACCCACCTATTCTTTATTAATTTCGATTGCACTAAAGCAAGCTGAGAACCCGTGGACCATTCAAAGACATATCATAGGAAGCACACTGGTCACGTACGAAGAGTCTTCTCCGCTGAGCCTTTTCAAAAGTGAGAACGAACAGGTCAAACCTTGGTTCAATGGTAAGCGTGCCTAAAGCAGGGGAGATTGTCAATACCCCCTCCTTTCTTTTGATTCTCTTTAGCCATCCAGTTACTCCAGAACTGAGATCTTTGTGCTGGCTCATACCATCAGCATCCTAGCGCTTTCCTATACCTACCCAGAAAACACACACAGGTTCTCTGAACGTCTATTAACGTTCAGAAAACGTCTTCTGAACGTTAATAGACGTTCAGAGAGCCTGTGTGTCAGTGGCGGCCCGTGGTCAAAACTGTTAGTGCAGCCGGAAGCATATGAGCACCCCCCCCCCTTTCCTCCGGACAGGATTGGAAAATCTTTGTTACTGAATTCGAAAGCTGGCGGATTAAGCCCTCATCGAGGGAAAAAAAAAAGAAGAAATTACATTAAAAAAATGTAAGAGATCCTATTTTACTTCCATAAAATGGACATAAATTTCAACCAGCCGCTCTTATCCTCAAAATTGCATTAATCCGTGTCTGATTCGAAGTTTCCTTAGAATTTTCTTTTGTAACGATAACTTGAGAAGAAGAAAAAAAAAAACTTACTTATTTTTCATAAGTCAAATCAATCCTCCTTTCTTTTAAACATGCGAATCGGTCAGTGATGTCCCCATAAAAAGGCGTTGTTTTAATTCAGATATCCATAATTTTAAAAGCTCTTTAAAATTTCCCATGTTTAAAGAATTTTCTCGCTCGCCATGTCCTCTAAATGCCAGTTCTTTCTTACTTAAAAACAATACTGCTTTGATGGGTCATTGTCCATTCATAAGCGTCTATTCAGGCTTACCTTCTTGATAAATTCAGCAATATAAAGTCGAGAGTTTTCCAAACATATATTCTCCTTACCCCCCTCCCTCATTTCTTGTCCGAGCCAATCAGTTAGTCGAGTTCTCAAGTTCAGCCGCAGTTAAAAAATCTTTCATCGGCTGTATCAGCTGCAAACTCCCTATGCTGGAGAAGCTGCTTACGTAGTCGTTGTCATGGCAACGGTGCTGCCAATTTTCTTTTCAGCGCTCTGGACTGAACCAAAGATTTTCCCAATTGAATTGCGGGAAGATTAAAGTGCTTTTTATCTGAATGAGCGATCCGGCCACAATACGTTTTTTTTTTTTTTTCGGAGATTTTTTTAATTTACCGTAGGATTTCCACAATTCTAATCTGAATTTCGGAAAATTAGTGGAATAAATTATTTTAAAAGTATGTGCTGATAATTTCAAGTGCAGCCCGGCTGTACTTGCTGTATCCCACGAGCCGCCACTGCTGTGTGTGTTTGCTGGGTAAGCAATGGAAGCAAATGCTATCTGGAAGGGCCCATTCCTTTCAGAACAGTAGAAAAAAACAAAAGACAATGCAAGCAGCAGCTGAAACGGCAGCTGTTACACTCCGTGCGTCGTCGCCGATTTTCTCATCTTCCACCGTACGAAACCGTGCAAACGACAGAGAGATAGATAGATAGATATACGTCGTTAACCAGCACATCACCACGCAAACTCGCGTCGTCTCATCTAATCTTAGACGATTTGTAGGTCAGAGAGTAGCTTACAACAATGAAGATGGCCGACTCGATGAGAAGAAGAGAAGGAACGAGGCGGTATTTCGGGCAGAAAGAAAAATAAATATTCTTCCAAGGGGGGCTATTTCGGGAGACTTGTGCAAGTAAAAAAAGCGAAAGCGACGATTGGGTCGGGTGGCGTGAGCATGGCGTGTTAAAATACCAGATTTATTTATTTGTATGTTTTTTGTCCTTTTCCCGCCACTGAGCGTTTTGACGTCTTTCTAACGGAGATGGAACAACCATAGGCGTAGAGTTATATGGGCCCGTGGGGCTCGAGCCCCCCCCCAATAAATTGTGAATAGGGGCTGAGCCCACCCAATAATTTATCACTAAATACAGAAAACTAATTTATACTAACATAAAAAAAAGTATTCACGCCATTTACAAACGTTTAAAAAAAAGCTTTACTCATAAAAATTTTCTTCTTTTGATTTCAATCATGATTTAGTATTCATTGTGACGTCCTGTAACACAAAATGTTACTTACTATAAGCTGCCCTCGACAGCCTCTGGTTCATTAAAATCAGATTATGCAATGTAAAGTATGAGATGAAGAAAAGTTCAGATGTGTCTAAAATGCACTATCTCATAGAAAATGTTTTTTTTTTCTTCCTTTGGAATTTTTACTTTGCTTCTATTTTTAACTTATAATATGGTAGGAAGATACTAACATGAATACTTACCTTACATTGGTGTAGAATTCTATGGGCCCATAGAGATCGAGCGCCTCCAATAATTGACACTTATATATAGTAAGTCATAGCTGACAACTACTACGAAATATAACTAACCACTTTTTGTAAACAGTATATTTTTTAATTATTTTTTTCAAAATAGTAACCAGCTCGCGCGCGCATCACAAAAATTTTGTTATATTTTAAGCCGATGTAGAAAAAGTGGTTAATTATATTCCGTAGTAGTTGGCAACTATGAGTAAGTTATATGTATGTGAATCAGTGGCGTAGCCAGAAACTTTTCATGGGGGGGGGGTTACGACTTTTGCAACTCACATATATGTACATACGCCACTGAAGTGAATATATGTGGTTGTGGGGCCCGCCCCCCCCAATAATTTTGAAAACTTTACGCTTATGGGAACAATGCAATCCGTGGTTGGTTAAAAGAAAAGATTACTGGGGAGTCTTGACTTACGACGGCAGGGGGGCGTATCCAGGGGTTCGCTAATGGGGGCTACAGCCTCTCTTGTAATGAGTAAACATGCGGTATGGAAGTATTGGGGGATAAATTTGAAAGTTCCCCCTTGAGAAATTAGAGGCTCAACTAGATTGTTCTTCGAAGAAAAAAAAAAAAAAACTGTTTTTACTCTTGGTACTCAAATTGAAATAAACTAATAGCACCATGGTCTCCAAAAAATTCCAGATGGTTCTTCATAAGCTGTTTTATACACTGCAATAAGCGAAAAAGCGGTGCCTTTTGTGAAATTTACAAAATAATTCTTAAACATGGATCTGAGATGCAGAATTTTTCGAAAAGTGACACATTTTGTGAAAATGTCCGATTTTTAAGAATTTTTTCTAAAAGTTTTGAAACTTATACAGGTTGATCGTTTATTTCAGTATATAGCACAGCTTGTAAAGAGACAGTTTCAAAATTTTGAAGTACCTTAGTTTATTTGTACTTATGTACCAAAGTCACATGATTTTTTCGAGCTACACCGTTAAGATAAAATTATTTTCTAACACTGCAAAGATTTTAGATTATAAATGTATATTAATTTCTTTATTTTCTATTTCCTTTTTTTAATAATTTTTACATGCGAACTCTCCAATCCCCCCACCCTCCCCCCGGAAAATGTTACATCGAATTTTGAAGTTTTATTGTATTTCAGCTTTTGCTTCCTCACCCTCTTCTGAATAAAAGTTTTGGCTGCAGTATTGCACGACGGTTGCATTCCAAAAATCCTCGCGTGAAAATTTCGGTATGTGATAGGGTACGTACATTCCACTTTTGGAAACAAATGCACTAATATTTTACACTTATAAGCATCCCTCTGTTTTAAACTGTTCCCTAACTATACATTACTATTTCCCACCACCACATGAAGTAATGAATAAATGAATGCTGGTGCCTCTTACTATCGCTGTAACGCATTTCATGTAATATTAAAATAATAAACATCTTAAAAAACAAACGATCTGGCAACCGCGTTGGTTGTACGCAGAGCTATATTCATTAATAGGGACAGTTACCATTTAAACATTTTTTTTTCATTTTAAAAAGTATGGTACAAATGATGAACTGAATGCATTTCAATGTTCAACCAAAAGTACATTTAAAAAAAATAAATCCAAAATTAAAGAATAAATGCATAATTAAAGTGCACATTTTAAGTAAAAGTTTTAAAATAGTTTAAAAATTGACTTTTGAAAATCTCTAAAAAATAAATCTCCATTTTCAAAAAAGTAGTTTTATTACCATATGTTTGCCCCATTAAAAAAAAAGTTTTCAAATATATATTTCACAAGACTGCGTGCATTTTTGATACATCTAATATTACCTTTGATATAATTTTCTACTGATATATATATAGTGTAAAGAGGTAAACAAAAATCTTATATTTTAAAAAAAAGGAAGAAAAAACTCAATGCTAATTCCATGCGTATCAGATATATAATAAAGAACATGTACAAAAAATGCTCAATATTTATCTGAAATACACAGGCCTTAACATGAAATTGAAGAATATGAACATGGAGAAAAAGCCATATAATGGGTTTGTTTTCAATGAAATTGTGTTGACAGTATTAACAAAATTTACAATATCTCGTGATATCATTGGCAAATGATAGCAAAATTTACAAAATCTCGCGATATTATTGGCGTATGATTAAAAATGAGGTGTCAAAATAGTCAATTTAAATTTCATTTAATATTTTTTAAGAATCGATTTTTTGATCAAATTAGGGATAAATTGTACCCTTAACTTCGGTGGCGTTGTACCCATGGTAGGGAAGGGGGAGCAATGCTCCCCCCCTGGATTTTTGTATTCAGAGTTTTTTCCCCCCTGCTTTTTTTTCTCTTTCCAACATGGTAACCATACGTTGAAGTAGTCTTTTCCCCCCCCCCTGGGATATATTTTGCCGGCGCCCATGGTTGTACCCATAATGATAATATTTTTGAAAAACGCCGAAATGAGCATTAAGTACGCCAAGGTAGGATGTTGAAAAATCTCTGTGCTAAACAATGACGACTTGTGCCAACCCGCATGTCTATGAACTCTAAGGTAGGCCAAATTCTATTCCAGCCCCCTCCTATTTCGTAGTTGGCTGACTGAATGGGTCGTGGAGTAAAAGCAACTTTCCATTTTAGACCTTTTCCAGTACACACCCAGGGTTTACTCAAAGTAATAGTGGAGTGCAATTGACATTGTACATCTCTTAGTGCTTCTTTTTTGGCTCCAGAGCAGAGATTTTTCTTATCTGCTAGACACCGCAAGCAAGCATCTTCAGACCCAGATACTGGCGTTCATCTAGACAAAGCTCTTCGAATCCGAAAACAGTTTCTGTGACAAAAGTGTGTCACTTGAGATCTTTTAAACATGTTTTATGTGTTCTACTCTCCCCCCCCACCCCCCAAGAAACTTACTCCATCTACTAAAGAAATCCATTCACTTCTTTTGCGCGACATCTTCAGGGTGCTCTTGTCAGGGTTGGCTTTTTACCGGTAAAAACTGGTTTTTACCAGGGCATGGTAAAAACTAGGTTTTTACCGATAAAAACCTGGGAAAAAGGGGTAAAAACCTAATGATACAAAAAACTCCCCGAGTCATAAACTGTATATTAATGCTATTTATAAAACTGTATTTTCATGTAATTGATGTAGATATATCATCATCAGGACATCTTGATAATGCAAACTACATTATGTGATTGTGCAAACTACATTATGTAATAAGTAATATTTGTAAGCATTTGGTTTTCATTAAAATGGTTAAGATAAGTTCAGTGTAATAAAAGTATATTTACAATTTTCCTTTAAGTAAAAATTATTAAACTAGCCTGCATTACATAATTGTAATAAATAGTGTAATGTGCCTTCTCATAATAATAAGTTTCATAATGATAAATGTACATTATCTATAAATTTGAATTCTTGTAAGATGAAAACATGGATGAAAGTTTTCTGTGTTTATTATATGCCTCAAAATGAACTATTTTCATATAGCATTCTTTTACTTATCAAATCAGACACTGGATTAGGTGAATATTGTTATATGGAAATGGAAATAGTGATATTAAATGTCCTGAACTTTTATCCCTGAGAAAATGAAAAAATAGCAGATAATCTTCATTGTTTGCTTGTAGATTAAGGCCGATTGACTGCACTAGGGTCCCAGTCCTATAGGGGAATACCTTCCTATTTCTAAGGGATCCTAGCCAGTATTTATGTGTGGTTTCTAAAAAAAAAAAAAAAAAAAAAAAAACACGGAAAACTCCAAACAGCTAGATCAACAGGCAGGAACCTGGCACCTCCCACCCCCATTTCGAGAGCAGAACCTCTCAGCCATTGGTGGAGAGATAAATCTTCAAAAAAGTGACAAAAAATAGTCAAACTAATAAGTTTTTCTCAAAGGTTGTAAAAACCCTGGTAAAAACATGTTTTTCCAAAGACGGTAAAAACCGTAGTAAAAACCGGTAAATACCATCAGACGGTAAATACCGCTCAACCCTGGTTCTTGTAGACACAAACTTAGATTAAACACTTGTGAATTTTGAATACAAAATGTTCAAAGTCACTAGAAAACATAAGTATAAAATTAAAGGGCATATTTGGGAAAATTATGAAAAGACAAACTGCATGATTTTTGCTGTGTCTTATTTTCCTCTTCAGTTCAAAGTATCATACAAATCTAAGCATAGAAATATATATCTGACCACGTGCTCCGACTTCTGTAACTATGTTTCGAATAGGGGGAGGGGCGTTTTGTGTACGTAAGGGACATCTGCCTAGGAGGGGATGGCTTGGGCGGTGGACTTTCTAAGGGGTTCTAATGCGTATTTACATTACATCTGGAGAAAATTGCCCCAAAATCCAAACCGTTAGATCGACAGCAGCGCGATAGGCCCGAACCCCAGACCTCCACACTTCAGCCATCTACCCTGTTCAATGTCTTATCCACTCGGCCATGGTGGGGCATATGCTTCGATTAGAAATTTGTTTCAGGGCATGTGTACACCATCGATTGGTTTCAGTTGAAAATGATGTGTTTAAAAAATTATTTAAAAGCGTGCATTAAAAAAAGGAAAGAAAGAAGGACAATAGGTTTATAGGTTGTTATTGCTTGAAAATAGTTTTAATAGGTATGCTCTTACTGTGTTTGAAAAAAAATCTCCCTCGCGGAACTCATACACAATGGGAAATATATTAATGGGAATTATATCCGAAAATATTCGGCATCATTTGTCATAAACTGCACAACACACTACACTAAATGAAACAACAGCTTCCTTAATGAAACTATCTGAAAAAATTCTTCAACTTTGAGTCAGTTACACAGCAAAAATTTTAAGACACATTCAAAGACTGACACATGCTGCTAAATTTTCGGTTTTTAAGAATTATTCTGAAAGTTTTACACCTGATACAGATTAATAAATGATTTATTACTGTGTATAGTACAGTTTGTAAAGAGTTATTCATCATAAATATGTAGGGCTTGGCATAATTAGTTTATTTGCGTTTATGTTAACCGAAATAGCACGATTTTTTTTTCTTCGAAATACACTGTTAAGGCTGTATTTCAAAAGAAGCAAGCCCTGCTTCGTGGTCCTCGTACACCAATTAAAATAACTATTTGCACCAGGGTTGTTCATCAAATTTCAAGATGTGGGGAAAAAAATCCACAAATTGGGAAGGGGAACCGAAATTCAGAATAATGACTCATTACCACGGTAATAAACGATAAAAAGATGGCTTTTTAAAAAAAATTTCTGGAAAAATTCCCAAACATGGAACTGAACACAAAATCTTTTGAAACAGTGCCACATTTCGCAAAATTTCGTGTTTTGAGAACTTTGAGTTCCATAAAGGATAAGAGTTCATTAACCCATTTATGCCTAGTGTCCCTTTTTTGGGACGGCATTTTCGCTATTAGTCGAAAACGTTATTTATTTTTCCTAACCTTTTTTCATGAGTATTGAGCCTCAACTCTACAAAATATTTTAATATGAGCAAGTAGGATGTTGATATTTCGTTTTTTATGCATAATGATTTTAAAAGAAATCATCCCTTGTTCAAGAAGTTGACATCAGAAATTTATCTACTATTTCTGTTATCAGTAAAAATCGAATAAAGTCGCAAAAATATCCAGGCACAAATGGGTTAAAGTGTATAGCACAACTTGTGAAGAAGCTTCCTAAAAATTTTCAAGTCTGATATAATTAGTTTATTTGTATTTCTACCCAAAAATTTTCTGTCAGCGGGGATCAAACATCACGCATGCCCCGTGTTCAATATTAAATTAATAGATAATTAGCTACGCATAAAATAATTAGCCAGTGGTTATTTACTATAGTAAAGGAAGTATAGAGTGGACTCTCGCTACAACGTGATTTGTCTCAAGCGAACCGATATTACTCCTCGCCTACAACGTGAGATTTTCCCTCAACAAAGACGTCGAAGCAGGGTAGCCAAATTGGCTTTTTTAAGGCCACTTCATCGAATTTGACCTTTAAAAAAGCCAATCTGACAACTTGGTGTAAACTAAGGTATTGAGTGACTATTCTCTGCTGAGTCAAGAATAATGGAAATGTAGAGAATAGGTCAAATCTGGATTCAGGATGACCTGCTAAAGCTACTGAGTTTATACAGTTTTAACTCAATTGAAACGATACACTTGATAAAAGTAACTGATTAACAGAAAATTTATACTATCTAATTTTCAAGTTGAAAATTAATTTAATTTTTTTTTTTTTTAAATGGCGGGCATTTTCTGTTTATAGACATTGGCCACTACTAGGCCAAAAGTACTGGCACTTTAACCTGGAAGAACCTAATAGGTGGACCAACCAGCGTTGCCTCGTATGAAAATACAAATGAAGTGATAAAGCCTTTGACAGGAAACAAAACCAGACCCTCAGTGGTGTGATAAAAATTATTCTCTAGTCACTACACAACCCGGGCGGCAAAAACAATGTTATATTCGTGTATTTTAGCTACTGAATATGTGCTTGTATTCAGGGTGCGAACTGAACATTTTCTCCAGGGGGGGACATTTGAAAGTAAACATTCTCCAGGGGGGGACACTTGAAAAGAAGAATTCGGGAAGGTCCAAATGCTTCCCTCACATGATATTACTTGACAAATGCAGTCGCCAACACGTGTGGGAACTAACTTATATTCAAACAAAAGTCATCGATTGTTTGTTCTATGGAATCACGGATACACAAGCTACATACAATGTACCTGTATTGGAAGCCACCCTTGAGGATTTTTAGCTTAGAAAAGCGATGAAATTTTAAGGCAGTCGCCTTGAGTATAGTAACAAACGATAACATACCACCTTCATTTTGACTTCTTGACTTCAATCCCAAATCTTCACTCACCAATTTAATATTTCTTCAGCAGGGGATAAATAGTATCCCTGGCAGGGATCCATTAATATTTCTCTAGCCAGGGATATTACATTCTTCAGCCGGGGACGATCCCCGGCATCCCCCCCCCCCGTCAATTCGCACCCTGCTTGTATTACGGTGGAAACTGGAGCCAATTTTCCGAAGCTACTGGCTGGTATGGCATGGACAATCTTCAGACCGGCTGGGCACTCAACGACGTCTCTCAGACTAGTAGAGTCAGCTGACGGTCAACTCGATTACGGGCTGGTCATGCAACGATTCACGGCCAATCAGTAATCGCGTGGAAAGTCACCCGACTCCAATAGTCTGATAGATGGCACTGAGTGCCTAGGCCGGTATGAAGATTGACGTATAGGAAAACAAATAAAATCTTAAAGGCTTTATTTAGCTTTTCGACCACGTCTGTCAAAGTCCTTGAACACTTTAAAAATGCCTTTCTTCGCGAAAGATTAGTTTCAAAATGTAAAATAATACGGGGAAAGAAAGGTTTTGTTAAATTGAACAAAATGTTTTTGATTCAACAAAAATTTGGTTGGTGCTATTTCAACCGAATAATTTTGTAGGTTTTAGCAGAATTTTTATTAAATTAAAATATTTCGATGCATCAATAAAAATTTTGTTGTTTTAACAAAAATATTTCTTTGAAATACAGCCAACCAAAATTTTGTTGAATCAACGAAGCATTTTTTTCGGTGTAGTGATGAACGGGAGATGAAATGTAAGCCTATCTCTCAAAACAATGGAAAAGTTTTGTCTCGTCTCCCAAAATCCATGTATTGTAATTACAGAAATATTAGTCTCGTCTCGAAAAAAAAGCTGTTAATCTCTTCCTGCCTCTTCTTGGAACTATCCCTAAACCATATATTGCACAAGAAAAACAAACACCTTTTACAATGTACTTCATTCCAAGAAAAAAAAATGTCATCTTGACAGACCAGTTAGCGTAAAGGATAAAAAGCTAGCCCCAAACCCCAACAACTTTTCTAGGGAATATTTAAGATAAGACCGTTTCTTTTTTCAGTTTAGTTTTTGCCTTCTTCTAATACAAGAGGTTTTAAATTTCCCGCACGCGAAGAGCTTTCCTCCTCTAAATGCATTCCAAAATCGGGGGCCTTTCAGTGCCCCTATCAGTTGACAGTAGACAGGCATCTACACTACAGTGACACGTGGGGAGGCTCCTAGCTTTATCTTCGGCCCTAAAAAAAAAAGAAAAAAAAATTCACAAATTGACGATCTACGGCCCAACTTACCCTCCTTATTAAACGGGCTAATGGAAGAAGTGATAAACTGATCACGTGTCCGCGTGCTCCGACATGACAAAATAGCTCTTAAAAGAGTGACGTACGATTAGAGGAGGTATCTATCTGAATTCCAATCGGGAGATTTAGACATAGCAGACGGAAAGAAGAATCAGTCAACCAGAAATTTAAAAAAAAAAGTGCAGCGTTTTGTCTTCAGATTCTGAAATTAGCCTTCTTTCTGATTGGTGAATACGTTTTAAAATGCTTTATAACGTTATAACGATATTTTGATTTATTTCTTTGTATATAGTGTGGGTACACAAATTATATAGAGGGTGTGTGACAATTCCCTCCCGGGTTTGAAAGGCTTATAAAAAAGAATACATTACCAATGCAGCAACAAAGTTGACTTAATTGGATAAAGAAATGTAACACGTTTTGTTTCATGAATGTTCAATATGTGAACCTTTCACGATGCGGCAGATATCAAGTCTAAAGTCAAACTCTTCCCCCTCCCCACACTCGCTTTAACATGTCTCGATCAATGGTAGCAAATGCTGTTGTGATCCTTTGGCGTAAATCTGGTTAATCATGATCCATAGGGGGCACGAACACACGATCTTTTATGTAATCCCATAAAAAAAAATCGCATGGAGTTAGGTCGGGAAAGCAAGGTGGCCACGGAAGGTGGCGATTGTCGTCGTCAGAGCTTCACCCAATTGAACGACCAGGAAGCTCTTTATGAAACAAAACTTGCAATGCTTTTTTCGACAGTAAATTAAACTTTTTTGCTGTATTGGCAATATATTATAAGCCATCCAAATCCAGGAAAGAATTGTGACACACCCTGTATAGGGTTTTCGTAGGATGAAGGAGTAATATCGCGTAAACAAGAAGGATGCAACTTCCACTACCAGCAAACCGCTGCCTATTAACGCTGGTTGCTGCTAGAGCCCCGAAGTATATCAGAATAAAGCACATAACGCACACCATTCTGCTAAAGATTTTTTCCTCTCTCAAAGAGAAAGTATTGATAGCTCATTTTCCCTCAAGATGTTATTACGCATACAATGCTTTTAAGTAAACTTAGAAGTAAATGTTTAAGCAAATATGGGATATTCATTGTTTTCATTTTAAAAGCTTGAGGATTTAAGGAATTTTAAGCTAATTTTAAAATTATTCTGAGTATTTAAAATATACAATTTCACATTATTTTCGTATTAATGCTAAACGAGACGAGGAAGAACATAGACGAAATGAATGGACGGCATTAAAAAATCCTTGAAGCAGGTCTGGAGAAGCAATAGATCCTCTTGACCAGAAGAAGTGGAATACCCTCTTGTAGATTCTCCGAAAAGCAACACACGACGGCAAGAAACAAATTTTTTACAACGGTCGATATCGATATGACGTCATTCCTCCCCTTTTGCATGTGACCCTGAGCCATCTGTAGAAGTCTTAATCCTTCAAACTGATCCGATGAAGCAGCACATTTTCCTGAACACGATATTGAAAATAGCTTCATATTGATATCGACCACTACACCATAATTAATTCTCGTGGGTCCGATTACAAGCATGAAGGTTAAAAGACATGACTTACCCAAATACACCGAAGACATCTTGGTGGGGACGTTTTCGTCCAGGTACGTGCACCCCAAAGTATAAAACGGAGCTGCCCCGGCTCCGTGGAGAAGCTGCCCCAGAAAGAACACGTACTTAAACCTGGACAGCTGGGGCACGCTGTCGTCCCCGGAACAGTCCAGGGAGCTGCCCGCAGCGGAGCAGAGGTCCTCCTGCTCCTGGCTGAACGAGTACTGTCCGGACATGTAGTGGGGCAGCGAGAACACGAAGGATCCCAGCGCCAGCACCAGCACGCCACTGCCTATGAACACCGGTTTGCTCCTGGAGCCCCCGAAGTAGCTCACCGGAATAAGGCACAAGAAAGACGCGATGTCGTAGCCGCCAGCTATGAGTCCCGACTCGGTGCTGCGGAGCTGGTACCTCCTCTCGATGGTCGTGATGACGACGTTTATGAAGCCGTTCACTATGAGCCCCTGAAGGAACCCGGCCCAGCAGAGCCAGAAGAGGACCCACCTCGGGTTCCGGAACTTCTGGAGGCTCTTGGGCCTGAGAGGTCCCCATCCGCAAGGGGATCCCAAGTCGTCGTCTTCTTCCTCTTCTTCTTCTTCTTCTTCGTAGTTGGTCGTCGGCTCGGGAGACGTCTGCAAGGTCTGGGGGCCCACCAGGGGCTCGTGGCTCCGGGACTCGTGCATGTCGTAAGAGGACGACAGCATGGACGAGCTGGAGTTCATGGTGTGGTTGTTGGGCGGCTCGGACTTCATGCTTGGTGGCGGCGAGGTGGCGGTGGTGCGGAGGGTTGGTTGAAGTGACCACTACTCCGGATGAAGATCCATGTTGCTGAAGCTGCAGGAAGGCATGCCTGAAATAAACAAAGACAATTAAAACTTCATTGTTCATCAGTTGTGTAACGTTTCGTATTGTGGGGCAAAGCTACAAGATGACTATCTGCCTAAGGAAAGAGAATCTTTAAGGGGTTCTGATGTATATTCATGTTATATCTGGAGAAAACCGCCGTAAACTCCAGACCATTACATTAACAACTGCGTGGTTGGTCGGTATCTTGAACTCGCACTTGAGCCGCCTATCAATATTCGGTGTCTTATCCACTCGGAGTATAGTATAACACGTGAAAGAGACGGCGCTGACAATTTGATGCAACGCATTATATGGAGGAAAACTGTCAATGAAATGAACATTTTAAAAGCATGCTGAACTTTTTTCTACTGTTATATAGTATTAAAGTGTTTGATAAAACCGATGTGACCTCGCCCTTCCCTAAAGTACTTATATGAGCATCTATGCAACAACGAACGCAAATACGGGATTCGAATGTAAAATCCGAGATACCAATTAAAAAAAAAAAAAATGTCGTTAAACTGTAAGTGCACATATACGCAGAGTTCTCACTCTCGGCATTTTGATTTTAACCTTATAACGACAAGTTAATTTATTGATGACATTTTTAATGGCACGATCTAAACAATTTCATTAGCTGCTATTTTAGGTCAAAAAATCTGTAAGGCCATACATAATTACATTGCAAAATAACAGTTCAGTTTTTCAGATTACGGACTGCTGTGAATACCCCATTTCCACCAAAGATCTTGTGATCATTCTTCAAGTACCAGTTCATCCAACCAGTGAGTTTAAAATTTACTGGTTTTGGCGATAATTAAGGCGATTCACACATCTATCGCCAAAACCACTAAACTTTGAAGCGAAAATTAAAGGAAAATTCCACTGTCTATTCAAATATGGTCATCGCATAAGCATCTTTTCAATCTCTCTCTTGCAAATGACCGGCGGCGTCTGTAATGTTACAAAACTTCCCCCCTCCCCCTGGTGCAAACGGAAATTGTTAAGAACTGAGAAACACTTGCACGCACTTCAGTTTACGCTTCTCAAATTGACGCGCAACTAGAGAGTGTCGGCTTTATGTAGTTAAGCGGCTAGAGAAAGTCGAAGTTTGAGTTAGTTTTTTTGTGTCTTTGAATTTTTTCCTTGTCTCACAATGTGTCATATACAAAAAAAAAAAGCGACTTGACGTGCAGTCTTTTGATCTTCCGTCAACGTTATTTATTTTTTTATTTTTTAATGTTTTTACAGTAATTTACTACGCCGGAAGACTACTTTTCACGTTCGAATTTCACACATAAGAAGGAATTGGATTTCATTAATAGCCGCATTATTTGACCATTAATCACCAACACGAAGGCGTTTTGGTAATACTTTCCAACAATGTAGCTTATGATTCCGATTTGTCTGTCAATGCTTTAACTATACGAAAACATGTATCAATTATTAGAAAAATTATGTATGTTTTATTACTATGTACTGAACCACACACTCTACTGAAAATGGTGTACGAAGTTCTTTTACAGGAGAGTTCAAAGGAATTGCCATCTGTCACACTCCATGGTTACTTTCCGAACATGCACCATGTAAGGAAAGTATCGTAATCTTGAAAAAATTCGATTATGATATTTTGAAGGCTTTACACGCTTTGGGGCCTTCTGAATTAAGTTATGCTACTTTTACGTGATGCAATTTTACGCATAAATGCATCTGTGTCATGTGAGTGAACACGATAGCTACTAAACAGTGCATTCGGCATGTATATATTACAGACTACCCCCTCTCGTACGACCAGTATTGATTTTGGTGTGAAGAAGACGTATAGTTTTTTTTAACATAGGGGTACGAAAAAAAGTTTAATTCGTTCCGTGACCGTTTTAAATACTCGATCTCTGATCATTTTACCACACTGCAATGACCGACATGCAATTAATTTTAACCCAGCAAAAATAAACACCGATTTTTACATAATGCATTTACTGTAAACATAACTAATTCTATAAGTGAAAATGGAAAAATATATATATATAGATACTGTAAAAAAGAAAATCGAAATTCTATATGCTGGAGGAGTAGATAATTTTTCTTTCCACTTCACTTTCGTTTAATAATTTAATTTCACATTTTACTCATAGATAGTCGGTATCCCCGATTCCAAATCACATCAAGCCAAAAAAATCGCCTTAATGATAAAACACTCGTTTGCTAGGATACTTCTATATCAAACAAGCTTCACGAAATCAGTATCATCTGACCAGTCCACAAGGACGGTCATCGAGGATTTTTACCAGTCTTCAAAAAAAATGTTATCAGCCCTCTTAATTTTATTATTATTACAAGAGTATAAACGTCGGCGAAAAAAGTTCGACAATTTTTCGTTCGTTAAGCTTTCTATTGGATGACGGTTCAGCGGGGGGGAAATAACAATACTTTCTTATCGCTGATTTAAACCAGAAAGCTAGTGGTTGCCCGCCCAAGAGGTATCGGCGACTTCAGAAACATACATTCATATAGTACATTCACATTTGTAGTGCGATTAAAAAGAGCGATTAGACTGTTTGATGAACGACCAATCGAAACTTTGAAAAGAAAAGGGTGTTGACAAAAACCGAAATCTGATTTTGGAAATAACGGTGTTGTTGGAAAAAATCATGTGATTTTGGTACACAAGTACAAATAAACTAATAATGCCAGGCACTTCAAAAACTTTAAACTGTCTCTTTACAAGCTGTACTACATACTGAAATAAACGATGTATCAGTTTCAGAACTTTTAGAAAATATTCTTAAAAATCGGAAATTTTCGCAAAACGTGTCACTCTTCGAAAAATCTTGCAGCTCAGATCATAGGCGTAGAGTTATATGGGCCCGTGGGGCTCGAGCCCCCCCCCAATAAATTGTGAATAGGGGCTGAGCCCACCCAATAATTTATCACTAAATACAGAAAACTAATTTATACTAACATAAAAAAAGTATTCACGCCATTTACAAACGTTTAAAAAAAAACATTACTTTTAAAAATTTTCTTCTTTTGATTTCAATCATGATTTAGTATTCATTGTGACGCCACGTAACACACAATGCTACTATAAGCTGCCCTCGCCAGGCTCTGGTTCATTAAAATCAGATTATGCAATGTAAAGTATGAAAAGAAGAAAAGTTCATATGTGTCTAAAATGCACTATCTCATCGAAAATATTTTTTTTTCCTCCGTTGGATTTTTTACTTTGCTTCTATTTTTAATTTTTAACATGGTAGGAAGATACCAACATGGATACTTACTTTACATTGGTGTAGAATTCTATGGACCCATAGAGCTCGAGCGCTTCCAATAATTTACACTTATATATAGTAAGTCAAAGCTACCAACTACTACGGAATATAATTAACCACTTTTTGCAAGCAGTATATTTTTTAATTATTTTTTTCAAAATAGTAACCAGTTCGCGCGCGCAGCACAAAAATTTTGCTATATTTTAGGCCGAAAAATCATGTAGAAATAATGGTTAAATATATTCCATAGTAGTTGGCAGCTATGAGTAAATTATATATATGTGAATCAGTGGCGTAGCCAGAAATTTTTCAGGGGGGGGGGTTACGACTTCTGCAACTCACATATATGTATACGGATGTATGATAAGGGAGTGAAGAATATACATTTTGTATGGCAAAAAATTCCTCATGGGGTGGTTATGACCCCCTAACCCCCTCCCTTGGCTACGCCACTGACGTGAATATATGTGGTTGTGGGGCCCGGCCCCCCCAATAATTTAGAAAACTCTACGCTTATGGCTCAGATCCATGTTTAAGAATTTTTTTCTGAAAATTTCACAAAAGGCACACCTTTTCCGCTTACTGTATTAGTGTGTAAACTAGCTTATGAAGAATCTTCTGGAATTTTTTGGAGACCATGGTGCTATTAGTTTATTTCAATTTGTGCACCAAGACTAAAAAGAGTTCTTTTTTTTTCGACATACACCCTTAATCCCCCTGGAGTAAGCTACAAGTAGCCAAAAACTTGAAAATAGTATCAAAATGACAATTTTTATTCAAAAACGTCGCCCGAGTCGCCGTATCTTTAAATTAGTAGCAAAAGTCGCCTTTTTAGTCGCCGGTGGACATCCTGCCTCAAGTTACGGATATGGGGCCAGGACAGGTGGACGGGTGAGTTTGCGAAGCCTGATCCCAATGTAGCGCTGTAATGGTACATACACATTTTTTCGAACGCGGCCAAATAAAAAACAAACTAAAAGGCCAAAAGATGACACGCCTATCCTGGGCCTTAAATGCGTAACAAACGTCACGGCGTCCTTTTATATCGTATCGCACAAACGTTGGTGACAACACTTACTCACGTGCAAAATTACTATTCGTTTCAGGGTATTCAGTATCATAATTTGCAACAGTCGCCTCCTAATCAAGATGTCCATTTTGTTTCTTGGTTTTGTGGAAGTTCGGGCTTAAGTAGCACGATGCTATGTTTTCAACGAGGTCAGAGTTATTTGTCTTTGTAATGAATGAAGCCACATGACGATCCCCGACAACTGAACAAAGTCTTTTGACCCGAAGAGCACTCTTTTCATCAGTGTGGTCGCGTATGTAGTTCTGGTAATGAAAAACAACTGAACTGATGGGAAATGATAGAAACAAATTAAACGTGAAGATGTTTTCGGAACGAAATCGTGTTAAGTGTACTGTCTGCAGCAGAATTATTCTTTTTTTTTTTTTACATCCGCTAGATTATGTTATTTATACTAGCCGAAGTAGTACCCGTTCTCCGTATGGGAGGAAATATACATTTTGTAATAGTGGGTATACACTTTTAAAAATTGGAAGTAACATTTCACTAAAACAGGGTACTAGATGGTTGGCTTCATAACATTGTGAAATCTTGTTCCAACGTTTGGCGTTTCATCAAAGTATGGTTAAACCTGAAAACCCAATGTCGGAACAAGGTTTCACTATCTTATGGAGCCACTATGTTTTGGTGAAATGTTGCACCAAATTTAACCATGAAAACCCAATGTCGGAACAAGGTTTCACTATCTTATGGAGCCACTATGTTTTAGTGAAATGTTGCACCAAATTTTTAAGAAAATACACTAGAAGGCAGCACAAAAATACACTCTATAACAAAGAAATGGACGCACCAAGAAACAATCATCCGATTGCTTTGAAATTTCTTATGATGAATGTTTTGAACAGATATGCAAATGATTCAAATTTTGTGTCCAATGAATGAATAGTTTGATCTCTAGCGCATCGGAACTGCGCCTCCAGCAGACGTATATAAGGAGCAGTTCTTCAACGGTTGTTAAAACTTTCGGTTTGATTGCGATTCAGATGACATTTCAACAACTTAAAAAATGCCTCGCTGCAGGATTCGTGCTCATTACGAGCAACTGTCAGAGTTTGACAGAGGTCGTATCATTAGATTGAAAGAGGCCGGTTGGACTAATCGGAGAATCGCTCGTCATTTGAGTCGAAGCGATGCGACGATTCGAAGATGCTGGCAAGGATGGGTGGAAAATGGCAGAGTGCAGCGTCAGGATGGTAGCGGTCGACCTGGGGCTACAACAGATCGTGAGGACAGAGTGATGGGCCGATCAGCTGTCACAGCGCCGTCTTCATCTCTATCAACAATCAGACGTTCAACCCAAACACCAGTGTCCATCATGACCATTCACAGACGGTTGAGAGAGCGAAATCTACGCTCGCGCCGACCGTTACGCCACCTGCCATTCACGCCTGCACACTGCCGAGCCAGATTACAGTGGTGCAGGGCTCGATCAGGTTGGAATGATGCCGACTGGGGACGTATAGTCTTCAGCGACGAATCCCGCTTCCAACTGTGTAATGACGATAATCGAAGACGTGTTTGGAGACGCACAGGGCAGAGGGGGTATCCTGCTTTCGCTATTGCACGCCACACCGGCCCTCAACAAGGCATTGCGGTCTGGGGTGCCATTTCCTTTGACAGCCGGACCCCTTTGCTCGTCATTAGAGGTACACTTACTGCACAGCGGTACGTGGACGACATCCTAAGGCCTGTTTTGCTACCGTTCCTTTTGCAGTGCCCTGGGCTGGTTTTTCAGCAGGACAATGCCAGACCACATACGGCTCGAGTTGCTCTAAACTGTCTGCAAGCTTATCAAACTCTTCCTTGGCCTGCCAGATCGCTAGATCTCTCTCGCATCGAGCATGTCTGGGATATGATGGGAAGGCGATTGCATCTGGCACGGACTGTTGATGACCTCGTTCGACAATTGGAGCGAATTTGACAGGAAATACCGCAGGAGACCATCCGGGAGCTTTATCGGTCTATGCCTCGCCGTGTGGCAGCTTGTATCCAGGCTAGCGGCGGGTCAACACCTTACTGAACTTGTTACTGTAACTCTGAAATAAATTATTCAATTGTTCTGAAATTTTAATCATTTACTATTCTGTACATTGTCTTCCTATCCACCAATTTTCGTCTCAATCGGACACCTCCTTCTTGGTGCGTCGATTTATTTGTTATAGAGTGTACAAATAACTATTAGAGAGACCATTCTCATGTTTTGGCTGTTAGAAAAGTCACGGGTGGAGCTACCAGCTGTTGGAGCATCCATGGACAGATCAACACTGGACAATAGTCCCTCGGTGGCCTAGCCACTAAACTCTGATCCCGTAAGAACAGGGAAAATGAAGCAGCACCGGTCTTGGTCAGTGATTGGGAGGGTCAACTTCTTTCGCAGCTGGACAGCCGTGGGACCGTGTACGCTAATGGGAGCTGGTGCATGTAAAATCAGTCGTGGCTCCAATGTCCTCCATGTTTAACGCTATCCTCTGGGGGTACCGATTTTAGATGGTTGGTTTCTCATCTGGAATGGGTTCTAAATTAGAGGACCACGAGCGAAGACTGAGATCCTCCCATTGGGGCTCATTCAAATGGAAGGCGCCTCTTCCGCCCATCACCTTCCTATATGGGGGATCTGGCCCCGCTCCGCAGTTGTAAGAGGGCATTAGCAACAACAACAAACTGGACGATTCACCCCCCCCCCCTCTTCCTTCAGGTTAATCACTCGGAAGTAATTAAGCTCGACGAGTTCCTCATCTTCGAAGCGAAAATACAACGGTACATCGGGATTGGGAAGCTGTGACAGCTCGCGGCTCTATTCCCAACTTCCGGTAACTTTCGTCACAGCCAAAGCATAGGAATGGCCTCTCTCTACTGCTCGGCCAGTGATGAGAGATCGGCTTTGGCGCGCTGCCAAAAAAAGAGTATGCTGCGATTTGTTTCACAGCGTGAAAATAGGGGAGATAGGTTCAGATGTGCAAGAAATTCTGTCGCTAGCTGAGCGGACGGGGTTGCCAATTTAGCCACTTTGTGGCTAGATCTGTCAATTTAGCCAATTTTGGGCTAATTTAGCTAATTTGGATTTATCATTAACTTGGCGTTCACACAATAATGCGTACTTTTCCGTCCCTCCGAGAACTTACTTTCTCCCCTTCGGCCTGTTCCATTTTTCTGGATGCGCGCCAAAGCCGATCTTGTATCTCTGGCCGAGCAGTAGCAGCCTACCTATGGAAGGCAAGCAACAGGACGGACGGGGCAACGAATCACGCAACAACAGAAGCACCAGTCCCTTTGTTCAAATCTCCGTGTACGCCTGGAGCACGGAGAGGGAGATGTTCGGAGCTTCTCGAGGGAGCGATGTTTCTGCGAGATCAAAGGAATTGTGTGTGCTAATAAGGACAACTCTCCCACAGCTAACACTCGCAGCGCTAGTGTAGACGGCAGCGCAATGAAGTGCCTCGCTGCTTAATGCGGTGCGGTGCGTACTAGTATGTGTTTACAAACCTTAACGCACTCGTATCTGAAGCTCATTCGATCGGAGCAGAATTTTCAAACTGATCAAATTGTTTAATTCTTAACGTTAATAACTGCATGTGAATAAGTTAACTCAGAAAGAATTGTTTTATTTTGTAGTAGTTAGCATGAAGCTCTATGCAGCTCAAAAAGGGAACGGATAAAAACAATTGCTTAGGTGCTAAGATTCCACAAGGAAAAATAAAAAAAAATGCACTGTGTTTCTTTACGAGGTTGCACTCCTAGCGAGCTGGGGGCAGACAAAGAAAATATACCTTCAAACGTACGTAATCTACTTATGTGACAAAGCAACATGATCCTTAAACATTATCATGGGAAAAAAAAAGAAAGAAAAAGTCACGCCACGGGGATTTAAAATGAGTAATTACTGATAATTTTAATTAAAAATAGCTACAAAGAGAAATTACGAATTAGTGCTCTATTTATTATGTAGTCAAACAGATTTCTAAGTTAAGAAGTCGTGATCGATCTATCAAAATTGGCTTTCTGATCGACTTGTTGGCTACCCCTGCAACAATGGGTGTAAATTAGTGTTTCGAACCTTTTTATATCTGCGGACCTGCAAAAATAGGAAAAATATTAAGAGGACCAGCCTCACCCAAAATTAATAAATAATGGGTTGGCAGGAAAGCAATTGCATTTTCTTACATAAAATTAAAAAGAAATTTTCCACAAGTGTTTAGTTACAAATAAGCTGTGCTTGATAAAAGATTCATATTTGTTGCATTTTAAAGCAAGAATATTTTTTTTTTTTTTTTTTGTCGTCCATGAAAAATGGCTCCCCCTTTTTAAAAATTTTACCGTCCTTGGAGATCACCGTCCTTGCCGATATTCAAAATGTCCGGAATCTGATTTTTAGGTTTTTGTGAGTGCTGTATTTTACAGCAAGAATTTTACGGATATCTCTTCTTTGAGATCACGCGGTATAGGTGGAAAGAACTTTTTGGTACAGTAAAAAAATTTTAGTTTGAACACTTGCTGCTGATAATTTTTTGGTAAATCTCATATCGTGGACCAGCAAAAATGTCTTGCGGGCCGGCACCGGTCAGTGAACCTGTCGTTGGTAAACATTGGTGTCAATGATTTCAATATTTAGACAAAGTAATGCTTAAGTCACAAATGTGACTACTTTACACCCACAGAAACAGGCATCAAGACAGACAAAAAAAATCATTCCTTAATAAATACTTTTTGTTCGTTACATACTCGTAACGTTCTTTCATCTATGTATCATTTTTCATCGTCATCTTTACTTTTTTTTTACCTCCGGCGCATTTGGCTACCAAATAACACATTAGAGACCACGCAATTAGCAGCGTGTTGCAGCAGTGAGGCTACTTGATTAAATCATTAAGTAGCCCCTTCGCGGTCTCTTGCAAATTTCTTTTCAAGTGTACCGACGCCATGTGGGTTTTTGGTAGAGGCGGCGGCATCGGGATCTCATTAAAAAATAATAAATAAGACTTATTTGCCATGTTTGTTTTTAATGATATATCCGCTCGCAGGTTATTAAGATGGTCTTATGTGGATCTTTGATTCCGATGTTAGATAGGGGGATATATCTCGGAGCCGGAAGAACTGCTCTTTGCCGAGACGAGCGCAAAGCTTTGGAACGGCAATTAACCTCACTTGATTTGAAGGAGTTTGACTCTGTGAAATAGCCTCATTATTTGCAGTTTTATCAGAGAGTAAAGAAAGGTCAGGAGTTATTTGTAACATTATCTCTTATTGTTTTAGGGATGTAGCCAAGGAGATTGGGAGAAGGGATTGACGTTGATCCCATCTGTTGATCCCACTGTTAAAACTTTATCTGTCAGTATAACCTCAACACTTCCATCTCAGTGGGATTTTATTAACCCTTTGAGGCGCAACCCTTTCACAATGCTGGAAAATGGCAGCCATTGCTCGACTTAACTACCAGCAAGATGGCGGACGATCGAAACGTTCATCGCGTGCCACAGATCTAGAGATCCCCTTTTTGACGCAGCTGGCTGTGCGGCACGGCACTTCTAACAATAATAAGCGAACATTAACGTATTATAAACCGGGGCTACTTTGGACCTAGATGGGTAACTTTGTACCAAGGCCGTAGTCTATCTAGCAGATAAACTAATGAATGTTTTATTTTATTTTCTTTGTTAAAATAAAAGAATACATTCATGAGTGTATCTGCTAGATGGACTACAAGCTTTTTCCGACAATGGCGCAAAGTTACCCAAGGTGCAACGGTACTGAAAAACCATTTGGGTCTCCCTGTGAAATACTATTTATGCTAAAACAAGCACCTTTTTCAATAAGAAACAGTATATAGTCCATGGCAATAAACGTATAAAAATATCGCAAAAATCTATGGGTATTGACGGCAGTTGCATGGACAGACAGACAAACCGAAATCAAACATTTTTGACGAATTGCGAAATAAGTAATATTAATCAATTTTTCCTGATCATTATTACCGGAGTGTATCTTATATGCGCTAAAATTTCTTGTCACTGCCATCAGATCCATGCTGACCTTGGATTTTCGGGTACCGGACCGATACCCATGAAATTTAGTGAAAACTGCCTTTTTACATTCCCCCTGATGCGAATGGGTTAACCCCCTCATCCTCTTTTCTCTTTTTGTATGATTGTGGGCGGGGGGGTTAAACCTGTATTATACAGGTATTTTATTGATTAACAAGTCTCTAAAATGACTGCTTTTTATTGGTCTTATTTCATGCTAGTGGATGGTGACCAAGATTAAATGAGACTATCTTTTTGTTTTTTGCTGGATCAGAGAAGAACCTTGGCTCGGAACTGGATCAGTCACCAGCTCCATATTACCCGCAAAGCAAACGGGGCAAATGTCCAGGGCCCACGGGTTTTAGGAGGTCAAAAATCTTATATAATTATAAAAGTGTATAAGTAAATTATCTTATAATTTTATAATAAAATAACAAGGAGAAAAAAAAATCTCAAAAGTTATATTACTTTTTAATTATAAAGTACAAACAGTGAAAATAATTCAAATATCATATTTATATAATTTAAACTTCTTTTAAATTCGTCAAAATGCTTTATAATCGATATAAAGCTGCCTGCACGGAATATAAGTAACCACTTTTTGTAAACAGTATTTTAACATTAGAAAACAGCAAAATTTTTGAATTAAATGTATAAATCATATTTTGTAAACAGTATTTTCAACATTAGAAAACAACAACATTTTAAATGTATTAAGTTACTTTTTGTAAACAGTATTTTCAACATTAGAAAACAGCAAAAGATTTGAATTAAATGTGTAAGTTACTGTTTGTAAGAAGTATTTTTAACTTTAGAAAACAGCAAAATTTTTGAATTAAATACATAAATTAGTTATTTAAAAAAATATTGAAAAAAATACTGTTTACAGAAAGTGGTTATTCATATTCCGTACATGTTCACAACGACATAGCATTTCGACTTAACGTTTCGCTAATGTTATCTGTTTCATTGACTTCACACATGCTCATTTGTTCCAGATTACTTAAAATGAAATTTCGTGTTTGAAGGAGGGAAGGGAGAGATATTTAAGACTTTTCACAACAATCAGAACAATCATAGTACAACAATCATAATTGTTTTGTTTTTTTTTCGGAAGGGGAAGTTATCGCTTGGGGCCCTTTTTTTTCTTTTGCCCAGGGCCCACAGTTGCCTTGATCGGGCTCTGTCAGCCCAATCTCAAGAAACTATATGCCGACACGCTAAGCATTTGTCTTAATTGGCTTACGACATAGTATTTAATCAAAATGTTTTACTTTGATTTTTTATGCATGTGGAACGGAGAAGGAATGTGCAAATAAAAGTTTCTTACTGCCTAAGATTAATTCTTTTAGTAGAAAAATTAATATACTTTACTTAGACTCTACCTTTTGAAGAAATAAAGATGCATATGGATGATAGATAGAAAGAGAGATGATGCAGAGAGGTAGGGAGAGAGATGATTTACCTAGGGGTACAGAGAGACGATACAGAGAATTAGGGAGAGAGATGATACACCTAGAGGTAGGGAGAGATGATACAAAGAATTAGGGAGAGAGATGATACACCTAGAGGAAGGGAGAGATGATACAGAGAGATAGGGAGAGAGATGATTTACCTAGAGGTAGGCAGAGAGATGATTTATCTAGAGGTAGGGAGAGAGACGATACAGCGAATTAGGGAGAGAGATGATACAGAGAGATAGGGAGAGAGATGATACAGAGAGATAGGGAGAGAGATGATACAGAGAGATAGGGAGAGAGATGATTCAGAGAGATAGGGAGAGAGATGATTCAGAGAGATAGGGAGAGAGATGATTTACCTAGAGGTAGGCAGAGAGACGATACAGAGAATTAGGGAGAGAGATGATACACCTAGAGGTAGGGTGAGAGAGTGATTTACCTAGAGGTAGCGAGAGAGGCGATTTACCTAGAGGTAGGGAGAGAGGTGATTTACCTAGAGGTAGGGAGAGTGATGATACAGAGAATTAGGGAGAGAGATGATACACCTAGAGGTAGGCAGAGAGATGATACAGAGAGATAGGGAGAGAGATGATTTACCTAGAGGTAGGGAGAGTGATGATACAGAGAAGTAGGTAGAGAGGTGATACAGAGAGATAGGGAGAGAGATGATTTACCTAGATCTAGGGAGAGTGATGATTTACCTAGAGGTAGGGAGAGTGATGAGAGATAGGGAGAGAGAGATGATATAGAGAGATAGGGAGAGAGATGATACATAGAGAGATGGGGAGAGAGATGATACAGAGAGATAGGGAGAGAGATGATATAGAGAGATGGGGAAAGGTATGATACAGAGAGATAGGGAGAGAGATGATATAGAGAGATGGGGAAAGGTATGATACAGAGAGATAGGGAGAGAGATGATATAGAGAGATTATTTAGCTAGAGGTACGGAGAGTGATGATACAGAGAGATAGGGAGAGAGATGATACAGAGAGATAGGGAGACAGAGATTATACAGAGAGACAGATGATATAGTGACATAGGGAGAGAGATGATATAGAGAGATAGGGAGAGAGATGATACAGAGAGATAGGGAGAGAGAGATGATATAGAGAGATTATTCAGCTAGAGGTAGGGAGAGAGATGATACAGAGAGATAGGGAGAGAGATGATATAGAGGTAGATAGAGATAGATGATAGAAAGATAGGTACGAGAGGAAGATAATGGATAGATAAAGATTACAGAGAGAGAGATTATTGATATATAGTATATTATATAGAGAGCAGAGATAGATAAAAGAGAAGTAGTTACAGAGCGAGAGACAGATGATTGATATGGAGAGAGAGGTAAAGGAGAGATTGATAGAGAAAATGGAAATGTGGGTTACAGCCAATTATCTACTCTAGGTATCTAGGCCGGGGGTGGGATTGCCCTCCGTGTGGGACTTTCTAAGGGGTCCTAACCTGTATTTACGCGAAGTTTCGGAGATAACCACGGAAAACTCCGAACGGTTAGGTCGGTGGAATCGACCTGGTTTCGAACCAGGCACCTTCCGTCTCCCAGTTCAAAGCGCTGGCGCTATGCCTCTGGTGGGCGATTGACAGGGAAAGATGGGTAGATAATACAGTATACGACTCATGGGAGATATATAGCATATTATAGCGAGATAATAAAAAGAGATGCTAAAGATAGAGAGTTTTATAGCTTTTTTTTTCTGCGTCGGGGATTAAAAATATTTCCTACAATTTAAAAGAGGAAATATTTATTCCTTATTTTACAACCTGTCTAATGTAACTGTATTACTAGCTTTAACTCAACTTACACGGAATAAAGAGGTGGGAAAAAAAGAGTTAGGTCAACCTTTCCTCATAATCAATATATTACACAATGGTAGAAAACAAAGGGCCGTCAGACGCGATTCATTCTGTAAGCTCCCAGACTGTTCTTTTCAAATGCGTGTGCATAATAAAAATAAATATAATTAAGCGGAAAACCGCAGCATACCCAAACTCATCTTAAGTTTGCAATGCAACACTATCCGTCGTTGTCTGTCTTACTAGTTAGTTTTAAAACCGTGAGTCAAGCAAGGGTTGTAAAGATATTTATCGCCCAGAAAAGTTTACTACTGCCTGGTGCAAGCAACATGACGAAATGCTAAGTGACAAAAAAAACTGCTTCCGCCCAAGAAAAGATTCTTACTGATATAAATGTCACAGGAAGGAGAATGTTCCAGAGCGTTATTGCTTTGTGAATTTATGTTTTTGTAATTTTACTAGCTGCGTACCCGTTCTACGTACCAGAAAGTTATATAAGATTTGAAAATTTTACGTTAATTAAAATATTATATTAATTTTGTTAACTATTATTTAACGAGTGAAAGAAATTTTAGCGAAAAAAAAAAAAAGATTAAAAAAAATTTTTTTTTTTTTTTACACAAAGATTTTTATAGTAAAAAATATGATTAATCAAATTTTAAAATAAGAATGGACACAGCCATAGATGGACCCCTAAATGAGAAAGCTATTATTACGTCCGTGCTAGAAAGCGAATAAAATATTTTTCTTACTGAAGTGATTGAAATTAATTCCATTATTACGGAATCTAAAAACAAAAAGGTGATGTTCTTTGACTCGTTACATAATTCTTGCCTTTACAGATACTAACCTGTGATGGCACACAGAGCAGCTGAAAACTGACGGCACAAAAACTACTATACATGCGATGAAAAAGAACGAAAGCAAGAAGCATTCTGAAAAACAAATCTATCCATTTTCAAATTGTCTTCTGATATTTCTAAGGAACAAAATTTTGTCTTTGAGATTTAAGTTCCAGCATAACGCGTCTGAAACAACGACACATGATCAGGGTGCGAATTGACGGGGGGGATGCCGGGGATCGTCCCCGGCTGAAGAATGTAATATCCCTGCCTACAGAAATATTAATGGATCCCTGCCAGGGATACTATTTATCTCTTGCTGAAGAAATGTTAAACTGGTGAAGGAAGGCTTGGGATTGAAGTCAAGAAGTCAAAATGAAAGCAGTATGTTATCGTTTGTTACTATACTCTAAGGCGATTGCCTTAAAATTTCGTCTGTTTTCCAAGCTAAAAACCCTCAAGGGTGGCTTCCAATACAGGTACATTGTATATAGCTTGTGTATCTGTGATTCCATAGAACAATCTATGACTTTTGTTTGAATATAAGTCAGTTCCCACACGTGTCGGCGATTGCATTTGTCGTGTAATATCATGCGAGTGAAGCATTTACACCTTCCCTCCTTTTTCTTTTCAAGTGTCCCCCCTGGAGAATGTTTTCTTTCAAATGTCCCTCCCTGGAGAAATTGTTCAGTTCGCACCCTGCACATGCTGCGGTCAACTATTTTAGTTTAATTTTTAAGCCGCAAAGTGGAACCATTTTACAAAATAATACTGCGTTTGAATGGGTCCAGTTAGTATACAGAAGAAGCACATATTTGAGGACTGTTAAATCGATAGATAATCATTCACCCGATTCCGATGGCTTATGAGTAACATCAGTGGCGTAGCCAGAAATTTTTCATGGGGGAGGGGATTACGACTACTGCAACTCACATATGTGATACGTGTGTGTGCGATAAGGGAGTGAAGAATACACATCTTGTATGGTAAAAAAATTCCTCATGAGGGGCTTTGACCCCCTATTCCCACCCCCTTTGGCTACGCCACTGAGTGACATGGTTGAAAGAATAAACAGCATTATCGCTCTTCGCGAAGAGAGAAAAGAGCAAAAGTGAATGTGAAAATATAGTTCTGTTCCGTAACTTTTTGTTAATCAGATTTAGTGTTTCAATAGCTATAAACGTTCTCCAGACAACATGGATTATTTTCTAAAAAACAACACTTAAATAACATCTTGTTTATTGGTATGACTAGAAGGGATACACATAATTTTTAAAATATTCTGTTGGGGGGGGGGATAAGGGAGATACAGTCCACAAGAATCTCAGTTTTCTATTTTAATTTAAAAGAAAAATTCCATAGGGAGTTAAATCTGTTTTGGGTAACGCTTAGCCTCAGTGATAACTTTGTTGGTTTCATAGAAGCTCCTGCAAATCAAATCTACATTGAGTCTTGTTTAATATTTTAAGCTCACCAACAACAGAGAATTAAAATCTCTGTTTTAAATATACTGTAAAAGTATTTTTATAAGATTATCGAGCCAAATACGAACACATATTGTTATTTGTTATTACTATAATTTTTAAAGAAAAAAATATATATAAAAGTATTAATTTTTTAAACAAGAGTAACATATTTATCTGTTGAAACACTATATAAAATATAAACTGAAATACTTTTTACTGCTAAAACACTGTTTACATTTTCTGTTTCGATCACGATTTGGCTGGTGGATCAAGGCCGAATGACTGCTGGGTCCTAGACCTATAGGGGGGGATGCCCTCCGTGGGGGACTTTCTAAGGCACCCTAGCCCGTATTTATGTTAGGTTTTGGAGAAAACCACGGAAAACTCCGAACGGCTAGGTTTTCCCTGTTTACCCGGGACGACATGCGCGACCGGGGTTTGAACCTGGCACCTCTCGCCTTCCAGTTTCGAGAGCAAAACCTCTCAGTCACTGGTGGAACGTTTCGTTAAAAGTTTTATTCTCTAAAGAGTAAACAAAGTTTTTAGGATTAGGCACTGTACACTATTTGTTATAAGAATGATAAAATAAAAATACATGCTTATAACCCTCTTCTTTTAACACTTTCTGTAGTCTAACATCCTGAGAAACTACGTCTGTAAGGAAAGTTATCTGTTAAAAAATCACGCTTTTGGGATAAATTTTACCTTATCAAAGATAGCCAATTAAGTACTGAAAGTACTGAATTTTTTCGCTGAAAATTGTTATTGCTACTGCTGTTTTGTCTACCAAGAAACATTTCCTTTTCTGTGAGAATGAGCTTTAACAGAAGAGTCACTCTATAACACAATTCCTTTATTTCATAAATTTTCCGCAGCATTTGAAAATTAAAATACTTAACTAATATTGTCATGGAAACCTCGAAATTGATAATGTGCGCTTCAGTTCCTTAAAAATTTAGAATGCTAAGTTTTTTTTACAGCATGTTGATTAATTAAGTGACTGATTTGTTCATAAAAACGAATTTCAACTGATAAATAAAATAAATATACTATAAACTGGAAGCTGTTGGACAAAATCAAATCATACACACCCGATATGAGATGAAAACCTTATATTTTAACATATTAGGCAGGTTTCAATGCTTGGTATAATTATTGCATTGCAGCTTGTGAATGAAATTACTTTTTCCTTAATTAAAACAATTGTAAGCTAAATATTTTTTAAGCAAATATTAAACGAACTCTAGAAACATTTCTTTAAAAGACATTTGTAAGGCTCACAGTGTTCTTGATTACGTAATTTTGCGTACATAATTCTAATATTTTCAGTTTGTGTGTTGGGTATCAAAATCAACATATTTGAGATATTTCTGCAAAAGCAAAGTTAAAAAAAAGGGGGGGGGGATGATCGAGCTCATCACGAAAATAGTCGTATTGTGTTATTAAGAAACAAGTAAATTAATTGGTAACCCGATCTTTTTACGCTGCAGTTGATTAACACCAAATTAAAAACAAAACCATTTTAAAGTTGCCATTAAAATCTGAAAAGACTGCCCAAAAATATCAGGTATAAAATAGCCTTCTGTGCACCTAATAATTCTGTTAGTAAATAGAAAAAAAATTCTCAAAAACAAGATATCAAGATCACACCATTGTACAGTTAAGAAACGTTAATACCCTGAATTTAGAAAACACAAATTTTTTAACGTACGGTAGAGATATTTCGTATAATTTAAAAATATCTTTTAAAGAGCTTTTATGCGACAACGTTATACAACATAGAAATGAATAAAGAAAGAAGAAAAAAAATTAAGTATAATTCCTGGTAAAAATATGACGAAAAGTATGATTTTACAACCATTTATTAGAATACATTTAACTGCGAAAATTTAGTTCATACTTTGTATTAACGTCAGCATTTCACAATTCAAATATACCTTAAAAAGTTCATGCAAATTATACGAAGTTTTTTTTTTTTTTTTTTTTTTAACTGAACAAAATTTGCTAATAAAATGAAATTATGATTTTCCCTCGAAAACCTGCCCATTTTATGAAAATATAAAGACACCAGGCGAGGGGCCTTTAGATTCATTCCCTCCTTCGGAAATGAAATTTCTTAATATTAACTCTTTGTATCACTGTGCTGCAGATCGCAAACCTGCAACATACCAATTATAGCTGCATTGATTTATCATAGCGTAATAAAAAAATATTTGGACTTTTTTTCCAAGAAAACGTAAATATAAAAAATCTGAAAATTTGTGATATTTAATTAATAATTTTTAACCATATTTTGTCCTTCACCAGTCGCACTATTGGTTATTGCAGCACTTGTATTTTTACGTTGGCCAAAATTACAAGAATGTTAATGATTTGTTAAAAAAATTTCAAGAATGAAAATTATTTTTAAATTTAATAAGAATATTAATGATTTTATGATATTTTTAATCCATAATATATATTTTAATGATTTTTTAAAGAATGTTTAACTCAGCTTTAACTGTTCAAAAATACTTCAGTAACACTTTGGAATACTATACATAAGTTTTCAAATAATTGAAAAATAAAAATAAGCGTTTTATTGAACTCTGCAACCAAAACATTTTGGGCATTAAAGTTTACATGAATTACATAAAAACTTACAGTATGTTTATAATATGCTTCGGCACATTGCAGTAAAAAAATTAAGTAGTCGAGATATAAAGAGTGACAGTAAGTACATTTAACAACCTAATTCCTGAACTTAAAAGTTTGAAATTATTTCAAATCTATCTAAAATTTAAACATATGAAAAGACGTAACTAAAACTAACATTTTAAGCATTCTATTCAAAGAAAAAAGTCTTTACCTCTCTACATTTTCCCAAGCGATATGGAACTAGAAAAATTTCTCCAACATATTCACTGGACACCGGACACTTCCATGGACACGGACGGATTAAAAAATAAGAAATAAAAAAAACCTTCACGGAATTCCGTTCTCCGAGTGCGTCGTCACCCGATGTCCGCCGGATAACACATAATCCGGCAGAGTTTTTTCCGGAAATTTCAGGTGACGGCGCATGCCTCCTGGATGCGGCCTATTGGAGGAGAGAGGATGCTGCTCCGAAGAGAAACGCCCACACATTAAGAGAAGTGTATGGTCAAGCTGCCTGAAGAATGTCATCAGACGATGGGTCAAGGGGGATCAAGTGAGAGGTCGCTTGATGGACGAGCGGTCAAGTGTTGTCTTGCCCACTGCATTTTGTTTTACGGCAAACCTGCACAAGGGGTGTGTATATGTATGCCCAGGGTGGGTTGATTTTGGGTGGAGGACTTTTTAAGGTGTTTTTAACGGTATCCACGTTACACCTTAACCCTTTGAGGCGCAACCCTTTCTCAATGCTGAAAAAAGGGCAGCCGTTACCATCGCTCGACTTAACTACCAGCAAGAGGGCAGACGATCGAAACGTTCATCGCGTGCCACAGATCTAGAGACCCTTTTTCGGACGACAGCTGGCTGTGCGTCACAGCGGCCTGCTTTCGATATTGCATTTTATAACCACTCGGCACGTTCAGATTTGTTTTTCTTTTCGTGATTTTTTTTTGGGGAGGCGGGGAAGCAGCGCGAGAGGTGAAAAACTGTCCCAATTGTCACATAATACAAGCAAATATACAGACAGGCGTGTAGATACATTCACTGAACTCAGTACAGTATGAGTTATACAGTAGAAAGGCAACTGCATTGCTTTCACCCGTACAAAGGTCACGTGATGTCTGGGTAGCCTGGTGGAGCTAACCCGAAGATGGGATGGGACTGCTTTCACTGTCCAAAAAAACCCGTTTACGTAACTTCACAGATAGTGTTCCAAATCACTCAGAACAAGTGTTTTCTAAGATTATATTTTCTTTTCTTTCTTTTGCTAAGGCTAGTCAAGACTAGTTAAACAAAGCACAGGCTTCACCGAATCCGTTAATGCTAAATGACTATTACTCCGTAGCAGCTCTTGACTGGCGAAGGGGAGACTCTTGTATCACCCACAAGAAGGAAAATTGACCACACCGGACAAGCCCAAAATCACGTGTCCTTACCTATTTCCGTTCCAAGTCCCTATAAGTTCTATGGGTATGTCTTGGTCTGGAGGAGAAGACATACCCAAAAATTTTTTGTGATATTTTCCCGGCTTTCATCATTTTTTCAAAGAAATCTATATTACTGGGAGCACTAATCAATAATATATACCCTGTTTTTTTACTATGACACGTTGCAACAACGCATATAACTTTCGTCGCAGCAATCAATGTTTACTTACGGCAGTTAGACAGGGTTTCTACAGATTTCACAGCTTTTGCTTCCCTGACTTTTCCCTGACATCTATCACACTCTTCCCTGACTTTATCCAGCGTGCTTTCCCGAATTTTGCGCTTCTATTTTTAACATTACATACTTTAATTAATAACTTTTTAGATATTTAGCCCCCTTTATTACAAATAATAATAATAATAAAATTAATATATACAAGAATCTTATTTGACATCACTGGATTCTACAAAAACCATATTTGATAATAATTTAGGATAAAATTAAGCATATTTCAACTGCAAAAGATATACTCATAAAGAACACATTTTAAAATTATTTATAAGGTTAAATGAGAAAATGAAAATAAAACAATTTCTATACTTAGGTTCAAACAGCAAATATTTTCTTGATTTTGCCTCAAAATTCAATTTTTCTTGCATTTCCCTGACTTTTCTTCAATTTCTGCTTTTTCCATTGACTTATTTACCAAATCCCTGACTTTCTTGACCAAAACTCATTTCCCTGACTTTCCCCGATATTCCCCGACTTTCCAGGCCTGTAGAAACCCTGTTAGATCACTAACTGGACAGGCAGACTGACAAATCGAAGATTCAAACATCCTTTTCAACTTAGCTAATAGATATTAAAAAAAAAAGAAAAACACTGGTGGTTGTTTCAGACTCACGACTGCACAGTGTTAGAGTAAAGGAACTCATATTTAATTACAAGAAGCTCTTCGTTAGTGATTCTCTAGATCCAACGATAAGAAACACTTCGCTTTAAATGTGCCAGATGTTATTTCTCTTTGATATAACCATCCATCATAAGTATTATGTGCATGTCTAAATCAATCTCAATTAAATTTAACACTTTATTTTTGAAATAACAAAATAGTAAATGTATAAATAAAATAACTCAACATAGTATTGCACCCGAAAGCTTCAATGTTATGCAAGAATATTTTTTTTTTCTTTTTTAAACTCAACAAGATAATTTAGTTTAATTTTCTCAGTGTAATGTAGCGTCATATAATATGCAAATACAAGCTGCTCAGTAAAGCTTTTCTATGCAGCTGTTGCCAAATCACTGGAACAAAATATGATACGCATGATATTCAAACTTCACAGAGGGGGAGAAAAACATTTTGTCCGGAGTCGTGATGCAATTTAGACATTGACAGCGATTCTTTTTTCTAATCCGTATACAAAGCTCATGAATAAATTACTTGTTCAGGCTTTTTTAAAATAAAAGACTGTAGAATTTTCTAAAAAAAAGGGGGGGGTGATGTTATTCTTTATAATGTTTTCGCGATTTAGAAAAATACTCAATGAAGCTACTATGAGAAAATTTAATTAGGCATGGTTATCAAAAAGTATAATGGGTTGCATATAATTATTAACTAATGAGACAGCAAAAAGCCTGCATTTTCTTTAAGGGGCGTTAAATATTCAAAATTTTCAATTTTGAATTTTACTTGTGATCATATGTAAAGTTGTTTAACACAAAATCATAGTTGTCTATCATAATAATTTGCATCTATATTGAAATTAAAAAATTTTTTAAAATGAAAATTGATATTTTTAAGAAAATAATACGCCTTCTATTTTTTATTTAAAAAATATCGCATGCGCATTCCAAATTAATAAAAAGCTATATATTTTTTAAAATATACACTTGCAATATATGAATGAACATATCTGTGCATTCATTTTTATGTGTGACAAGGGCAAGCTCTATAGAAAAAATTCATGCGAGATGCAGCTTTTTTAAAATTTCCATCCTGGTGTTACATTTAAATCCCTATATTTCTTATTAAATAACCTTTGTTTGAAAATTTAATGCACAATTATGTTCATACATGCATTACAAGTATACAATAAAAAAATCACAGCTTTTTATTAATTTGGAATGCGCATGGGATAATTTTCAAAAACATTTATTGAGCATTTTTTCTCAATTACTTCAAAGATATTACTATACTTTTTTAAAGGTTTAATTTTTTATTTTTAGTATTAATGTAAATGTAAACCTTTGTTTTAAACAACTGTACGCATACTTCGAGACTAAAAATTAAGAAATGACAGTTTTCAATTTTAAAGACCCTTGTCCCCTTAAATGTGATGTATCTAATTAACTGAAAAAATCGAGAGTTAAAATAAATAAGAGCTATAAATCATATCGATTATAAATCACTTTTCAACACAATTATCTTTAAGCGTCCTTTGTGTTAATTATTAAAGAAACCGCCAGTTAAACAAGAAAGATAAATCACGTAAAACGGATCACTTACAAATAACTTATTTTTTTTCTACGTATGTAACTGCATAACGAAAATTCGGGAACATTTTTGTATTTCATCTATTCTTAAATGTTAACTGGTTTTATCTGTGAAGAGTTTTAATGGTGTCAAACATTGGCATGTAACGTTGGCGAGGGGAGGCAAAAGTTCCCGTATTGTAGAATACATTTTCAAACTGGTGATATATGATTTTTCTTGAAATTTTGAGCCCCCTGCTCATGCCCCTAGTGTCAAAAATTAACAATGTACTTGAGAAACAGCAGAAATTTACATCTTGTAGAATGTAAATTCGTCAATTGGTTCGCCAGTTTATGATAATTATATCCTACATGGTTAACATTAAGATACGACCAATTTAGAATCTAGCAACAAGCTAAAACCAGTTTTAAGGACTTAAATTTGACACTAAATTTGGCGATGTAACATAAACGGCTGCCGAACTTTGTGACCTTGATGAAAATTTGGGCATTCATGTTAAGTTGAAAGACCCTTTAAAACAACTGTTAATGTCATGTCGATGAAGAATAAATTTTAAAAGAACATTAATATAAATATTTTATTGTTCGATCGAAATCGCTACAAATAGAGCTGGAAGTTTTTATTATCATCATCGTAGTTGGTGTGAGAAAAGCATTATACATCCTAGTTCTCTGGGCTGGATTCACTGTCTTTGAAATTAAGTCATTAATCTTATCCTCTTCAATACATCAAATTCACAATCAGAAGCAAAAATACAAGGACGATGAAAAAAAAAAAACCCACCGAATTTTTATGCTCAAAATATAATATCCACCATGCGGCAAGTGCACAAGAATCCAGTTCTTTCCGCCATCTTTGTTCAATATTTATTAACGTTCTGTTACACATATTCCAATATATCATCCAGAGATAATTAAAAACGAAAACAGTCCTCTTAACTGACTGAAAGTATCAAGAAGGATATTTCTATGGATATAAACACAAACAAACCAAGAAAAGGAACAAAACCTTAAGAACAAAAGAATTCCACTCTCCCAGGCGAATTAATCTTCTGTTGCCAACAAAGACGTTCATCTTTTAAAAATACATCAAACTCGCTGTCAGGAATTTTTTTTTTTCCTTCCTTCGCTCACGACTTGTTCAGTTACGCTGTTGAAACTTGCGAACAAAATTCAGCTTTCGTAGCATGACAACAGCTGCTGAGTAGCTATGCGTCCCCACCCGCCGTTGCTGTAGAACTCGATATTTAACTGAATAAATTTTAGCAACTCCGTCCAAGTTCGGTTCATATTAATTATGCAGTCCAAAAACAGTCGAACACGTTTTTCCACATTGGAGGCGAAATAATTAGTTTTGGAATATTAATTGACAGCATGCTTGAAGCAATGCAAGTTGGCAAAAGAAAAGAAACTACAACAACGTCCGCTGCACATTTAGAATAAATGCTTAATTTAAATTAAGAATTATAAAGTATTTGAAGAGTTCGAAAAAAAAAAATCTTTTGTTCATCTGTTGGGATCCAAAAGAATGTAGCTCTTATTGTTAGTTCTTGCGTTACACAAGGGATGAAGCTGCCTGTATCGTTAGTTTCTGTTGAGTCCATTTTTTTTTCCGTAAACTTTAATAGCTACCTCCTTTTTGCAACCAACCCTTCATTTATCAACCGAACTACCGCTGAAATTAACCCTTTAAAGCACAGTGTTCCCGCTCTGAGAACAAACTCTGACGTTTTGACTGTTCCCAGTCACGAAGAATAGATTTCATTTCTATAAAAATAGTTGCGGGTGACATAGCTGCAAGAGAATCCTTTACTTTTTAGCACGTCATTTCCCGTAAAAAAATTGTCACGATTATTTTTTAAACAGCACCGACATCTGCTGAAAAATGGAAGAATGCGAGAACAGCTTTATAGATTGCCCAATGCTGAAAAAAAGGGCAGCCGTTGCCATCGCTGGACTTAACTACCGCACATTTGACGACAGTTGGCTGTGCGGGCACAGCCCGCACAGCCAACTGTCGTCAAAAAAGGGTCTCTATATCTGTGGCACGCGATGAACGTTTCGATCGTCCGCCATCTTGCGGTAGTTAAGTCGAGCGGTGGCAACGGCTGCCCTTTTTTCAGCATTGGGGAAGGGTTGCGCCTCAAAGGGTTAATGGAAGGGAGTATCAAAGGGAGTATGAATAGGCTAAAAAACTTTAATAAACATGCTCCCACTGTTTTCCGGTGTAATCCTTTCGAATCGGGTTTTCATTAAAAATGAATGCTCATAGAAATTGTTTTCACCTATTTACAACACTAGGGGCCAAGGCCCCCAGACTCGCTAAGCTCGCTTTTCATATGAGGCATTCGGCCCCTAATCGGGCTTATTCGTAAAAAAGACAATTTCAACAGAGAAAACCCGAAGATTGGATCAGATAGAATGTTACTGAGCTAAGCTACACATTGCTTAGTTCTTGCATCTTCATTGGTACATAAAAATTTAAACTTCACACTATAGTAGACCCCCTACCCCTCATAACACGGAAGATATTTTGTTATGGGAATCCGTGTTGTACGGGTCCTGAGCTATACTCCACCTGGAGTGCGGATTCCGCTTATAATCGCTGGAAAAATTATTTGTACTCCTCAGAAAACACAATGATATTTATAGTTGCCATTCAAAGGTTATACTAATTAGGAGCTAAAGCGTAATAAAATAAGAACATATGTTTCAGCTGTATTTTTTAATAATGTAAAACCTATTGGACACCTTGCGAATTTGCCACCCATGGCGATTTTTCATTATTTGGCGACTTGCGTACATGTAAAGTTAATAAAAGCTACGGAACAGATAGAATAGCCTGCCACCAATGGCGACTTTTCATTATTTGGCGATTTACACATACTCACAACCTATATTTACTGCTCATTTAAGGTTACCGGAAAACTGTTATCCATACTTTCATTTACATAATCGTTTGCAGATTGGCGTACTTAACACCACGAATTATACCATCTCGTCGCGCTAGCAAATATTCAAAGTGTACTATAACTGCTATAATGGCATAGTTAACGCCGCCAAATATGTCTACTGGTAGCAAATAATCCAGCCGGACGAGAACCGGCTTTAAAATAATCTGCATTTTAATTATTTTTCATTTTCAAGATATTAGTTATTCTGTTTGGAAAAAACGAATAATCGCTAATTATAAACTCCTGTTGTCTAAGCGAACTTACTATTTGAAAATTATCAACTTTGTGTAACACATTTGGAGTTACTTATTTCATATAGTTTTTATTTTGGCGTAAAATGGGCGTAATTCTAACTCATGATTTGTAAATTTCACGCGATTCTAGATACTTGGAAACGCTTTGTTGCAAAGGAATGAAAGATTTTATGCCAAATCTGGCAACCATTCTGTTTATTTTTTCAGTTTTTTATTAATATCTTCTAAAATAATTAGATTTTCGAAATTTAACTAAGCTCATCAGGTTTCCTCGGGAATTTTTCGAATCTGTGGGGCACCTTAGCTGAAACTTAAATCCCCACGGTTTAGGAGGCAATAGGCTAACAAGCTTTGACAGCGCCAGCGGCCTTTACTTTTTTTTAGAAATAGAGAGATTACCCAAATTAAAATTTCATGCTGTCGACGTGAAACTCGCTGTTTCATGGAAACTCGCGGAATCTTTTCGCAATCGAAAG
>JAWZYV010013849.1:0-286801 GCA_038373885.1 Cheiracanthium punctorium | reverse complement strand
ACACTACATCTCGGCTATTTGGAACCTTTTGCCTGGTCGGACAACGCCTTAATCTATCTCGCAGGATCAAAATCAGTACACGCCTTCTCTTCATTGATGACCCAGACAACTGAGCACGCATTTCTCTTTCTCGCCTTCAATGACAGATGGCTCCAGCACCGATCACATTCATCGCTCGCTTTTTCAAAGTCCATATACAACGCGTGGCAATGTCCATAACGCAAGGAACATCGTTCATTAACCTCTGACTGACTCTCGCAGAGCGGAGTAGTGCAACGACACGAGATCGCAAACGCACGCACTACACCTTTGCCAGGAAAATGATTACCGTTTGTCCGGTCGGATAACGCCTTACCACGTGGAATTTGTAGTCCTCGCCACGTAGTCCTCGCCACAAGCTTTTTAAACTTAATCTTGAAAGCCTCATCATGATGAAATATACAAGATAGAGGGGACCGTTATCATAAAATCATTAAAAGAAAGAGCCCAGACAGCACAGCAAACTTGCAGCAAGCTTGATTTATCAAGTCAATAAGCTTGAAAATTTCAAGCGTGTAAGCTTAATGCAAGCTTGAATCAAGTGTTCTAGTTTACACTTGCCCAGCTTGCATTAAGCTTGACATTTCAGGCTTAATTTCAAGTTTAAAAAATTTTCCAAAAAAAAAAATTTCCTAAATACACGGGGCGCCGGCCGGCGAACTCGCTCCACATATTTTACTTTCCACGCTGAAATTTCAATTTAATTTAATCTTTTCCATCAAGTGTTCGTGGCTGGAATAGAACCCGGGAGTCGAGCGCTCTATCCGTTCAGCTACTAAGCTTCACGCAGATATGACTAAAGTTTGAAGTGACTTATCACGCCGTTTTCTCGCCAGATTGATAAGTGGGCGATGTGTTATTTGTTTCTTTTATTTTTCCATGGGATGCATCAAAATTAAAATAATGTTATGTGTGATTTAGAGACTCTACTAATAGGGAAATAAACATAATACAAACTTAAGAGCAGCACACGTTTTAAAACTTTCAGTACCGCAACACTCATGAGCAATACTGCTGGCCAAAATCGAGACAAACGACTGATTTTGAAATCAATTTCGTAGTATAATTGTATTTTATTTTGAACAATTTCCATACTTGGAAATATAGAATGGGTTTACTTACTTAAACACAAATTTTGTGTTAAGTAATCTGAAATCAAAGAAACAGATAGTTAAACGTTACTTCGAAATGCTATATCACAGTTGCTAACCTGTATGGAATACAAACACTTTAGTCATTTTTGTAAATATTTCTTAAAATAACAAATAATTGAAAAATTTTGCTATTTTTTAATGCTAAAAATTCTCTTTACAAATGTGGTTAGTTATTTTCCTACATATTGGTATGCTATATCGATATAGAGCATTTCGAAGAATTAAAAAATAAGTTTAAATTAATTTGAATTATTTTCATTGTTCATACTTTATAATAAAAAAAATTATTTAACTTCTGAATTTTTTTTTTATCCTTTGTAATTTTATTTTAAAACTACAAAAGTGTAAGATGTAAGATTTTTGGGCCCTAAAATCTGTAGGACCTGGGCAATTGCCCTGTTTGCCCTGCCGGTAATATGGCACTGGCAATATAAAATAAAACACATCTTTTACGAACTTTCAGCAAATTTGAGGACTCTAGACAATTAATGTCCATTCTCTTCCACAGATGGCGCCATCACTGCACACTTTGAAAGCTTAAATCAAGCTAAAGCCAAGCTTGCATTAATACGTCAAATTCAAGGGAATGCCAAGCTTGATTTAAGCTTATGTGCTGTCTGGGAGATGAAAGCTCCATTCAGAAAAATCATGGAAAAGGACCATTCCTTTGGTCCAGTTCGATATTTCTCTCCTTCCACGGTGAAAGATGAAATAAATGACATTTGAACATAACTGTGGTTTACTGTCAAAGAACACTGTACGTAGAAAGACCGATGTTTTAGTTCTCAGCGATGCAGAGTTATACTAAAACTATCAATCAACTTATATAATTTAAAGATGTTTGTGTGATTATGGCAACGCTACTCTTGGTCGATCTGTCCAAGGGCGGATTAAAGGGGGGGCGGCGGAGGGGGCGATCGACCCCCGAGAAAAAAGAAATTTATGTAAAAGATCCTATTTTACTTCCATAAAATGGATGTATATGTCAATCTTCTAAGATACCGCCTCCACCGACAAACTTGCAATAATCCGCCACTGGATCTGCCAAGGATGAGGGGTATCTTGGTAGGAGGACTTTCTAAGGGGGTATTCACGTTACATCTGGAGAAAAACTTACCAAAACTCCAGACCGTTAGATCGACAGCTGCGCGATGGGACCCGGACCCAGGACCTTCACACATTGGCCGTCTACCATTTCCAATGACATAACCACTGTGCCATGGTGAGGCATAATTTAAAGAAATCTGAAGTTTTCATTCTGTGAGATAAAACAAAACTAAAAAGGTAGTTTGGTTTAGGGCCCCCTGTGAAATTGTTGACCGGGTTTCCACTGGCGTAAATTGGCATGTAACATTGGGGGACAAAATGCTTCCCATTGTAGACTACCACTATTTTCAAATGGGTGAATCTGAATTTTCTTGAATTTTAAGGGGGGGGAGCAATTGCCCCCCTAAAATTTAGGGGCCCCCTTCAAAATATTTCAGAGGGGCCAATCCAGGGGGGCCTCTTTTTGGTCGAAGGACGGCCAAAAAGGGCCCCTTTATGGCCGCCCTCGCTTGACCCCCCAATGAGAAAGCTATAGGTACGTCCGTGCTAATACTTAAAATTTAATAGACTAATATTTAAAATTTACATATTTGAAAGAAAATTACGAAAACTACTTACCTGTACTCATACACAAAACAAGTTAATATTTCACTGCAGAATACAGATATTCGGCTGGTAAAATTCACTTAACTTAACCAAACTTAACACACAGACATCATTTATTTAGCTTGGCTCTTTGTAATCCATTCTTTGCAGCTCATTCAATAATCCCTCCAACCCTCTTGGACATCTTCGTCGGATATTTTCCCCCCAACCAGGTAGCGAAAGATTAACAACAGACTTGAAATATAAAACATCATGTTACATACAAAAATTTTTAAATCTCCCTTCTCTCACAAAGTCAGTATGCTTGCGGGAAAAACTGGTCCTAGTCTATTTAAGTGAACACAGATGTGACTGATTTTTGAGTTAACGGGAGATAAAAGGGCCGCGTTCGGCATTTAAATCGCTCCAATTTTTCACAGAATCTTAATGGTCATTTAGTGATGACATGTTCTTAAGTTTTGTTTGTAGGTCCAGAAAAACGATCATTTTATGCCTTGTTAAAAAGCCGGTTTTTGTTGCGAGGTTTGAAGTACATCACAATGAAACTCATTGCACTGCACATTTCTATTTTCTGTAACCTCTGTTCCCGCGGCACTTTCTTTAATGTTAGCGACCTGTTAAATTTACAGCATTCTGAGCTCAATGTTCGTGTTTTTCCTTGACTTGGAAAGAAAATTTTAAAATTTTAAGAGTCCGGTACGTTATTTTTATTTATTATTTTTTTTATTTTATCTTTTATTTTTATTTTTTTTTATGGGGGGGGGGAAGGTGCGGTGTGTATTGTAAATATTTTTAGAAAAGTAATCTGGAAAAAGATATTTAATAATTTGAGGAGCTGGAACGACTTTTAGCGTGATTTCATTAACCAAAAGCTCGGCATAAGCGGGGACAGGAGTCGATACAAACAAAAATTAGGTCCGTTTTGTAGCCCTTTCACAAAATTACAATAGATTTAAACGGAACGACGAAAATACAGTCGATTAAAACTGCCCTTCACTGGCATTTTACCCGACATTTTTATGTGTTTCAACAATTAACAAAAAAAAGTTACTTTTATTTAAATTTGATTTGAAAATTTATAAAAATAAGTGCTGAAATTCACAAAATTAAGCATTGAAATTCACAAAAATATGCAGTTTTTACAAAAATGGGACCCTGGAAAATATTCCTGGATCAATCCCTGATAAATTATGTAAGTTTTTGAGTTGAAGACGTTTTGTCGAAAATAAAGGGGGGAGGGTGTATAAATTAGGTGAATGTACATATACAATGTACTAAAGAAAACTAATATTCTGAGATATTATCTTAGCTAGACTTTTAAACGAATTTTTTTAAATGCTAGAAAATAGAATTATATGCACATCAGCACAGATCGTTATAAACAATAGCTGTGAAGATTCCCCTTCTGTGTCGAACGTTGCTTCTCCGTAGTGCTCGGGAGCAACGCTGCTAGTAGGAAGTAATGAGGTGATTTGTTGCTATATTTTTCTAATGCATGGAAATCTAAAAGGGTTAAAGGTATCGAAATACTGACTTAGATAGTACTGCAACTAGAGTTTACGTCTCTCACGACGAACCAACTAGAACGGCCCCCTCCCAGTGAACCATAACTTATTTTGGAGCCCCCTACCAAATCTGGGGCACGTGCCCCTAGTTGCAGCCCTGGCAGCAGATATAAATCATAAAATCGCAGACAGTTTTTTGTTCTCTTAAACTGCGTCGCATTTGAATTCGCAATTAGTCTGTCAAGTCAAGTTGGGCACGATCATAAAAGTGTACTGTCTCTCTGTTACTGACCTTCAAACACCATAATTAGGTTCACTAAAATATAAATGAGAAACTTGGCCCCAACCTGTGACAGGGTAGCAACTAAAGGGAAGGAGGGTAAGCGGGGACAAGCACCGGGAGACATTCTCAAAGGAATGCCAAAATCAGGGATGTAATCTTTGCTCCATGGGAGGGGGCACACGACACTAATTATGGTTTGCCCAGGGTGACATAAACTCTAATTGCGGCATTGCCTGTGAAAATAACCTCTTTATGCCCACTATTTACAGCAACAGGTCTTTTTTTCTAACGCTTAACAACTGATTTCAGACAGGTTTAAAATCGCTGCCCCTTGATTTTTGCGTTCCTGAGAAATTATCTAACTTGGCCATTTGGTAGAATCTTCCATCGTTCCTGTTGGGTTGAAAAGCTTCTGTGATTCTATTCTTTTGTTGATTTTTGCAGGGGATTTTTATTTTATTTAATTTTTTTTAAGAATCTGATAGTATATTTGGATTATAAATGCACGATCTGTATTCAAAATCATAACTTTGCCACCTGACTTTTTAGACTAGGGGGGCAATTTTTACAACTGCAGGGGCAATTGCCTCCCCCCCCTTGCCCTCCCCAGATTACGCATATGTGCATAGGTATTAGCGATAAATGATTGTTTGAACACAGACACATAGAAGGGGAGAAAAATTGCCACGTCCAATTCCCGGTAACCTCTGTATGCTACCAGGTGTCGTAACTTTTCTTTTTTTTTTCAGCGGGAAGTGCCATGTTCTTTTTCTATCCCTGCAGCAGGAGGATTCACATTCCAGTCTAGCCCCTTCAATTCCCGGGTAACCTCTGCACGCTATCAGGTGCCGTGTTCATTTTTTTTTTCGTTGCAGCGTGAAGTCCTTTTTTTTTATCATTTCAGCGGGAGGATTCACATCCCTTCCTTTTATAATATACTAGCTGCGTGCCCGTTCTTCGCACGGTAGGAAACGAAAATTTTCCTTACATGTGTAATTCCAATTAATTCCAGTGAGGTGAAATCTAAAATAAAAGCAAAATTATTTGACTTATGATGTAAAGCTTGCGTCATGAGTACTAACCTGGCATCTTTGCAATGACTCAAAAAACTATGTCAGTGTCATTCGCGATCAGAAAAGTGAAAAGCTTAGTCGTTTGCAGAGAACTCTTGACTTTCAAAATGTGTTATTTCTACATCATACTATTTTTTAGGTTCAAATTGTAGCATTGCATACCTCAGACACTACATGAAATGGACAATCGTTTATTTTAAAATAGTTGCACACTCGCTCTTCATACGGGAAGAAGCGAATATTTTACTAAAATCATATCTGCATGTGACAAAACAGAATTTCATTTATAAAAAAATTCAAGTAATCTCCTCTGTTGAAATTACTGCGGGATATATCAACGCAAACTATAATTATTATCCTTTTAATTTCATGAAATATTTATTAACGTGGTATATAGTGATTTATTCATATTATCCTTACAAATCTACTAATACTACCTATTACGCATATTAATACTATCTATCTTCGTTTCTCCCTCTTTAATGCTCAATTCAACGAAACAGCTTACATTATTTCGTACAAATAGGACCTTTTTATTCTATGGCGATTCTTTGCAATTTGTGCATTACCATAAATATTATATTTATTTCACATAATAGTTGTTATTAAGGAAGTTCTCCATACATATTTAATTTATGCATAGTTTTGTAAGATTCGTGTATTTAGCACCGCAAAACATTTAATGTCGTCGTGAAAAATATTCAAGCGGTGCCAACTTAAATATCCATGTATCCAATATAAAGATATCTTATAAATCCTCCATATCTGTCTACTGAAAACATCAAACTTTGCAATCTCGAGGAGCTATTTAGAATTGCTATAACTGTGACAGGACGTTAGAGTTGCAGGGTTTACAAATTTCACGCATTTTTTAAAATTTATGACGTCACTGTTTAACTACCGTAAAAGATACCCCGGTTGGTTGAGGGAGTTAATTTGTATATTTCGCTCATTAGCTTTCAAACGGTATCGTGTTAAAATTTACATAGACGTTGAAAATTTTTTTGCTTTATATAGGAATAGGATACTATGGAGGAACGTAATCCGACGTTGAGAATTTTTTTGCTTTATATAGGAATAGGATACTATGGAGGAACGTAATCCAACGTTAAAATAAAACTATACTCGCAACATGCATATGTTAGGAAACATATATGCCTGCGACATAATTAAATGCGAAATATAAAAAAGTAAACAGAATTTTTTTAATATATCCAGCTTTAAAACGAACTTTGCAGCTTTTAAAATGAAGAACATTATCAGCTGCGTTAAGATATTTCAATTTTTAAATAAACAACGGATTAAAATGCCACTTATAATAATAATAATAATAATAATCATGAATTTTTCAGTTTATTGCTAAAGTAAGTTTTAATCAAAATATGGCCTCCTTGCGTTAAAAAAAAAGAGAGAATAGGGATAAATGCGTGAAGATTGTGGCGTAATTTTTACGTATCTTAAAGCATTTGACGTCATAGATCCTCACTTGCGAATTGAAATTCCGATATCCCATTTAAAAACTCGAATTGCTGAAAAAAAAACCTTTTTCCTAATCCTTTTTGTGGCAACGCAACCAATTTATCTCGTGCCATGATCAATTAATGTAATGGCGTGAGATCTCTCCGTTGATGCTATTAAATTCTAAACATTAGGTTACATTAAAATTCGTAAAAAATCATCTAATTTACATAATTTTTTGTTTTCGTTTTAAAAGAGGGAGAAAAGAATGTTTCACGATTTGTCAAAATATAAAAAAGTTATGACGGATAGAATTCAAGATGCGACAGTTTTAAAATTATTTTACGAAAGCATTCGCCAAAGCAGATGCTTAGTAAAAAAATTCCTAAAAATCGGTAAATCATGTTACGTATTCAGAACAAACTGTTTTTAAAAGAAAATTTTCTCCTCTATCCGATGATTTAAATGCCGTTTTGCTGCGAGCGTAATTTCCGCCGTTATTACGAATTAGGTGAGAAAAAATGCCAAAAATCGCATAAAACATAAAATAAAAAAATCGCTTCGAGGTGCACAATTACATGTTTAGATCTTCCCGAATACCAAATTTTGTGTTTCTAGGTATAGCCGTTTGTCCGTAACGCAGCCGACAGACACACACACAGACACCTTCTTTTATAATAAGTGGGGAAGAGATATTTCTGGCTAATGAGCATTTATCTTCCATTGCACGGGCAACGCCGGGCCACGCTGATAATTTTCAATATGGAGTGGAATTTATTTTTAACTCAATAATAATTTTTGTATTTTAACTACTTAAAATAATATTTTTTTCTTATTCTCTTCTAGTTTTTATTTAAAATATTGAATGATATGTATGTTTATCCTTTTTTTTTAACTCATACCTAATTAATTACTCATTACTAATAGTCCTTTATTGCCAGTTTTTTAATAAACGTAATAATTACAGTAAACAGAAAGTTCATTTTCACTATTAAAGTGCTAGCAGTTTTGCTGTTTCAAGCGGGAAGTTTATGAATGTATTTAAATATTTATAAAGATGTTTTTGCGAGATAGTTAAATTTTTGATTAATTTTATCCAAGTGAAAAATTCTTCTGAACTTTCTGATGTCCAAGTCATGTTTCTGATCAAGGTTCCCCTGTTCTAACCTTCAAAAGTCCCTGTTAAGTACACAAAATTTTTCATGATTGAAACAAGACATACACCAGTGGTCCACAAAAAGTGACTCGACGTAATCAAGTAACACTGAAAATTAACCAATATGAAATTGAATTTGTTTGTTTGTTGTATGCTTACAATAGAGGTGTGCTGATGTTTATTTAGTGTTAATCATGAAAAGTGAAATTTAATAATTTTTGAAAAACTTAAACTGAATAAGTTTCATGAGGTAAAATTTGCAGATATAAAAATTATTATTATTATTTTTTTTTTTCGAATGCAGCAGGCGATTACAGACATTATCCTTACGCCGTACAGATATCAGAGAAACAAAACAAACTAAGAATATTTAAAAAATTAAAAGCACAAAAACTTAAAATCAGGCAACTAAACTTTTCAAAGAATCTCTAGCCTCCCAGTATCGGGAATAGATACAGCAGAGCTGAGCAAACGGAGATATGATCGGCATCCATTGTCGCACCACTGCGGCAGAGGGGGCAGGCAGGACTATCCACCAAGTTGAAGCGGTAAAGATGGGCGTATAAACAGTCATGTCCAGATGTCAGTCGAAAGGCAGCCACTGCATTACTTCTTGGACAGTCGGGAGATTGAGGATGGCATTTCTCCATGATTTTTCCTTTGTTCGATCTTTTAGTAATGCCATATGTGTTGTCTTAAACATTTGATTAATTCTTGATGAGACTGACTTATAGCTAACCAGATTGCATGGGGCCTGATAAACAAAACAGCCCTTTTTGGCCAGCTCATCTGCTTTTTCGTTACCTGGGATACCACAGTGGGATGGGATCCATTGTAAAACAATCGTTTTATATTTATTGTGCATTTCTCTTATTAAAGATCTTGCACTATGGATATAGTGTCAAGAGCCTGAAGGTAGTTGGCAATGGCTTGAATAGCAGCCCAGGGGCGGTTCCAGACTGTCAGTTTAGGGAGGGTCATCATGTCGAGGGACGTCTGAAGACTTCTTGAGGCCCTGGACCCTTATGCAAATGTAGGCCCCAAAGAGGCGGATAACTAGGCAGGGCCCGATTATGATCAACAGGGGCCCTGGGTATTGATGATTTGGGGCCCCATCCCCAAATCATCAGATCATCAACCATCCGGAAATTTGTTACGTTTGGGCCCCGTACACTTTGAACAACTTAATAACTATTCAACCCACCCGCCAATAATTATTGTACTTTTATAAATTTCTATCTATCCTTCCCTACAAAAGTGCTTTTTAGAAAAGAAAAAACAAAAACAGTAATATTATATTTAAACCTCTTGTGTTCCAGCGGTGTCGTCCCAGAACCCGCGGTAACCCCAGAGTGGGGTGGAAAATGCTGGGGAGAGCAGAGTGAGTGATGACTCTTTCTAATTCAATAGGTCGGCAACGAGATCGTGGGATTGCAGAATTCAACTTAATGATAGTCCCTCATTCCCCCCCCCCCTCCTCCCTAGAGCTGTCTTATCGTTCTATGCTTTCCCGTCTTCAAAATACAAAAGCCGAATGGGATGGAAGAATGCTTGACCATGGGTTTGAATTCAAAGCGATGTTTTTCATTGCTTAGGAAAAAGCTATTGGTTTAATATGAACTAAAACTTTTTTGAGTTAATTTTAAATCATACTTACTCTTATGAAAAGAAAATTAATGAATTCTTCTGTAACTTTAAAAGTACGAAATTATAATAATCGAACAAAAATTTAAATATTGATTATAGTTAAGTAATTACTATAGTAACGATACAATTTATATTATATAAATATAGGTATTCATTTTCACTACACGACGCACAGGAAGTAGAGCAAGGGGGCTACTATTGTCAAAATTTTTGATTATCATATTTATTTAGTCTAATCAAATGGCCATGCCCCCTTCATTTAACTTATGAACAGCAGTCAGCAGTGGCATAACAAAACTTTTGCCCCTCTCCCGAAATGTGTTTCATAATACCAAACCTAGAAAGAAAATGAAAAATATTATAAGAATTTTTTTATCAACAAATAATGTCCCCGCTCCTCCCCCCCCCCCCAAAAAAAAGAGAAAAAATCTCGAGTGTAGTCCGCTTTAATAATAAATACTCTAAGGAGACAATTTGAAACAAATACATATGAATTATTAATGTCAGCAGAAATTACATTTTTAGAGAGATAAATTAAAAGGTTTCTGCAGATATCGCGTATAGCGGAAAGTTTTTTCAAGAATGTATTTTCCTTGGAATAAACTATAAATTTTGACTTCCTTTAACTGAACACAAACTTCAAAACAAAATACTGATTACGATAAGTTTTATCAAATGAATTATGCATTTAAAATAAGTGCTTGAATTCATACTTATACCCGGAATAAACTTGCATTTCTTAACATTTTTCATTTAAACATTTTTATTTTATTTTGGTGATTCCAAGTTAAATTCATAAATAAAGTGAATTGCAGAAACCTAGTAAAGTGTTGGAAGAAAACAAGATGTTGATGGGTGATTTTTTCCCCTCTTCTACAATAAGGAAACAGTATCCCCGCAATTATTTAATATTGTTGTTTTGTTCAGGTAGAGCATACTAGGGCTATCTTCCAAAGAGAAAAGATAGCGAGCATTTTTTAAGGAGGCCTAACGAGTATCTACGTTACATCGTGGAAAAACCTCCCAAATTAAGTAAGCCAGAACGCTGGGCATTCATGCTTCAGCCATCTGAAAATGTTCATCAATTATTTAATTGTTAATATTTTATAACGCATTTTACAAATTTAACAGTGCTTTATTGGATGTATCAAGTTGAACTGTTTTTAAAATCCCGTTATGAAAATATTTAAAGGGTTTTAATATTTTAAATCAATAAAGTTTTAATGTACTATCTCTGATCGGATCACTTTTTTCAACACAAGGAATCCCGTAGAATTTTAAATGATGAAAAATCAGCAAATTCGAGAGATATTTTTTTTTGCAGAGTTAATAGTTGGTTGTGGAATGTATAAGTACTTTTGTAATCAGAAATTCATAGAAATACATCAAGTGAGCAAAAATTTTATAGGACAGGAAGAATTATAATGCCAGAATTTTAGAATACTGTAAAACGAAATTTTTTATTCACCAAAACAATATTCCGTTAGATTTTCAGAGAAATATTACATGCTTATTAAATACTTATATTGTTGAATATAGTATTCTGAAAGATTGAAATTTGTTCGGTTATTCAAAATTTTCTTCTTTTCTTTTCTTTTTTTTGTGTGTGTAGTAATTTCGATTTCTCATTCATTTATTTTTTAATTTATCAAACGAAATAATCAATGCCAAAAATACTTAAAACATCATTACTGCTATACAACTTTTTGTAGCATTAAATAATCATTTATATATATAAATTTTTCTTTTGGCATACATACTGAGTCTTATAATTAGTAAGTTGTATATCCTAAGTTAGTCTCTCAGTCTATATTTTAAATATACATATAGCTATAATTCGAAAATAGTTAGAATAACCTGAGATAATGCAGAAATAATAAACGAATAATGCACAAAAATATCACCCTTAATTTAAATCAGTTTTATCAGTCTATCGTACGTTTTGCGAGCAACTTTTTATTTTGTTTGTTTAATTTTATTCTAAATAAAGAAATATTTTTAAACAAGCGGTGGATACCGCTATAAATGTTTTTCTATCTTGTTTTTCCACAAGACTACCACCTATCCTCAAATAGGGCAGACAATGTAGTAGATATATCAGTTCTTATAATCATTCATTATAAGAACTGTTGGGGATACAAATATATGTAGGTGTTATTTTCTTAAGTAAAATAAAAATTTTATTATTGTTTTCAATAGTTTGTACACATTTCCGTAACACTGCTAAGGCTTTGAGATTTTGGGCTGGATTTCACACAGATATGAAATATATAACTCTTGATATTGTTTGGTATCCTATGTTTTCAGAGGTAGGATATCACCTTGTTTCGGAAATATCCCCCCCCTCCTTTTTAATGCACGCTGTGGGTGGTGCCTGATGAAGGTCACCACTCGTGTATTTCAGTCTCCCATATCCTTACGGGTTTTTTTTTTTTTCAAACTGATTTGCGGTTTTGCACTGATGATTGTTGATGTGCGATTTGTTGATATGCACTTTTATATTTTCGCAGGTTTATTCTTAGCATTTTTCGAATAATAACTACACATATATATATATATATTAAATTAAGAAACTAAATTTAGGACAAATAACTTAATTATTAGATTCCGTGACTATACATACATATGAAAAGTAATTCTAAATACCTTGAATATTATTTGATACCAAAAGTTGTATAACATTCATGATGTTTATATTTTAAGATTTTTTTTCAATACTTGAAAAGAGCTTGTAATCAAGAAATGAAATAACTTTGAATGGAATTTTGGGGTTCTATAAATTTAAATTTACATTCCTAATTTTTCTCATACATTTTACACTGTAAAATTCTGTTGTATTTTGATACCAATAGAAATAATTATAACAAAACTATTGTTCAGAAGAGTTTTTTTTATTAATTAATTTATTTATTTCTGTGTGTGAGGGGGGAGAGTTCTTCAAAAGCGCATAAAAATTGTGATCATTTATCTGGAAGCATTTAAAATGTAGTCAAATAAGTGAAATAAAATGCATAAGATATTTTAAAAAGCATTTAAAGTGATACACATCACTAAAAATATACATTTAAAAGATTACTTTTTCTAATCAAAAAGTGTTTAATTTGTCTTGTTACTGTGAAAGTGAATAAAATGTGAATGTAACGCAATTAACATAAGGTGATTTAAGTCATAAAAAACTGACCGGGGATAAAACTGAACTAGGAAGGAATAGTTTTATTATCTTTTTTTTTTTTTTTTTTTTTTAAGTTCATGAAAACTTTAAAATCTAAACACATTATTATAAAATAAACTTTATTACTGTATCTTATAGTAAAAATGAAATGTTTAGTTATTAAATAAAATTTATTATCTTTCAAGTTTTGTGCGTGTGTTGGGGTGGGGGGATGTTGACTCTCGAAATGTATAGTTGCGCTTTAATAATCATGAATAACTATGTTAATGGTAAAGCATAATTAAGATTTTTGGGGGCACAGCATGCTCAATGCATTCGATCTGATTTATCGTCCTCTTTTTCCTTTGCTGATATTAATATTTTTGAATTGATGGCCTTTGTTACCAAAAATAATTTTGATTAAGTAATCTTGTCTTAAATTACATTAACAATCGCCCCTTAAAATTTTAGGAGCCCTAGACCATGTCCTAGTTTTCTTGTGTCGTTTCTTGCGTGTCTTGTTCTTTCCGCTCACCGTATGCGTGTGTTTTAAGATTGGGGTAAGCTTTTGGGAACTTTGAAGCTAAAAAAGCCAATTTAAAGACTCCTCACCTAGTTTTAGTAAAAAGCTCCTCGTCCCTTTTTTCTCTTATAAGACATAATTTGTAAATTTGAGTGGGGAAAAAAAAGAATTAGAACATCAACAAAATATAGTCTGTACTTTATTCATATTATTTATTGCTCAATGCACTTGCAGCGTTCATATATCATTTAGAACGTAAAGATTTCAAATAGTACAGAATTCATATATACTAAAATACTGATTTGGAACAACATAGAAAACAACTGTCCTAAGCATGTTGCACCTAAAGTAAGTAATATGAACCAACCAGGACAATAATTAGAAAAATACATTTGTGAGCTGTTTCTGATAAGAAAAAAAGCATAAAAATCACGCATCTGCTTTCCTTGCAATATTTTGTTCAAAAGAACGGGAAAAGCCAAATAAATGAATGGCAATTTACAGATAAAAACAATTTGACCACCCAGGCTTTCAACCCCTGGGAGGCAGTATGAATGCAAAGTAAATATTCCGATCACTGATTATTTTTCGTCGGCTTTTTGACAGGAGTTTCAGAAGTATTTTACGAAAGAGGATTTAATGACTGCTTTCCCCCTAAACCATTGATTCGAGAATAGACCATCTCATATTTCGGGATAGCCGTGTCTATTGCGGTATTTTTGAGGCATTCATATAAAATGCGGAAGTGACACTATTTGAAGTGTTTACGGTAAGATTTATGGTAAGTCTCTTTCAAAAGGGAAAGCAACAAAAGAGAATTGTAAGCACATAGATTGACACTAGGGATGGTCATCGTCGTTTGTTACAGTTTTACTACACATTCATTCGTTGTAAGCTATATTTTTCTGCTTCAAAATGGAATGCGACAATTATGAGAGGGCGACTATGACGCGAGTAAATACGGTATAGCGGTATAATTATTATATAGCGGTATAATTATTAAAACGGTATATTATTAAAACTATTCCAACAAAATTAATTAAAAATTATTTTACATTTTAAGAAATGAGTTTTACATAATTTTTAGCCAGTTTCCTTTAAAAACGGTTTTTTTAGCATTTAGAAATGAAAATTAGTTTGAAAACATTACACTTATACAAACATTTGATACAAACAGTTTTTTTAAGGAAGTTTTTTTAAAAATAAAACCAGTAATAACAAGCCATAGCTGATTACAAATCAGACTGAATGTGATAACATATTACAGAGAACTTGCATGTTAAATCTGTAGAGTCTTGGATTCTTTTTTTAGGGTTGCCTGTTAGGTGAGAGATGGTATTTAACATTTTCGATACTGCTATAATTTGTTTCTGAATGACTAGTTTTGGACTTTGTCCTAAGAATACAAACAAATTGAACTATTGGGAGGGGAAGGAGGGTCATTCAGATTATGAAAAATTCAGTATAAAACTGATAAAAAAATTCACAATATTAAAAAAAATCATGAAACGGTAAAGGGCAATGAGGCGTTTCGGGCGGCTATGGGCTACTCTGCATACTGTATACTTAGGCCACTGTTCTTGGAAAAGTTGTCTGAATGGCAATTTTCAATAGAGATAAATACAAAATACACTAAAGTACCTCTGTTAACGCCCTTTTGGACGCCCACTTGTTTCTCACATTTTTTTTTAAATTCATGCCCCCCCTCCCCCCTTATTTTCTAAATATACAAACCCATTCAATATTGTGCGCTTTTTTTCCGTGATTCATTTTCGACTATAATTTACATTGGTTTCAAAAACTGAATACACTGATGGGTAGTTTAAGTAATAAATGAAATCTTGAGACTTAATAAAAGATTTATATTTAAATTTCAGTAAAGATATGAATTAAGTTTGAAGGAGGAGAAGGTGTATCAAGGTAGCTCTGTAAATATTTATGAAAATGGCTATTTTCAGGATTTTTTTTCCAAGTTTCCCACTCATGATAGAAATGCAACTTCTATTTAAAAAAAGCAAGTCAATTTTTAACTTTATCTGCTAATTTTTTCAAATCAATACTGATAAAGTTTCATTCTTGAATAAATTTTTAATTTGATGTTCCCAGTTAGGAATATTGGACTGTAAAAGTTTAAAAGAATCAAGGAACAACAAAAAAATTGAGAATGTCCACTCATAAGACGTATTAACATTATTATAACAACCAGACCTAAAGAGCATTCAGTGAGAGCTAAAGAACATTCAGTAAAACTCTTAAAAATGCAATATTTTTAAAGGTCTTTTGAAATGAAAGATGAATCAGAATAATTTGTCATGCAATTTCTGTGCTTCTCAAAGTGTTTTCTTAAACTTTCTCAGTATATACCATTGGCTTGTCCGAGAGTAAAGCTTGTATAGTAACATTGTGTATCGCACTAAACTAAGTTTGTTTTTGAAATTTGTAAAGAACTTTATCATGAAAAGTCTTAAATTCTCTCATAACGAAATATTTAATATAATGGGCACCGTTAATAACATTTTTCAAGAGAGAGTAACTAAAAAAAAAAAAAAAAAAAAAAACATGAAGGAAAATTTTCTGAAATGTTATGAAATAATAATGCATAGTAAATATATTGTACAACGTGTAAGGAAAATCAACATTGGGGGTGTCTGATCTTGGAGAGGATGCCTTGAGCGAGGTCACTTTTAAGGGGTTCTAACGCGTATTCACGTTATATTTCGAGAAAACCGCCCAAAAATGTAGGCCGTCAGATCGATACTCGCGAGTAGACAAGAACCTTGGTTCTTCACGCTTCATACATCTACCATATTGACTGTGCTATCCACTCGCCCATATGACAGGACCGTTACAGAATAAAACCTGCCTTAAGTAAACCCTTAACTAAACATAAACTTATTATTTAAGAAAATATTTCTTGGTCCAGTGAACACTTAGTCTATTTCTATATAATTTTTATTCAACGGAAAATGAAGTAAACAGAAAGTATTAAACAAAAGTATGTCTTTCTATTTAAGACAAGTTTTATCGTATAACAATAAAACTTAATTTCATCTATACCCTATTTAATTTTCGATTAAAATTATTTTTAAATGAAATTTAGTGTAATATGTATAGGCAAATCCGAAATGTTCAGTTAAATACTATTATGTACCTTCATAAACATGTATTAAAATCATAAAAACTCTTATCGTTATTTTAAAGTTTAAATCCTACTTTAATAGATACATGTATCGACTAAACGTATATTTATTTAGCCTTTTAGTCGATATATGTATCGACTTTAATAAATATATCTTTTCAATAACTTGCTTAAAAATAGACTACCTTGTAAATGATGACAGAAAGCATGTATGTAGGTTTTATGAATGATAAAATAATATTTATTTGACTTCGATGCTCTACTTGTGGTAAACGAAATCTCATTTTGAAATAGATTTGGATCTCCATGCTCGAAGAAAAGAACGCGTAAATGCGTAAATAAGAGTTTTCTTCCGGAAGAAAACACATTCAACGGAAATATCTTTTTTAAGTGAAACTGCTTCGATTTAACAATAGCCGTGCATGACCCCCAAACTTGACCCCTCCACATGCTGGGTGGATTTTCTTCCTCCAAGCATAAGGGACCATCTATAGGATTTTTGTTGCCCAAACAACACTCTGAGAGGAATGGGAGATTCGGGAAGAAATCAGGGGGGCATAAAGGGGAAAGTAGTTTTTGACAGGTTGGCTGGTTGGCTGCGCGGAGAGTGAGACTAAACCGTTCCAGCTCAATGTGCACCCCTCTTCCAGGGCCCTATTATGAGCAACAGGGGCCGGGCATTGATGAATTTTGGGTCCCCATCTTTGAAATTTGTTTTCTTTTTCATAAAATTTTGACATATAAAAGAATATTTCAGAACGATATTTGAAAATGGGGGCCCTGGGCAAAGACCCGAGTTGCCCATGCGATAATAAGGCTCTGCCCTCTTCCACTTGCGTCCCTGGGGGGGGGGAGGCAGATCTCGCCAACCCCTAGCTTCGGCTCTGGCCACAATTAGGAGCTCTTTTATTGAATTGTATAAACATGTATTCAACAAAAGCAATCCATAATAAAATTAATTTTTTATAGAAAATTCGTCTTTCCATTTCAGATAATTTTCTGAGAATGTGTGTGGAAATAGCATTTAGCGATTAAAATTATTCGGATCATCACTTATTCAGGTTGAGTCAAGAATGAGACTACTTTTCCCTTAAGACCAAGGGCCTGGATCCAGGCTCAGCTTTGGCCTATCCCTTAAAACATCCTGGTCCCTGATCAAAATGACAAATCATTCAGATATTCAAAGTATAGATATAAATTTTAATTTAAAAATGATGTGACGCTCCAAGAAAAAATGTGGGGAGGCTCATTTTAAAAAATCCTTTAATTTATTCGTTTAATTTGTATTTCATAAAAATTTTATGATTTAATTGTTGATTGTAAAAAAAAGTAATTTTTTTATCAACATGGCTTAAGCAAAAACTTAGATTTTCGATTTACCATCTTCAATTATTTATGTCTAAACGACTGGAATTTTCTTAAATGTTTAACCTCTCCGTTTTTCAGATTTTCGACCTCTCATAAAGATTGATTATCATGATTTTGATCAAAGTCAAATATATCAAAGTTATTAATTTTTTCTATTGATAGAGATTTGTGTATATTTCTTTGTTATTACAGCTTACGAAAGTCTACTTGGGTGTTCAAAAGGTTTGTTTTTAGCACTTTGCTTCAATTCCAACGCACGATCACAACGTAAAAATTTTAGATGATTCTTTGGAAAAGAGCAAAACATCGCAAAATAAGTACTCCGTACTAAGGTTATTCTTTTAAAAAACATGCATTTTTTGAGCCTCTTCTAAAAGAAGTCAGGGGTGCTGGAGATTCGAAAAAAATTATATACACATATATTTATTAATATACATGAAATATACAGTTATTAGACATGCAATCGAATTCACTGAATAAGTTCCTTAATATCTAGTCATATTTCTTAAAAGAAAAACTTCTTACAAATAAAACCTTTTTATGGAGAAATGAAATATACGTAATTCTTTTTACAAGTGGCACTATACATTGAAATAGAGGATAAACTTAGATCAGTTACGAACTTTGTAGGGAAAAAAAATTAAATTAAAAAAATCTTAAATATCGAAATTTTGTAAAATGTATCCCTTTTTGAAAAATGTTTCTGGGCAATTCCATGTTTAAGAATTTTTTTTCTAAAAGTTCATAAAATTCACCGTTTATTTATTTCAGTGTGTAGTGCAGCTTCTAAAAAATGATCCTTAATTTTTTCGAGCCTCTTGTGAAATCAGTTCATGTGTACCAGTGTACCAAGATCGTGAAGCAGATTTTGTTTCTTCGACATAGACTTTTAATGAGACTATAAGTCTTTACAAATATCTTTTCAGAGTAAATTATGAGATTTACTGCAACAATAATTGTTATTGTAACAAGATTAGGTGATTGATTAAGGCAAAGCTACACGAGGGGTATATATCTAAAGGGGAGTATGCCTTAGGTGGAGAACTTTTAAGGCGTTCCATAGCATAATCACGTTACATATGGAGAAAATCACCCAAAACTCTGGACCTTTAGATCGACAGCCACGCGGTAGACCAGAACCCTAGCCGCCAAATCACCACTTTCACTGGTCTTAAGCACTAGGCCACTGTTATTGTTTCAAATCAATTGGAGAATATTTAAAAAAATTGTTTTAAGTACGAAAAAGAAAAAATGTTGTACACATAAAAATAAATAGAGGTAAAAGATTAAAATTTAAAATGACAGGGGGGGGGCTATATTGTTTTACTCCTTTTCTCCTTGTTCATTGTGGCGTTTTCTTACAACTTTTCGTTTCTAGTCTTGCAGAGGCATTCGCATTCAAGTTTAGTTCCTTGTATCCGAAATGGGCGACACTGAGCCTTTTACTTTTTAGTCTGGGTTTAAAATGGAACATTAGTTAATGTCTGCTACCTTTGGAGTCCTAACGAGAGTTCTATACCAGAAAGCAGATGCAAGAAGTGTATGCTTTTCGAAAACAAATCCACATGCTGTTCATTTTTGAAACGCAAAATGGTGCTGAAAAATGGCTTTTGGAGGTATCGGCAACTCCCTGGTAAACTAATAGCTTTCATGCCCGTAACACTAAGAATTTATAATGGTTCTTGACCCCTTACTATACCCATCTTTAAACTTAAAAAGATATGCTACTACTAATTAATGGATTGGTGTTTCGTCAATGGAAAACACCTGATTAGCGCTTAATTGAACATGCGGTTTCCCTTAGAATATTTTTGGACACTGAAAGGTTGTTGTGTTGTGTGTGATTACGGCAACGCTACACTAGGGCCATCTGCCAAGGGAGGGTGCCTTGGAAGGAGGACTTTCTAAGGGGTTCTAACGCGTATTCACGTTACATCTGGAGTAAAACTACCAAAACTCCAGACCGTTAGATCGACAGCCGCGCGATGGGACCCGAACTTCACACCTCGGCCGTCTACCATTTTCAGTGGCATAACCACTGTGCCATGGTGAGGCCTGGACACTGAAAGGAAACATGAGTTTTCGGAAAGAAAAATGTTTTACAGGACACTGGGTTTTTGGCGCTAATGCGTAGTATATCATATAGTAGTCTATCGTAGTATATCATAGCTTGCCATACTTAAATTTTGCAGAACTGCTTGCTTTAAGATATTCATTTTCAAAGGGAAAAACAGTTTCTCCTATGAAACAAATTTCGAAATTAAAAGCTTATAATCATGGAATGTGATGACAGGGTTACGAAGTTTTTTTTGTTTAAAAGCCTTCTTAAGACTACCATAGCTCTTTCGAGTAGACGTAGAGCTAAAAACTCTCATTACTTTATTGAATTTCAAAATATATCACCATGATCTGTCTAATGCAGGTCATCACTGAAATATGCACATAAGACTTCAAGCTAAATAGTCAGCTTCAAACTTTCTAGCACATATTCATTCAAATTTCAATGAATCAAGAAGTGTGGTGGCTAACAATGACGGAAATTTTTTATTGTGTACAAAGTCGCTAATTAATCAGAATTTTTTTTTTCAGAGCTACAATTGCTGTATAAATATTAACACTGAAATAGCTTTAATAACGTTTGATTATGGGTTTATTTTTTCTTCTAAATTTTAACACAGGCCGTCTTGGAGCCCATAGCCCATAGGGCAGCATACTCAGCTTGATGCGTAATACGGCCCTGTTTAGTTCTGGTCCCCTTCCCCTCGTGACCCCCCCCCCACCTTCCTCTTCTATAATTTTTATGGTCTTGTAGTAGTTACGCTAGATTTGGATTCTATAAATTAACTATTTACAAACATAGGTGCTCCTTAGAGTGCTTTTGAAGACGAGGAAGGCTATTTGAAAAGGTGTGTGTGTGTGGGGGGGGGGTTGAGTACGAGTGTAATGTATTACGTACACACAATTCACACATTTTTCTACAAACCATTTTTTGATTTTGAGAGTTTTATTTTATTGTGGGTTCGGAGCAACTACCCCATCCACCCTTACCTTAATCAGGCTCGTTGTGACTCCCTCTTCCTTTGCCCTCCATATATGGATGAACGCACATATTTACAAAACGGCTGCATATTTTTCTGCCAAGGAGCAACGTCTGAGCACGTAGAATATTGTGTGCATACTTTAGTGTTATAAAATAAACTAGTCCTCTTTAGAGACCAATGGTCTTCTAAAGAGAAATTCTCTTTCAGCAGCACAATGTGATATGTATATGCAAGGCCTGTGAATTTTGGGCCCCTGTCCAAGATCGGCTTGGGCCCTCTTTTTTGGGGGGGATGGTTAATCTAGGTCACTAAGTTGACCATTTGGGGGGGGTCATGACCCCCCGTGACCCCCCCCTCTGGAACCGCCACTGTAGCAGCCTGAGAATCTGAAAAAATGACAACCTGGCCCTGTTCGGAGAGAGAAGGGCAAGCGTCTTGATGGGCTAGAGCTACTTTAATTGCCTCGACTTCACCGTCAAAAGCAGTCTTGTATGTTCCCAATGAAAGATAACGAGAGAAATGCTCACAGTAAATACCAGCTCCGGCCACATCATCGTCTCAAGCTTTGAGCCGTCAGTATATATATGTAGCCATGTCTCAGGAGGAAAGCGATTGTGAATAGTCTCCATCCCCGCGCTGAACAAAGCTTCAGTACAATCCTGGGATTTTAAAACTGGACTCACAAGGTCTAGATGATATAATATTTCTCCCGCATTCAATGGGTTCAATGGGGGCAGTAAAGGCTCGATCTGGGGTGGGATATCACGTCCATCCATTTCTTTTAATACAGCCTGCAAAAAGCCAGCCTGAGTCCTCAGCCTGCGAGGCCCAGATTTAGCCTACTTATCACTATGAGGCAAGGGAATTAATTTCTGGTATAATTTCAAAAAAATATTTTTAAATGTTAATACTCGTTTGTAAACATAAATTAGATATAAAAGGAGTGAAAATATTTAAAAATAATTTTATTTTAAACACAAATTAACGTTTATATTTTATACATAATTTACAATTAGAGAATACCGAATCAAAAAATCAGACTTCTTTCGACTTAATCAATTAGTACATTCCCAGAAATTCCAAACAATAAATTCGAATCTTTAAAATGAAATTAATTCAAACTAATTTTCAAATGCTGTTTAAAATGTCCCCAGTTATTATTAGCAAATAACAGTGAAATTTATTATAATAATTTACAAATACTATTTTATTATTAATAGATTACTAGATTATTAAAAATGCAAATACGTAGTAAATTTAAAATAAAGTAATTTTTCTAATCAAGAATTACCAGATAGTTTTAATCCTTCTTTTTTAAATCGGAACATTAGCAACCTTTTAAATACAGCCACCAGACATTAGTAATGTAATATTGGTTAATCAAAATGATTAAGTGAAACATTAGTGTAAAAAACGTATGCATATAGAAGGTGCAATGGAAAAATGTAGGGTTAGTGAATTTTTTTTTTTTAGAAAGTGGGGGGAGGGGGCTCAAAAGTGAGTTGCACCTCGGGCCTCTCAAGAGCTAAATCCGCCACTGACTTCCACCATTTTAAATGACTTCGCAGCAGTAAGCTTCAGCTTTTCTCCGCAGTTAAATGTACCTTGTTTATTGTAATAACTAATAATCTATTTGAATAGTAGGGAAATCTCAATTTCCTCTAAAACAGTGGTTCCCAACCGGTGGTCCGCGAAGCGAATGTGTGAGTTTTCACAATTTCATTTTCAATGAAGTATAAAAGCAAAAAGTTCAATTGCTTACGGTATTTTTTAGAGGATTTAAAAAATGCTTCATAATCCTTTGAAATAGTGGGCCCGCACAATATTAAGAGCCATTGCAAAAGCAAATCGGGCAGGTCAATAGAAAAAAGTTCCCATCACCATCTCAGAATTTCACGATTTTCTTTTATTGTGTTGCCTTACCCAAGGAAAGAACAAATCTGAAATATTTTTGATTTACCTCTTTTAGTTTTGGAGTTATGGGGGGTCAAAGTACTTCAGAGGAGCAACGTCGAATTAATTTAGGCCACATTTTTGCCACTTTATTGCCTCGACTGTGACTGGCTCAGAGGTGCTTCAGAGAATTTTTTCATTTTATCCTATAATATACCTTGTATATTAACATCTCAAATTGAAAATTCATTCGAAAATTGCCAGAGCCCGAAATTAGGCTCCCCAAAATACCCCCAATTTCATAAAAAATACAGTTTTAAAAATGCTTTAAATCTTGGCTCTGACGTGATACAGAAAACATTTTTGCACAGTGCAGTTATATATCTTCATATAAAGTGGATTCAATGTTAAAAAATTTTGAAGGCCCCCCAGGGCCCCCCGGTACGGGGCCCCAAACATGGTCCTTAGCGCTAATTTACGCAATTTCGAAGCATTGGTACAGCTGAAGCCGACTTTCCACAGAACTATTGACATATAGATGTAGTATCAACATAGTAGTTTGATATTATGAAAAAACATTTCTTGAAGGTACAACTCTTTCCAAGAAAAATCCCAAAAAGTACCTCCCTATTTGGGACATTCCACTGGCACGCATGGGCAGTGGCGGATTTCCCAATAGGCGCATGAGGCGCGCGGCTCGGGCCTCATATTTCTAAGGGGCCTCCAAATTCGGTTTTCAGAAAGAAAAAAAAACTATACGTAAATATCTGTTCAAGAGACATAAACTTTGTTCATAGTTTCAGGATTGCTTCTAGAGTAGAAAGCGCTTTTGAACAATATTTTCTTTGGTGTCTCCCTTTCCTCTTCACAGCATTGGACCATAATCTAAACTAATACTTTAATACGAATACTTTTAGTTTATAAGTAATTGATGCTTTAATTCCGTATTTCACTGTAAAAATATCCAGAAACGTTCCTTGGAAATAAGGATAAGTTAAACTTACAAATACTATACAGAAAGTATACATTTCCCTTTGAAAACTTTACTGTTTCGTTCAACCCGTCACTTAACCGAATAGTGGTCTCACGACCTTAAAAACAGGCAGTTCACTTAAAAATGACTAGAATTGTTAAAAAATAAATAAATAAATAAATAAAAAAATCCAGTAGTGTTCCTTGAAAATTATAGGCAGCTGAGGTGCCCTAAATTCCAAGGAAAGTTGCACGAAAATACCAAGAACTTTACTGAACAATATGCAATTCAATGAATCTTTCCTGAGCTGTTCAATAAAGTTCCTGGTATTTTCATGCAACATTCCTTGGAATTTTAGGGCCCTGAACTGTCCATTATTTCCAAGAAAAATTTCTAGATTTTTTGCATTGTTTTAATTTGCTCACTATATTTTATCTCAAAAAATACAGGTGCAGAGGGTCCCTATGCCTTTTTCGTATTCGGAATCAATTAGTTGTGTTGGGTTGGGGGATTACGGCCAGTTATCTACAAGTGGGATCTATGCCGATGGGTGTGGGTGCTCCCCTTGGGGGTCTTTCTAAGGGATTCTAACCCCTATTTACGCTAAGTTTTGGAGGAAACCACGGAAAATTCCTATCGGATAGGTTGGAGGATGCGACCTGGTTTTGAACCAGGCACATTCCGTCTCCCAGTTCAGAGTGCTATGCGCTCAGCCATTGATTGGGCCGCACTGAATCAGATTGCGGCTCAGTAGCTGGTATTGCAGTAGGACATTCAAATAAACCTGCTTTATAGATTGCCGCCCCCCCCAAATCAAAAAGTCTACAGTCTGATAAGAATTTTTCTCATTTTAAAGAGAAAAGCCTGAACCGCTTTATTCTACAGCTTGAGATTGCAAAATTTGTCAAAAATTAAATATTTTTATATTTTTCAGCCGTTCTTCATTTAAATGATTTAGGAAAGGACACTCTGTATTCAGTGAAATTTTCAAATATACCTAGAATATATAATTGTGGTTGGTTGTCACGATGTAAAAGAAATTGGAAACAACAATTTATCTTCTTTCGAAAAATCACTAAAAATTAAAAATTTAAGCTAGGGATAACCAATTTTATCTTTTTTTGAATCGAAACTTTCCGAGTATGCAGTGATAAAAAATTGCCGACCAATAATTAAAAAGTTATGAGCTGATACATGTGCGATAATACTTTTTTTGGGGGGGGGATTGGGAGAAGATATTTGATAGTTAAAAGAAAGTATTGAAAAATTAAAGAAAGCAATACTTATCGTCACTGAAATTTCACATGCGTGCAAAGTTTCAGCTCGATCGGATGATAGTGGGTTAAAATTCATAGACAAATTTTGAACTGGAATGTCATACACAGTTAATTAAAAACTTAAAAAAACAAATGATGATTAATTTAATTTTTTGTTTTCAATTAAAAAATATTTATGATAACTATATTATAAATACGGCATGTATTTTATAGTCGCAGAAGAAAATGCTAAACATTAATAATAAACCTAGGACCGAAGCTTAGAGCATACCCATTTACACATTATAAAGTGGAATTTATTTTTAAGTCAATAATATTTTTTGTACTTTAACTACTTAAAGTATTGTTTTCTTTAAATTTCTCTAGTAGTTCTCTTGTTGTAAATTTCTCTTGTAGTTCTCTTGTTGTAAATTTCTCATGTAGGACACAAAATCTGAAAAGTGCCCTGGGCAGAAAAGTGTTATAGTGAAAGTCAGGCCCTGGTTTGTAGACATAAACTAAATATAAAAGGAATTAAAGCATTTAAAAATAATTAGTAATAATGTAAAGGAGTTAGAGTTAGTGATTTTTATTTTATTTTATTATTTTATTTTATTTTTTTTTTTGAGGAGGGGGGGCCTTAAAAATTGAGTTGCGCCTCGGGTCTCTCAAGAGCAAAATCCGCCACTGCGCATGGGGACATTTCGGCGTTACTTTTAGAAGTTTAATCGACAGTGGCAATATTGAAAATTAACGTATTCTTCATATATCTCAAATAAATCCTCCATATATCACAAATAGTTATTTTACAGGGGCACCCATAAGAACTACATTACGCTGTATGGGGATCTCTGTGACTACTGAACCGATTCGAAATTTTTTTTCCCTGATAGAAAGCAACACTATTCCTGTGTAATATAGGCTACCTTTCATCATGCAGCATAACTAGTTCTTTTACAGGGACACTCAAAAAGTCTAGCACATGACGCTATATGGACATCTCTGCAACTACTGAATCGATTCTAAAGATCTTTTCACTGAAAGCTACACTTTTCCTGAATAACATAGGCTAAAATTCATGCATGCAGCATAATTTACGGGAACACTCAAAATAATTCGTAAACATTGTCGTAACTGTCTCCATTCGCCACTCAAATTTATTCAAATTTTATTAAACTCCATTCTTTGAACTTTGAACAGTGCAGTTATATATATTCATATAAAGTGAAAACAATGTTAAATATTTTTGAAAGCCCCCCAGCTTTGCGGCCTCTACCTTCCAGTCATTTTAAGCGGCATCGCAAGGGCAAATCAGGTAAAAAAAAAAAAAGAAGAAGGTTTCAACCACCATCTCAGAATCTCATGATTTTTTTTCTTGTGTTGTCTTACCCAAGGAAAGAACACATCTGAAATATTTTTTATTTAGCTCTTTTAGTTTTGGAGTTATGGGGGGTCAAAGTACCCCAGAGAAGTGACGAATTTAGGGCCATTTTTGCCATTTTACTCTCGCGACTGTGATTTGCTCTGAGTTGCTTCAGAGAATTTTTTTTTTTTTAATCTGATAATATACCTTGAATATTAACATCTAAAACTGGAAATTCCTTTGAAAATAGGCAGAGCCCCCAAATAAGCCCCCCCCCCTCCCAAATATCCCCAATTTCATAAAAAATACAGTTTTAAAGAATGCTTTAAATCTTGGCTCTGACGTGATACAGAAAAAATAAAAATTCCCGGACCCTTCGATACGGGGCCCCAAACATGGTCCTTAGCGCTAATTTATGCAATTTCGAAGCATAGGTACAGCTGGCTCTGACTTCGCCCATGTGAACTATTGGCATGGAGTTGTAGTTTCAACATAGTAGTTTCATATTATGAAAAGATATATTTTTTGATTACTGTGTTAAATTTTTCTTGAAAACGGTGACGCTTTCAAAAAATATACCGGGGGGGCCCTGGGGGGCCTTCAAAAATTTTTAACATTGGATCCACTTTATATGAAGATATATAACTGCACTGTTCAAAAATTTGAATGGAGTTGAATAAAATTTGAATAAATTTGAGTGGCGAATGGAGACAGTTACGACAATGTTTACGAAACATTTTGAGTGTTCCTGTAAATTATGCTACATGCATGAATTTTAGGCTATGTTACTCAGGAATAGCGTAGCTTATCTTTTAAGCACTGGGGGTATCGGACAAAAGGAGTACGGCGAGGCATCACCACAAGACTTAGGCTATTTTCAAGGGAATAGCTAAAGTTAAGTATGCATCACTGCAATGAATAAATTCCTGGTTTCACAGCGGTCAAGAATCTAAAAGCACTTTTTCTAGTTCGCTATTGTTACCCTCTCTCCTTCGCCATGTTAACCTAGTCACTGACAATTCCCTTGTATTTTGAGCAGATGCTTGACAATCTCTTTGTGTATTTATCGAATGCAATACAGACAACCTTTTAAAATGCAGACATTGAAAAACTTCATCTCGCCATTTCCAGAATTTTTGAAGTTCATTTTTTAGGTTCACTATAACCGAAGTCATGTTCACTAAAACCGAAAAATGGCATGCACATTTCAAATGTAAGTGAATCGGGACTAACGATTTGTGTTCACTATAGCCGAAATTTCACTATATCCGGGTTATCTATAATCGGAGTTGGCTGTATATCCTTAAAATATATGCAATCTACTATCTAAAACATGAAATCTAATGATGAAATATATTAAATCTACTATCTAAAACATGAAATAGGGTGATGAAATATCTGAAAACCACTGATTAGAACATGAAATCTACTGATGAAAATATGAAATATACTATCTATAACATGAAATATATTCTTAAAATATATGAAATCTACTATCTAAAACATGAAATATAATAATAAAATATATGAAATGTACTATCTAAAACATGTAATATAATGATAAAATACATGAAATCTACTGTTTAAAATATTTGAAATCGAGTAACCGAAACATGAAATCTATTGATAAAATTATATGAAATCTACCATCTAACATATAAAAACATAAGATAAATCATCTGAAATCGAGCAACCAAAATTTGAAATCGGGAAGCTAAAAATTTACAATCGATAAAAAAAAGTTTTCAAACCTAGTGACTAAAAATCTGAAATCAATGAAAAAAGTTTTCTAATAATGCAAACAATGAATAATAATTAATATATAATAAATATATAATAATTAATAAACATAATAATAAACTTACTTTTTTTTATTTTATTATGTTTATTAATTATTATATATCAGTTATTATATATTTTTTATTATTCATTCTTTACATCATTAGAAATCATTTTTCATTGATTTCAGATTTTTAGGTACTAGGTTTGAAAACTTTTTTCATCGATTGTAAATTTTTAGTTACCTGATTTCAGATATTTTATAAGTATATTTGATATTTTCATCAGTAGATTTCAGATATTTTACTAGTATATTTGACATTTTTCATCAGTGGTTTACAGATATTTTAACATTAGATTTCCAAACAGTTCCAAAATGTATCAATAGATAGCGGTATATTGTTTATCAAGTATTATTGTTTACATCATTAGAAAGCTTTTTTCCATCGATTGTAAATTTTTAGCTACCCAATTTCAAATTTTGGTTGCTGGATTTCAGATATTTTACAAGTATATTTGTTATTTTCATCAGTAGATTTCAGATATTTTACTAGTATATTTGATATTTTTCATCAGTGGTTTACAGATATTTTATCATTAGATTTCCAAAAAGTTCCAAAATGTATCAATAGATGTCGGTATATTGTTTATTGATTATTATTCATTGTTTATATCATTAGAAAACTTTTTTCATTGATTTCAGATTTTGAGTCACTAGGTTTTTAAACTTTTTTCCATCGATTGTAAATTTTTAGTTACCCGATTTCAAATTTTGGTTGCTAGATTTCATATAATTTACTAGTATATTTGTTATTTTCATCAGTGGTTTTCAGTTATTTCATCACTAGATTTGAAATTTTCATCATTGGTTTTTACATATTTTTATCACCAGATTTCATGTTTGAATTAGCAGATTTCATATAAAATTATCACCAGTTTTCATGTTTTTAGTAGCATATTTCATGTATTAGTCTATATTTTATGTATTCTAGTTCTAAATTTAATGTAGATTTCTAAATATTTTGAATTTTAGATGAATGTTGTGATGAAGATCACATATTTAATATTAATTGTCATTTATTTTAAATTTCTTAAATTTAATATATTTAACATATTTTAAATCAAGCATTTTAACTTTAAATTCTCTTCTCATTTTTAACAACACCGTCTTTCAAAATTTTCCATATGTTAAATTCCAATTAACTGCTTATCCATCTATGCTTAAATTATTCGTTCGCCCTTTGCTCTATGTCAATAATAAGTCCGCTCCATTTCGTTATTTAGCTTTCCTAGCTGTTAAGAAACATCCTTCTCATGCAAAACATTTACGTTTAATTAATATGCATCTATCCTTAACGTCTTTCTATACGCGTACATCACTTCATTCCTTTCATTACCAAATATGGACAGGGCCGGCTCGACCATATAGGCAAACTAGGCGACTGCCTAGGGCGCTAGCTCGAGAGGGGCGGCACTAGCCAGGCAGAAGAGGTTTTTTTTCCCTCCTGTCATTCGGCTGATCTCTCAGTCTCAGTCTCTTTTTGTTTTAAGGAGTAGCGGACTGGTCGCGTGAAAAATGCAACATAGGCAAGGCAGCATATAATTTGGATTGTTCTCCCCCCCCCCCCCCCCACCGAAAGTATGTGAAATAAAGAAGTCAAAGTGTGTTACACAAACTTGACTATTTTCAAATAGTAAGTTCTCTTAGGTAACAGGAGTTTTGAACTGTCGATTATTCGTTTTTCGAAAACAGAATAAGTAATTGTAACTGATTCAAAAAGCAACATTTTGGTATCAGGTACGATCTGGCAAAATTCTATCTCTCCAAGCAGGGTGAATCTAAACCGCGTGTTCTAAAATGTTAGCACCAGGTATCTTGAAAATGAAAAATAATTAAAATGCGGATTATAGTAAAGAAGGTTACGTTCAGCTTGGGTATTTACTCAGCAGAAATATTTGGCGGCGTTAACTATGTCACTATAAGTGACATAGTTAACGGCTATGTCACTATAAGTGACATAGCCGTTATAGTGCAGCTTGGATATTTGACAGTACGGCGAGATGATAATTTCGTGGTGCTAAGTAAGCCAATCTGCAAAGGATTATGTATATGAATATATGGATAACGGTTTTTCCGGTAACCTTACATGAGCAGTAATTATTGGTTATGAGCATGCGTAAATCTCCAAATAATGAAAAGTCGCCATTGGTGGCAAGCTCTTCTAGCTGTTCCGTAGTTTTTATCAAAGAAAACATATCAAGTACTATTTTCTTAGAACTAATTATTAAGTATACATATACGTAAGTCGCCAAATTATGAAAAATCGCCATGGGTGGCAAATACGCAAGGTGTCCCATAGGTTTTACGCAATGAAAAATACAGTAAACCTCCCTATAACCCGGATTCCTAGAACACAGCGAAAAAATTGCAATCGTTTTCGTCATAACACTCTAAAAGAGACTCCTACAGCACGGTTAAATGAGACAGATGTTCTGATTTTATTACGCTTTAGCTCCTAATTAATATAACTTTTGAATGGCAGCATTAAATATCATTGTGTATCTAAGGAGTGTAAATATTTTTTTCAGAGATTATTCGCGGAGTCCGTACTCCTGGTGGAGTATAGCTCAAGACCCGTACAACACGGAACGTATCTACCATGTTTATAGGGGTCTACATTACTGTGAAGTTTAAATTTTTATGTTCGATGAACATGCAAGAACCAAGCAATGAGTAGCTCGGTAACATTTTATCTGATCCAATTTTTGAGTTCTGTCTGTTGAAATTATGCCTTTTTTACGAATAAGCCTTATTAGGGGGTAGGGGCCGAATGCCTCATACGAAAAGCGAGCTTAGCTCTAGGGGCCTTGGCTCCTAGTGCTCTTCAAAAAACAAAAACCGTCCTCGAAAGCTATAGTAGTGATTTTGGAAATGTAAAAATGCAGGTCGAAGCAAGAGAGACTGAAGAAGAAATTGACATTCTGGCATAATTCTCATCAGGCAAACCCGGCTAGATTACGGAAAACGAAACCCATACGTGATACAAAACATAATTTTAAAATTAATTTTTATTTTGCAGCTCTCGATAGAGCAATAAGTTGATGAGAGATTTCAACAAATTAAAAAAATAAACCATGTTCTCGGATTCCTCCATAATATTCATGAGCTAAAAAATAAAACTTCCAAAGACATTTTGGAGCTTTGTATTAGACTAGAAAAATTTCTGACTCACGGAGACTCTAAGGATAGGATACCGATGGTACTGAATTATGCAATGAATTGTAAGTCATTGCAAGACGAGTGCCAAATGGTACTACAACACAGGAAGTGTTAAATTACACTTGCGAAAATGAGCTGGTACAGAGTGTGCCGAATTTAGTAACAGCTATAAAGCTGTTGCTAACGCTTCCTGTGTCTGTGGCTAGCGGTGAAAGCAGTTTCTCAAAACTTAAAACTTATCTGCGTTTACAATGATTCAAGAAAGATTCGTAGGGTTGTCAACCATATCAATACAACAAGATTCAGCACAAACGATTGATTTAAAGGATATTGTTGCTACTTTTGCTAAAACAAAGGCCAGAAAATGTGGTAATGTAAAAATGTCTAATTGAGGTAAATAATTTTTTATCTCTCTGATTTGATTATCTTTGTGCTTTACTTTGTTAATTTTTGTTTAATTTAATTTAGAATTTTAATTTTTAAAAATTAAAAAAATGTAAAATTTTTAATTTTTGTAAAAAATTAAAAATACATTAATTTTATATTAATTTTTTTCAAGGGGGGCGCCTTTAAAATCTTTCGCCTAGGGCGCCAAATTTGCTCGGGCCGGCGCTGAATATGGACATGGCCTCGCATCAGTTAAAATACAGCTGAACTAATTTTCTATCACACGGGTTTACTGTAGTTTGGCTAGCTTTTAGCTTCAATAATTTGTAGCCCAGCGTTTTGTTATGTCTTGCCATTCTTTCTGTTGACTAGGAATATTCTGCGTTTTTTCGGTGTCTGTAATAATGAATATATTTTTGGCTCTTGTTTGGGCGTTATTTTAAATGCCAAATTTAACTTTCTCGCCAACCTCCTGATCATTCTTCAATTGAATTTGACTTCCGATTAATCAGACCCTTATTGACCATCATAGCTAACGGTCTCCCAGCCACCACCATCATGTAATCATTTTCTAAGACATTAAATAAAAGTTTTGCTCCTCTAAAATTGCCTCTCTTATAATTGCTTCGCAAAGTGACGTTTACCTGGATTATTTATACGACTTCACAACGCTTTCCCAATGTACTTTATCGCTTCTAAAAGTAAACCTTCGACAGTAATTTAAATCGCCCCAACTGAGTTCAAAATCGCATAATGGTGCCGCCCAGGCACTTTGCGTCTTAGCGGTAATTTTACGATGGGGGTGGTTGGCCTTCCTTCATTGCTGCAGATAATACTAACTGGCGTCCTTCATTCATGCTAAAGTTATACTGACGACCCTTCTACATAACTTCTGAACATTTTTGCGCTATATATTGACTGAAATCTTCTGTACTGCTTTTTTTTTCAATTGACTGCTGATCGTTAAAATTCGCACCAACTTTTTTTTTCTCAATAGCAACCCCTAGATTTCACTTCATATTTCAAAAATTTAGCTCATTTTAACCCCGGACACCAATTTTCAATAAATTTGGACAGAAAATGAGTGAGTTATGAGCACCCAAAATCCCCCTCTCCCTATGTTAAAATATTTTTTCATACTTCAATTCATATCTCATATAATATTGGTAGTAAGAAGCTGATTTTTATTCGTACTATTAGAAATAAACGACCCAAACATAATTTAATGTTATTATGATTTTTTATAAATCATTAATATGAATTAGGAATTATTAAATTAATATTCAAAAAATTATGAATAGCGACCTAGCCAAATTTCGATGGAAATAGATGCAGAAATTAATATTACATGGCTGTGCAAAATTTCAAATTTTTACGTTCAGTAGTTTAATTTATATTAAATAAAATGTGTTATTTTCATGAGTTAAGGGACCATATATAAATTTATTAAGTGAAATTTTTTTGAAAATTGCATAAAATAAATGTAAATTAGATTTATTTTGTGCAATTCACAGTAAAAGATACCAGTATTAAAAATATCAAATTTTGAAGCAAATAAATTAGAGGTTTTTACAGTTTGTTGGGGATTCTATAAAGCGTGTATTGTTGCTTCCGCTACCATATTCCCCCAAAATAAAATATTTTCCAGCTATAGAATTAGATGCAGTAGATGTATGTCTTCTAATACAACGTCCTATTTCTGAAAAACTAACATCCTCAACTTTCCAGGCATGAATGTGACCTTTTTTAATATCGGAAACATTAGGTCTTTGGAATTCCCCATACTTTATCAAACATTCAAAGTCACGTTTTTCTGTAAAAAAAATTTCATCTAACTATAAATTAAAATACCGCCAAAAGTCTTAAGAATATTGCACATTGCAGGCGATAGTATTAAATGAAGAAAGTGAAATAACAAACACAGTGATAATATTGGGTCGGCAAAAAAGTAATTGCGTTTTTTACATGAAATTCAAACAAATAAATTTTCAATCATGAAACCATTCTTTAAGTTCGACCATAGCTGAGTCGAGCAATATTCATGCTTGTAGTCAGAAGAGCAGGGAGCAGCTTCTAACTCCTGCCAACATTTCAGCTGTCTAAGAGAAACATCAAGGGAAACACTGAATAACAATTTCAAAATTACAAAGATTTTCAAAATCCTTAGCAGTCATTTTGCATTTTTCCCTTAAATCATGTGTACGAACCAAGGAAGTTATGAACTCACGGGTCATTTGGACCACAGACTAAATATTCTATTCTACCCTTGATATTCTCAGTACAAAAAACTTTAAGAGAGATGGGAACAATATTTTCCTTGAAAATAATATTAATTTCTTTTAATTCTCGCGAGCGAAATAAATGAAAGGCGAAAAGTTCGGAACCTACAAATAGCGTTTTTCAATTTGCAGAAAGTCCCTTAAAAACGCGCAAAAATGAATTCGCAATGTCTCCGGAAATTATCGTAGAAAATTGGTGAAAATTTATATTTAGGGTAATTTGAAGGTTTTCTTTCGTTTAATAAAGTCAAAATATGGGGTTGCCATTGAGAAAAACGAAGTTGATGCAGAATTAAATATGAAGACGGCCCCTTATGCAAATTAAATTAATAGTAAATTAAAGTACGCGTTATTTGCAAACGAATGGTATATATAACTTTGCTATACGACGAACTATGGCGAAATAAAGAGCAAGTGGGCCTTTTTTTTTCCGCAGCTGTACATTAGAAAAATATCTGCTTCCTCCTGTAAGCAGAAGGATACTCAGCTAGATGAAAATAAAAATAAATTTGATGCCCAGTGTTTTTTTTATTGTCATAAAATTTAAATGTCCATGTGCTGTTATTTATTTAATATATTACCTTTAATTGGGACTGTAACTAGAGGGGAGCAGACTGGGAGCATGCCATAGGCACCATGATGAGAAGGGTGTCAAAATGCATTATGATACCAAATAATAAAGAGGAAACCAAAGTAAAAGTTTGCCTTCAGTGGCATCCTAAGGGGGGACCAAAGTTAAATTTTGCCCCCGAGTGATGTAAATTCTAGTTCCAGCACTGTCTGTAGTTTATAATGCGTACTAAATTTGTATAGTATTTTTTTTCTTTTAAAATAAATCAAAATTTAAACTTTTAAAATTGTACACTATATTTGTTAAATAAATGCAGCTTCCCTGTTTTATAAATTATATTTACATACAGTAAATCATGCATGAAAGTACAAATCGACAAAGAAAAAGAAAACTTTGCACATGATACAGAACAATTAAATTATTACACAATTAACACATTACCTCCCATGGGCAGGGAAGAGCCATGCGCACCCCCTCTTCCCCAAACTTCCAGGAAGAATATATACAGTCAAATCTTATTATATGGTCACCCGTGGGGACTGTAGAAAAGAGACCTTATAAGCGGGGTGATCCGCTCCGGATACTACCGGAATAATCTCCGGGATAATCTCCGGAAATTATCGTAGAAAATTGGTGAAAATTTATATTTAGGGTAATTTGAAGGTTTTCTTTCGTTTAATAAAGTCAAAATATGGGGTTGCCATTGAGAAAAACGAAGTTGATGCAGAATTAAATATGAAGACGGCCCCTTATGCAAATTAAATTAATAGTAAATTAAAGTACGCGTTATTTGCAAACGAATGGTATATATAACTTTGCTATACGACGAACGATGGCGAAATAAAGAGCAAGTGGGCCTTTTTTTTCCGCAGCTGTACACTAAACATGACGTAAATGATGAGTAAAAGAGAGTTCAGTGAAAAGGAAGAGAAGAGAGTGACAGGAAAGAAAGGAAGGATTACGCCACAGTGACCATGGCCCAATATTCATTTAATTAATTACAACCGCGGTAAATGGCTAGCCGATCGTAATGAACGAGTCTTGGTTGTTAAGTGCTAAAATTTTATGCTGTTAGGCGACTTACGAATCCGTACGATGACGTCATTCAGTCTGTTCAGGACTGTGTAAGGACCGTCCCAAGGCGATTGCAGCTTGGGAGACAGGCTTTCCCGTCGAGTATTATTTTAGCCAAACTTTGTCACCTACGTTGAACTTGTGTCCCGTAGCCTTCGTGTCAGAGCGTGTCTTCATCTTCTCCGTGTTCAGGTTGATCCGCTCCTGAGCAAAATCATGCACGTCTTCAAACCGTGTCCGGAGATTTTCCATGTACTCCTCTGGTGATGAAAGCGTATCTGGAGGGCGGCCAAATCGGCGGGAAGACGAAGATCTCGGATAGAATATCGATCGGCGGGAAGACGAAGATCTCGTATAGAATACTAGATCGTCGGGAAGACGAAGATCTCTTCCGAATAGTATCTGGGAAGGTGTGAATCCGGTAGTATCATGGACGGCACTCCTATAGGCCAGCAGGAAGAGGGGGAGTTTCTTGTCCCAGTCCTCTTGATTCCTAGATACCAGGAGCCAGAGGTTGTTCAAAATAGTGCGATTAAACCTCTCCACCATGCCGTCGGATTGTGGGTGTAAAGGCGTTGTCTGGGTTTTGTCGATTCCGAGAAGTTGACATAGTCCTTTAAAAACTGCAGAGGTAAAGTTCGTTCCTTGGTCGGAATGAAGTTGCAGAGGGGTCCCATATCTGGAAATCCATCCCTGCACCAGTACCTCTGCTACGGTCGTAGCTTCTTGATAGGGAATAGGAAACGCTTCGGACCATTTAGAGAAATAGTCAATGACAACTAGGATGTATTTGTTGCCATCCGAAGTTCGCGGAAGAGGTCCCAAGATGTCGAGGGCAATTCTCTCGAAAGGCACTCCTACATTATTACGATTTAGTTTTCCACGGCTTCGTTTCTTCGGCCTTTGACGGGCGGTACAGGCTTCACAAGCTTGACACCACTTTTCGACATCGCCTCGAGCCCTAGCCCAGTAGAAGCGGTCGCGAACTTTCACGAGCCCAGTACTGTTTCGTTACCGGACTACGTGATTATATTTCTTGCCAGCTGGGCTTAACGCTGGATTTTTCCAAAATTTCCACAATAGGTTTAATGTCGCTATCTGCTAATTGGTCCGCCCGAAGATTTTCGTCACTCCAGGGATCTTGAGATGGTGCCGATGATGTAACTTGGCGGACAAATGGATGTTTCAGATGGTAATTTTTCTCGGTCCGAGAGCAATAGCGACAATTGTCTATGCAGGGCCTTCTCGACAAAGCATCTGCATTCCATGAGATGCTCCTTTCGGATGACGTATCTCGATGTCATCCGTCGTATCTCGATGTCATCCGTCCTCTGTATCCACCTGGCTATCTGGCCCTCTGGATTCTTGAAATTTAGAAGCCAGGTTAAAGAGGCATGGTCCGTTCGGAACAGGAACTTTCGGCCGTACAGATAATGATGGAAATGTTCTACGGCCTTGACGATAGCAAGAAGTTCCTTTCTCGTAACACAATAGTTACGTTCTGCCTTCGAAAGGCACTTGCTGCAGAAGTATTCTTGGCCATCTATCTCCGGGGACAAAACTGCTCCAACACTCTCCTTCTGTGTCCAGGTCTCCTTCTGTGTCTCGCATCTGTGTCCAGGATAAATGGCTTGTCGGGGTGAGGATACGACAAGATCGGTGCAGATGTTAAAGCCGTCTTTAGTTCGTTGAATGCTTCCTCACATTCCTCAGTCCAATGGAATTTTCACCCAGTATCGGTCAACTTGTGAAGTGGTCTTCCGATTTGAGAAAAACCCTTCACGAACTTTCGATAGTAAGTACACAGACCGAGAAAACTTCGTAAGTCATGGATATTCTCAGGACGACTCCAGTTCTGGACTCCGGACGTCTTTTCGGGATCGGTTCGGACTCCGTGGGCAGATATTATGTGCCCGAGATAACGTATTTCCCGACGGAACAAGTTTCACTTTGATGGACCCAGTTTCAAGTTTGCCTCCTTTAATTTCTGCAGCACCTTTCGGATGTTCTCTAGATGCTCTTCGAAAATCTTTCCGACGATTTTTATATCGTCCAAATAAACGAGAGATGCTTCGTAGGAAAGTCTTCTCAAAACTGTCTCCATTAGACGCTCGAATGTAGCCGGTGCGTTGCAGAGTCCAAAAGGTATAACTTTGAACTGCCACAATCCTTATCCCGTGGCTAACGCAGTCTTTTCACGGTCATCTGGATGAATTTCTACTTGCCAGTAGCCATTCTTCAGGTCCAGAGGGGAAAACCATTCATTTCCCGATAAATTGTCGAAAGTGTCGTCAATCGTGGGAAGAGGGTAGCTGTCTTTCTTGGTAATATCATTCAGACGTCTATAGTCAACGCAGAACCGGGTGGAACCATCCTTCTTTCGGACCAAAACAATCGGCGAGGCCCAGGGACTAGTCGATGGCTCGATGACGTCATCACGCTGCATCTCCTCTAAAAGTATGCCCACCTCTTCTTGCTTAGCAAACAGCAGCCGCCTAGGATGCTGCTTGATGGGAGAATGGCTACCTGTATCTATCCTGTGTTGCGTTAACTTCGTACGACCGAAGTCACCGGAAGTGCTAGAAAAGAGGTCTTCAAATTCACCTATCACTTTCTCCGCAGTGTTTCTCTGTTCTGCCGTTAACTCCACGTCTTGTAATAATTCCTTCGTCAGGCACTCAGAAGATTTAGCTGTCGTTTGGCTGATGTTCTTATTAATGCAGGTAACAGGAGTGCACGTTGCCAACACTTCAATTTTCTTTATCACTTTCGACTTGTTAGTCACGTTAGCTACTCTAACAGGAACGATAGTTTTCGACAAGTCCACAAGTGTTGCTCCTACAAGTACTCCTCTGACAGCATCACTATTGCTTGGGTGTTCAAGTAGTCCAATCCGGAATTTAATGATTTCTTTTACTGTTCCAGAAATTATTGAATCAGTTTATGGGGGAAGAGCGATATCAGTTTGGGCTATTATTTGTTGAACAGGTAAAACAGCTTCATTTTAAATGTCGAACGCAGCTATTTCTTCCGAGTCTGAACGAAGCTCATTATGTTTAAAATTATTATGTTGTTTTATGTTATGCTTTAAAGTCCAAATTAAATTTGTGTGATTTTAAAAAGTCCAGTCCGAGAATAAAAGAGTCCATAATATTGGCGTCATACACCACATGGTCGTATCTGGCATTTTCAAACGTAATTTCCACTCTAGCTTTTCCGCCCACTTAGATCTTGTCACCTGTCACAGTTTGGAGGGTCAGCGAGGGCGGAGTCCAGATAGTCTTCAAATTTAATTTCTTAGTCAGATCTGTCCTTATGATGGTTACATTAGCTCCAGTATGAATGACCATGTGGCATGGAGAACCATTTACGTATCCGAGTACAAACAGTCTATTACTGCCGCCATTTACTGATGAAATCTGTAAGACTTTTAGGTAAGGCTTTTGAATATCTGGCAACCTCTGCCCCTCGAAATGGCCACATCCTAGTTTCCCTCCCTCATGTTCTTAGAGTTCTCTTGCTGGTCATGAGACTTTCGACCACAGTACTTTTGTACACACCCTTTGACGCCACACTTCCAGCATTTTTCTTTCTTTCCATCAGATCTTCAAGTCTCTTCAATCTGCTCTCGATGCTCTCTGTGTCTTTACCAGCATGCTCTTGTACCGTGGCCGCTCTAACAACATGCCGATCTTTTCTCACGGCCCGCTGAGCTGCCTCTAGCTTCATTGCGAACACAAGAGCAGACTTCAAATCCTGATAATCCTCCAACATGAGTGACCTTTGGGTTTCTGGATTCCGGACGACTTCAATAAAATGACGCACGGCCATTTCTTATCGGACATGATCGAGGTGGTCCATATAGGCTAGATGACACAGCCTATCTATATCCGAAGCCAGCTCTTGTAGGGTCTCGCCAGATCTTTGCATCCTGGACTTTAGCTGAATTCTACTGTACTCTTTCTGGCACTTCTCTCCGAATTTCAGCTCCAAGGCACTTGCAAGGGCGTCAAAATCTCCTATTTTTTTCGCTCCGATAGTTTGTAGTACGTTAATTGCTTCTCCGCTAATAGAAGAGGCCAGTTGGTTAGCTTTCTCCGAATCGTCCCAGCCATTCGCTTTGGCGACAATTGAAAATTCGGTCTTGTATTCTTCCCAGGGAGTCTTTCCGTCGTAAGGCGTTAGTTTTACTGCTGGGCGGCGTGGCGACAGTCTGATGTTTTCAGGTACCTTTCCCAGCTTTACTAAACTGTCCAGGTTTTCTTCTAACTTGTTCTCGATCGTTTCCTCGATTCTTTCCTCGTATTTTACTTGACTTTCTTCTAGGAGCAACATTCTGTTCTCCATTTCCTCTTGGCCTTGCTTAATTTCTTCTAAATTTTCTTGGGTTTTCTCTAATTTCTCCTCCAATTTTTCTTGATTTTTCTCTATTTTCTCCAACCCTGTTTTCATCTCTTCTTGTCCGGCTTCAATTTTCTTCTCTAAATCGGCTTGTCCGGATTTCATCTGTTCCAATCCGGTTTCTAATTTCTTTTCTAAATCGGCTTGTCTGGATTCAATTTTCTTCTCTAAATCGGCTTGTCTGGATTCAATTTTCTTCTCTAAATCGGCTTGTCCGGATTTCATCTCCTTCATCATATCCATGAGCTTTTGAAGTTGTTCTTCCATTTTTCCTCTTGTCAAAATCGTAAACTGGAAAATTAAACTCTTTCTTTAGAATCCCGATTCTGACACCCAATTGTTGCAGAACTACTCTGCTTGTTTCCGGGGTTCGTCGTTCTAAAATCTAGTTGGTGTAGAAAGTTCTAGTAAAAAGGTCCACTGGTCAGGATGAAACACAACTTTATTGCTTCTAGAACAATCAGCTGTACAACATTCACAAGCACAGTTAAACAATAATGTGCTTTTAACAGTCCGCTTAGATCAGAAGCTCTTACAAATGCTGTATTTCTCACACAAAATAAAACACCTCCACTGGCAAAAATTCAGTGAAAATATACGAGAGATAACACTAACAGTCTCTCAAGACTCAGCGATCAAGAATTTACCCACAGCACTTTAAAACAGCTTCGGAAAGCAAGCGAAAGCACGGCTTCTGTAGCGTCAATACAAAGCGTAACACAGCAAACTCACTGGTCAGGAGATCAACTCAGACTGAACTGGGGCTTCCGAAGCTCTCGTATATATAGGTGGCGCAGAAGCGACGAGAAACTTCCAGAAGAGTCTATTTCTTGAGGATTCTACATAAAGCGGGAATTTTGATTACGTCATAGAAGAGAAATGTTAGGTTTTTATGTGATTTTAATGCAGAAAAAGCAGCTTTACAGGCCCCATAGGGAAAATCGCACCAAATGACCAAAATATCGCCAAGCTTGGCGACTTTTGGCGAAATATCGCCAAATTTGGCGCCAAAAATAAGTCCCCAAAAGTGAAGAGAACGAGGCCCTAGGACCAATATTTCTCGAGATTTCTAGAACCTCCATAGGTAAATAATGGGAAACCGAAACCTCCGTATCTCCGGTTCTAGTGGACCGATTTTGATGCAACAAAAAGCAAAATTTATCTATTTGAAGCGTAGAATACGAATTTTTAACTATTTTAAGTCCCAGAACAGCGGGTTGCCCCGAAAATTCGTAACAATATAGACACCTAACTTGCTTTTCCAGTTATTTGTATAAAGAGTACATTTCATTATTTTTTACATTATATTTATTTTTTTTGGCATTTCCTAGGTCACTGCTAAATCGTGTGTTTTGTATATATTTTTAATTTACTGGTTACTGTGTTATATTATTGTATATAAGTTTACATTAATATAGGTCTATATAAATCTATATAAATGAAATTAGACTTTTGTCTGTACATTTCTTGGAATTCAAAAATTTTGCGATTTCTATCCGTTTCAAGCACCCGGGAATCCGATGCGACCCTCAAAAAAAAGTTTGTCTGTCTGTCATTCTGTCATTCTGTCCGTGACGCTTTTTTTGTTTAAGCATCACGTAAAAACGACTGAAGCGAATGATATGAAATTTGGTGTCATGATAGGTGGTCACTCAACTTAAAACAGGCGTCGAATTTAAAAAAAATCTTGATTAGATTTTCAGATTTTGCGAAAATCGTTTCAAACTGCGTAAATTTGTGTTCAAGCATCACGCAAAAACGACTGAAGCGAATGATATGAAATTGGGTGTCATGATAGGTGGTCACTCAACTTAAAACATAGGCGCCCAATTTAAAAAAAAATCCTGATTGGATTTTGAGATTTTGCGAAAATCCTTTCAAACTGCGTAAATTTGTGTTCAAGCATCACGTAAAAACGACTGAAGCGAATGATATTAAATTGGGTGTCATGATAGGTGGTCACTCAACTTAAAACATAGGCGTCGAATTAAAAAAAAATCTTGATTAGATTTTGAAATTTTGCGAAAATCATTTCAAACTGCGTAAATTTGTGTTCGCACATCACGTAATAACTGCAAAGGTGAAAAAATGATATTTGGTGAAATGATAGGTGGTCACTCACCTTAAACTATAAGCATCTAATTAAAAAAAAACCATCAGATTTCGAGATTTTGTGAAAATCGTTTAAAACTGAGTGAATCTTTGTTCCCGTATTACGTAATAACGACTAAAGCGAATGATATGAAATTTGGTCACACGATAGATGGTTGCTCAACATAAACTATAGGAGTCCAATTTTTTAAACATTTTTATTGGATTTTGAGATTTTGTGAAAATTCTCTCAAAATACGTTTATATTTCTTCAAACATCACGTAATAACGACTAATACGAAATTGAGTGATATGATAGGTAGTTGCTAATCTTAATTTATAGGCGTTGAATTTTAAAAATATTTTGCTTACATTTTGAGATTTTTCGAAAATGGTTTTAAAATGCTGAAAATTTGTTCCAGCATCACGAAATAAAGACTGCAGGGAATGAAACGAATTTGGGTGACATGACAGGTCGTCACTCAACTTAAATTCTAGGCTTCAAATTTTTCAAAAATGTTGATTAAATTTTGAGATTTTGCGAAAATTATTTCAATATGCGTAAATATTCGTTCGCGCATCACATAATTACGACTAAAGCGAATGAAATGATATTACTTAGTTACTCTCTAACCTGTAATATTTTAACAATACATGAAAATTATAACTTCGCTTTCTTTACTTTGGCAACATACTACATCCATTCTGTGTACTCCTACAATGCTGACGAAAGTTCTTGCTTTTTGGAAATTTTCATTCACTAACCCGTCGAGGACGGGTACTTCAGCTAGTATTTTATATGTATATGTTTATTTTAATAATGTTTTATTTTTTTACTTTTGAAATTTTGGGCACTTAACATTTTATATTCAAGGTATGAAAAAAAACATGTTGTGGTAACGCATTTTTTTTCCCCTTACACTGCGTTTTACATATTACGTTCATGATATAGCCTGTATGAGATACACACATATTGTTTTTGTTTTACTTACATTTTTGTATTTTAATGACGATAACTAAGCCTCCATGAGCTAGATTTTTTTTCTTTCATTCCGCACTGTTCTTAAAGATTGTTTTTTCTTTCTTTCCACACTTATTTTTTTTCTCTTTCTTTCCACACTGTTCTTTCATTAGTGCCATGTCCGCTGTATGTTCGTACCGCGGACATGGCACTACCTGTCCGCGGTACACACCTATTTTTTTTCCCTTACACACTGCATTTTTGCATATTTTAAATCCATGACATGACATACATGATGATGGTTCTAGTTTCTTGTTTAGAGGTCGCATTTGGTTTTGTTCTTTTCTTAAATTTTCAAAATTGGTTATACAGGTTTTTTTGCATTTTTATTGCCCAATGTGTTTGTAAATAATTTTTTTAAGAATTTTTTTCATTGAATATGCTACATTTTAGAGTCACCATGATGGCTAAATCTTTACATACTTTTGATCTTTTGAATTTTACAAAGGTGCATTTGATTTTTTTTTTTTTTTACAAAAAAAGGAAAAGATACATTTTTTTGTCTTCATCCGTATTTTTGGCCTTTTTTTCTGTACAAAAATAGAAAAACATATTTTATACTTTTTTATGTTTTGTTATATGTTACAATCATAAACATGTTCTCTGAAGTACTGTAGTACTGCTCATTATGAGTACATTGTGCTTGTCCTTTCACACACCAGTTCGTTTACACAAAAAAATTTGTGATTGTTATTTTTCCCTCAGAAATTTCCAAAAGCATGTACTGTGGTACAGTTCAAAATTTTTGAATACATTGTTTTTGTCTTGTCACACTTTTGTTTATACACTATAACATTCCTTTTTATTTAAATTTTTGTTTTGCTCTCAACAGTATGAAACACTTAAATGTCTTGTGCACCTTTTCATAATTTGGTACTTTTATTTTTAAAATACTCATCGTGTTATAAACTGTCATATTGAGTAAAACATAGTTATGGTTATTTTAGTATTACTTCATTTATTTTCTTAATATATATGTGTGTTGATTGGGTTAACTTTTATGACTTTAAATAAGTGAAACTTTTATAGTATATTTTCAAGGTATCATTAGTATTGTGTTGTTTTGTATTTGCAATTTCAGTGTCTTTTTATTCATACCTTTGTATGACATTATTTCATAATTCTGTTATTGTGCAAAAGTTTAAATAGTGACATAGGCAGAATAGAGGATCTTATCAATATTTCTTTGCTATCTCTACTTATTATAAAAGAAGGTGTCTGTGTGTCTGTGTGTGTGTGTGTGTGTGTGTGTGTCTGTCGGCAGCGTTACGGACAAACGGCTACACCTAGAAACACCAAATTTGGTACTCGGGAAGATGTAAATATGTAGTTGTGCACCTCGAAGCGATTTTTTCAAAATTCGACCTAGATTTTTTTTTATTTTATGTTTTATGCGATTTTTGGCATTTTTTCTCACCTAATTCGTAATAACGGCGGAAATTACGCTCGCAGCAAAACGGCATTTGTATCATCGGATAGAGGAGGAAATTTTCTTTTAAAAACAGTTTGTTCTGAATACGTAACATGATTTACCGATTTTTAGGAATTTTTATACTAAGCATCTGCTTCGCGATTGCTTTTCGTAAAATAATTTTAAAACTGTCGCATCTTGAATTCTATCCGTCATAACTTTTAAATATTTTGACAAATCGTGAAACATTCTTTTCTCCCTCTTTTAAAATAAAAACGAAAAAATTATGTAAATTAGATGATTTTTTACGAATTTTAATGCAGCCTAATGTTTAGAATTTAATAGCATCAACGCGATCTTACGCCATTCATTACATTGCGATCACGGCACGAGAATTTATGTTCGGTTGTTGCCACAGAAAAGATTAGAAAAAAGGATTTTTTCAACCAATCGAGTTTTTAAATGGGATATCAGAATTTCAATTCGCAAGTGAGGATCTATGACGTCAAATGCTTTAAGATACGTAAAAATTACTCCATAATTTTAACTAAATTTACTGTAGAAATAAACTAAGAAATTCACGATTATTATTATTAGAAGTGGTATTTTAATCCGGTGCTTATTTAAAAATTGAAATGTTTCCACGGCGCTCAAAATGTTCATTTTAAAAGTTACAAAGTTCGTTTCAAAGCGCGATATATTAAATTTTTTCTATTTACTATTTTTATTTTTGGCATTTAATTTATCGCAGGCGTTGCCTAACATACGCATGCAGGTTGCGAGTATAATTTTATTTTAACGTTGAATTACGTTCCTCCATAAAGGTTACATAACGCAAAGTTTTAATGATACCGTTTGAAAACAATTATGCGAAAGATCGAAATTAACTCCCTCAACCTATCGGGGTATCCTTTACGGCAGTCAAAGAGTGACGTCATAAATAAAAAAATGCGTGAAATTTGTAAACTCTGCAACTCTAACGCCCTGTCACAATTAAAGTGGGAATAAGTAGCTCCTCGAGATTACACAGTTTGATGTTTTTCAGGAGACAGGACTATGGAGGATATAAAAGATATCGCTATATTAGATACATGGATAGTTAAAATGGCACCCCTTGGATATTTTCTCCCCACAGTAAGATGAAATGGTTTGCGGCGCTAAATACGCCCATCTTATAAAACTATGTACAAATTAAATATATATGGAGAGTTTCCTTAATGGCAACTATTATGTGAAATGATTATTATTTATGCTAATGCGTAAATTGCAAAGAATCACCACAGAATGAAAAGATCCCATTGAGGCCAAATAATCTAAGCTGTTTCTTTAAAGGGAGCCTTGAAGAGGGAGAAGCGAATATAGATAGTATTAATGTACGTAATAGGTAGTATTATTAGATTTGTAAAGATAATATGAATAAATCGCAATGTACCACGTTAATAAATATTTCATGAAATTAAAAGTGTCCTGTTTCAACGGTTGTCTTACAACCAACTAAACGAATAGTAATTCTAATGTGCGTTAATATATCCCGCAGTAATTTCAACAGAGGAGATTACTTGAACTTTTTTAAAAATGAAATTCTGTTTTGTCACATGCTGATATGATTTTAGTAGTAAAATATTCCCTTCTTCCCGTATGAAGAGCGGGTGCGCAGCTGTTTTAAAAACATCTCTTGAAAATAGAATAAATGAATTCAGAAGACCTCAAAACGTGTCAATACACCAAAATCTCGAAGTCGAATTTTTTCATGATTACAATACTTTCCTTATATGGTACATGTTCGGAAAGAGATAAATGGTGCTCCATTTCATCTAGTGTCTTAGGTATTTAATGCTACAACTTGAGCCTAAAAAACAGTATGATGTAGAAATAAGACCAGGTGCGTAGCCAGGAAATTTTTTCGGGGAGGGGATATGATCCTGGAAATTTTTTCGAGGGGTATATGAACTTATATATGCATAAATAGACGGAATTTAATCACTAATCCAAAAATTTCGGGGGGGGGATATATCCCGATATCCCCCCGTCTGGCTACGCCCCTGAATAAGACATTTTGAAAGCCAGGAGTTCTCTGCAAACCATTAAGCTTTCCACTTTTTTGATAGTGAATGACACTGGCGTAGTTTTTTGAGTCATTATACTGCAATGATCAGGTTAGTACTCATGGCACAAACTTTACATTAAGAGTCAAATAATTTTGCTATTTTTTTTTTAATTCCAGATCACGAATAATTTCGAATTACACATGTACGGAAAATTTTCGCTTCCTACCGTGCGAAGAACGGGTACGCAGCTAGTAATATCATAAAGTAAGAACTTTGGTGAATATTTCTAGAATATGACTACAAATGTCTTGAATTTAAACTACAAATTAAAATTATTGTTACCAAATTGTCATAACAAGTTTAAAACATTACTTTTTCAGAAGTTTCAAAGTTAACTATTCTCAATTTTTCTAACTTAAATTTCTTCCTACCTTCACATAATTATTAACTTCTTTGTCTGACACTGATATATTGATGTGTGCGTGTTTAATTTTTGAGGGATCCCGTTTGATTGGAATGTATGCATGTTGTGTACAGTCTGGCTGGTCCAGCAAATATCACAAGTGTATTTGAAGATTTTCTTTCTGTATATCTCAATATATCGTTGTGTTTTATTAGTGTTCTAAAAATTGACACTTAATAACAATGATAATTTATAAACTATATAATTATAACTTAAATAGTAATTGATAATAAAGTAAATTGACTTAGGATAAATTAGCAATTTAAAAAAATGGAAACAATAATTATGTATTATAAGATTTTGATCTCTTTGTAAGGTCATATTTGTACACACATATTTTTTTTTCCTTTTCTATATTACGTATTCTTATATACAATTTTCTAGAAAATGATTTTCCTTGTTATTTTGTATAAATATTTTTTCTTAATGAAATGCGTGTTAATTATTCTCATGGTACATACGTATGATGTAAATAAAATAAAATAATGATGGTACAAGACTGTGGAAAATAGCGATCAAGTCAAAACTTTTTATTTCCTTTATAGAAAAGTTGCATATGCATAATTATTAATTAAATGATATTTTTCATGCATATATTATGATATTTGAAAGGCCTTAAGACTTTAACATGATCATGTCATTTTGTTGTAAAAAAAAAAAAAAAAAAAAGGAAATGAACATTTTGATTTTGAGTATTCTTTCCACTGCAATTTTTAGCAGTGTGATTTTTATGCGCACATGAGCTTGAAATGCTCTTTTTGAAAAAGGTATGCTGAAATGCCCCTTATTGTGAGTTAAATGTTCCTTTATAGTTTTGCCGAGATTTTTTTATGCTAGCATTTATACCAAAGTGTAAACTTGTATTTTGTCATGACATATTTTTTGTATTCTTATATATATTTTTCAGGTGGTGGCTAACGGGAGTTTCCTTTTTTGGAATAATTTTTGTTTATGCATATTTTATGTTTGTTGTTGTATTGATGCCAAACTTGAGTGCTTTTTTTTAAAATTTGAATCTTGATTAAAGGCCATAATTTATTTAATTTTAAAAATTTTCTAAACTTTCTAATTTAAAATTAAAAAAAACTTTAAAAAATTAATTGATAAAAAAATCTTTTTCTTCTGGATGAAGGGAGGATATATGTGGTGAAGATCACATATTTAATATAAACTGTCATTTATTTTCAATTTCTTAAATTTAATATTTTTAAATCAAGCATTTTAACCCATTTGTGCCTGGATGTTTTTGCGTCTTTCTTCTATTTTTACTGATAACAGAAATAATAGATAAATTTCTGATGTCAACTTCTTGAACAAGGGATGATTTCTTTTAAAATCATTATGCATAAAAATCCCACTTGTGCCTGGATGTTTTTGCGACTTTCTTCTATTTTTACTGATAACAGAAATAATAGATAAATTTCTGATGTCAACTTCTTGAACAAGGGATGATTTCTTTTAAAATCATTATGCATAAAAATCGAAATATCAACATCCTACTTGGTCATGTTAAAATATTTTGTAGAGTTGAGGCTCAATACTCATGAATAAAGGCTAGGAAAAATAAATAACGTTTTCGACTAATAGCGAAAATGCCGTCCCAAAAAAGGGACGCTAGGCATAAATGGGTTAACTTTAAATTCTCTTCTCATTTTTAACTACACCGTCTTCCAAAATTTTCCACATGTTAAATTCCATTTAACTGCTTATCTATCTATGCTTAAATTATTCGTTCGCCCTTTGCTCTATATCAATAATAAGTCCGTTACATTTCGTTATTTAGCTTTCCTAGCTGTTAAGAAACATATTTTTCTCAAAACTTCTGCAAAACATTTACGCTTAATTAATATGCATCTATGCTTAACGTCTTTCTATACGTGTACATCACTTTTCCTTTCACTACCAAATATGGAAATGGCCTCGCATCAATTAAAATACAGCTGAACTAATTTTCTATCACACAGGTTTACTGTAGTTTGGCTAGCTTTTAGCTTCAATAATTTCGTGCCCAGCGCTTTGTTATGTCTTGCCATTCTCTCTGTTGACTAGGAATATTCTGTGGTTTTTCGGCGTCTGTAATAATGAATATATTTTTGGCTCTCGTTTGGGCGTAATTTTAATAAGCCAAATTTAACTATAAATTTAACTATAATTAACTAAGTTTAATTTAATACGCCAACCTCCTGATCATTCTTCGATTGAATTTGACTTCCGTTTAATTAGACCCTTATTGACCATCATAGCTAACGGTCTCCCAGCCACCACCATCATGTAATCGTTCTCTAAGACATTAAATAAAAGTTTTCCTCTTCTACAATTGTCTATCTTATAATTGCTTCGCAAAGTGACGTTTACCTGGATTATTTATACGACTTCACAACTCTCTCCCAGTGTACTTTATCGCTTCTAAAAGTAAACCTTCGACAGTAATTTAAATCGCCCCAACTGAGTTAAACATCACAAATGTTATTCTCAAATGTAGAGCAAAATTTTATCCATTCTGACATATGATGACGTCATCACCACTGCCGCAGTTTCTTGTATGAAATCCAGAATATCATCTGGAATGCTGTCAAGTTTTATCTGATCTAGATCATAACAAAGTAAAAAGAGGAAGTTTAATAATTGAAACATGAATTTTAATGATTAAAAGTTTATATTTCTTCTGTGAAATCCAGAATATCATCTGGAATGCTGTCTAAGTTTAGCTTATGTAGGGAATTTTAATAATTAAAATTTGAATTTTAGTTAGTAAAAACATAAAGTTTAATAATTGAAACATGAAATGTCTTCTGTGAAATCCAGAACATGATCTGGAATGCTGTCTAAGTTTAGCTTATCCAAATCATAACAGAGTAAGTTTAATTATTAAAAGATAAAGTTTCTTCTGGAAATGTTAAAACGTATAGTTCCATGGTCGAGTGCTGTTAATTTTTAATGATTGAAATATGATATTTCTTCTGTGAAATCCAGAATATCAAGTGGAATGCTGTCTATGTTTAGCTTATCTAGATCATAACAGAGGAATTTTAATAATTCAAAACTTTATATCTGCTTAATAATAATGGATTTTGAAATGTTAAATATATAATTCCATGGTCGGGTGCTGCTAAAAACAGAGAAAGTTTGATAACTTAAAACATGAATTTAAGTAACATTTTTGAAATTTCTTCTGTGAAATCCAGAATATCATCTGGAATGCTGTCTAAGTTTAGATCATCTAAACCATAACAGAGGGAGATTAATAATTAAAAACTTTATGTTTTAATAACTTTTTTTTGAAATATGAAAAATGTAATTCCATGGACGGGTGCTGGTGAAACTGAGGAAGTTTGATAACTTTAAACTTTCTGTTTTTAATAACATTTTTTGAAATTTCATCTGTGAAATCCAGAACATCATCTGGAATGCTGAAACTGAGGGAATTTAATAATTAAAAACTTTATGTTTTTAATAACATTTTTTTTAAATGTTAAGCATATAATTCCATGGTCGGGTGCTGCTGAAACTGGGGAAGTTTGATAACTTAAGACTTTATGTTTTTAATAACATTTTTTGAAATTTCTTCTGTGAAATACAGAAAATCATCTGGAATGCTATCTAAGTTTAGCTTACTTAAACCATGACAGAGGAAGTTTAATAGTTAAAAACTTATGTTCTTAATAACATTTTCTTTTGAAATTTCTTCCGTGAAATCCAGAATATTATCTGTCTAATTTTAGCTTCTATAGAGCATAACAGAGGAAGTTTGATAACTTAAAACTTTATGTTTTTTAAAAAATTCTTCTGTGAATATCGTCTGGAATGCTGTCTAAGTTCAGCTTATCTAAGCCATAATAGAGAATAAAAGGAGGACGTTTAATAATAGTTTTTTGAAATTTCTTTTGTAAAAACGTATATTTCCATGCTCGGGTGTTGGTGAAATTTTATGGCACAGTTGCTAATTTTAAAATAACATTGTCTTTTGTGAAATTTCTTTTGTGAATATTATATGTGATGCTGTCTAAATTTATTTTATCTAGACCATTACAGAGCATAAAAAAGAAGTTTAATAATTAAAAACATAAAGATAAAAAACATAAAGTTTTAATAACATGCTTTTGAAATTCATATTTTCAAGTTTAGCGTATCTAGACCATAGCAGAGAAAAGAGGAAGTTTAATGATTAAAAAACATAGATTTTAATAGCTTTTTTTTCTAATCTGTGATGTCAGTAGAATTTGAAGCAGTCAAATGAAGGATTCGGAAAGGAACTGAGTGGTATTACCGCCGCCGCCGCAGTTGATTGTTTGAGAGTTGCTTATAAAAAATGACATTTATTAAATAAAAAGAGTTTAAAAAACTTTTAAACCACAATTTACCAATGATATGATAAGTTGAAAAATGTGCAAACGTATTGTAACGTGCATTAGTTTAAATATTAAGACCGATGTTGAAAGAAATTATTTGTTACGATGAATTGAAATGAATGTTTAAAGGACGGTATGAAAAACTGAAGCGAAGAAAGTGGTGGCTTTTAAAGGAGGACATGTAGAAAGAGATGTTTTTTGCTATATCTCAGAACATTTCAAAAATGACCGAAAAATATTGGAACGTATTGTAAATAAAATGTGCATGACTTATCATGAAGACCGATGCCGATTAAAATCAACTGAAAGAATGCTTAAATGGCGTCATGAGTCTCTTTCCTCCTTTAAAAGTGGTGGCTTTTAAAGGAGGAAAGAGATGTTTTAAAAGAATACCGTACTCCAAGATTTTTGGATGTCCAAGGTATAATTATTTAACCATCTATAAAAAGATTGCGGTTATCATTTAAAAATAGAGAAGAAAAGAAACTTTGGTATTTGTACAAAAAATGGTTGGAAATGAATAAATAAAGATTTTTTTAGTTTTTTACAAGTTTGTCTTTCTTTTATTTGTTTAATGTGTTTTAATATTTAAACTTCACGTTAGAAATATAAAGTTTAATATTTACAACAATGAATTTTTAAGTATTTAAACGTCATCTTAGAAAGATAAAATGTAGTATTTTTTTCACCAGGTAACCCAGGTATCCTTAATATTTAAACTTCAACAGCATAAAGAATGAATTTTTTTAGTATTTAAACTTGATGTTGGAAAGATAAAGTTTAATATTTTTTTTTCACCAGGTAACCCAGGTATCCTTAATATTTAAACTTCATGTTGGAAAAGATAAAGTTTAATATTCACAACATACAGAATGAATTTTTTTAGTATTTAAACCTCATGTTGGAAGTTTAATATTTCTTTTCATCAGGTAACCCAGGTTTCCTTAATATTTAAACTTCATGTTGGAAAAGATAAAATTTAATATTTACAACATAAAGAATGAATTTTTTAGCATTTAAACTTCATGTTGGAAAAATAAAGTTTAATATTTACAGCATAAAGAATGAATTTTTAGTATTTAAACTTCATGTTGGAAGTTTAATATTTCTTTTTACCAGGCAACCCAGGTAGCCTTAATATTTTTTTCTTCTTCTTCTTCACAAGGTAACTGAATAAGTATTAATCATTGTTTTTTTATCGGGTCCCAGCTGAGATAATCTCGGATTTTGAAAAATCTCCCGACAACTGTATTTTTTATGAAGGGCTCCGACATTTGGCTATATAATTGACAGACTGTATTATCTTTTAAATGTCCTCTGCTGTAAGATTTATAGTCTTCATCAGTAAAGTGGTTACTGCAAATATAGAAATGCTGATTTGGTTGCCAGATTTTTCTACGAATAGCGTGTAACCTAAGTTTAATTAACTTTGGTTTATCCAAAGGAAATCTAAGCGAAAAGAAATTGTATTTGTCATTTCTTTTGAATAAATTAGAAAAGAAATTTTAAGTGAATAAAACAACATAAAAATGAAAACAAAATTTCTTGAGAAACATGTGCAAAATTAAATTTACGAAACGGTCTACCCATATTAAGTCGAGAAGTTCAACTAGCCACAGAAGTAGAAAATGTTACAATTCCCGTGTAACATTTTTGCTCATGTGGATTGTTTAATTTTTATTTGTAATCTCCATAATAATTAGGCAACCGAACAGTAAACAAATTTAAATATTCGACAATTGGTAAAAAAATTTTTTATACCATGAATGAAAATTACAGTATAGTACAGTAGTACAAAATTAGATCAAATTGTATTTACTTATAGTATGTTCAAAGTAAATTTAGATAAGAAAAAACACTCAGATGCCAAATTTAAATTTTGTTGCTTTTCAGTATGTCCGAAATCTTATGACTTGGAAAAGCAATGACTTGAAAAATATTCTGAAAAGACTATCAGCTGGATGACATTTTTAATGCTGATGAAATGGGACTCTTTCATAAGTGCTTTTATAAGTGTTTACCCAACAAAACTCTAACTTTGAAAGACGATGCTTGTCATGGAGGCAAGAACAGTAAGGACAGAATAACTGTAACGGTAGGGGCCAACATGAGTGGCAAAGAAAAACTTCGATTATTGGTATTAGGTGAAAGTAAGAACCCTAGAGTATTCAAAAATGTAACGTCTTTAGAGGTTGACTATTGTTCCAATAGAAAGTCATGGATGACAAGTAACATTTTTTAAGAGTGGATTTTAGAACTGGATAACAAAATGAGAGATCAAAATAGAAAAATTGTTTTGGTTTTGGACAATTGCCCGACAAATCCTAATGTGTCTACAAAATTATCGAAAGTTAATTTGTTTTTTCTTCCTCCGAACACCACTTTAAAATTACAACCAATGGACGAGGGTGTAATAAAAAACCTGAAACTTCGTTACCGAAAACGCATTCTCCGGCGACTTATCTGGACATTAAAGAATGAAAAAACTCTAAATAAGGCGATTGATCTGAGGATATGCGTGGCAGCATTAGCTAAAGTGTGGAAAATTGACGTTTATGATTCTACAATAAAAAACTGTTTCGCAAAAGCTGGGTTTGGTGTAATACCGGAAATCGAGGATCAAGACTTATTCCCACAAATCCAACAATCTTGGGAAAATTTGCACTCACAAGGTCATATTACAGACAGTATTCATTTTAACGAATTCTTGACAGTCGATGATAAGTTAATTGTTGCTGATTATCCTACAGATGAGGATACACTGAGCTCGTTTCATGAAACTGAAGAAGAAATCGAAGAACCAGAGGAAGAAGCGGAAAATATATCCAAGCCATCGAAAAGAGAAATGCGAGAAGCGGTTGAAACAATACGTCGTGGATTTCAATTCGCGGAAAATGTTCCTGATGAAGTTTTTAGTGGATTGAATAAATGCGAATATTTCTTTCATGAACTTTCTGCAAAACTGGCTGTTCAGCAAGATATTCGAAGTTTAAAAAAAAAAAAAAACTGAAACTGTGATCATTGTAGCCTCTGCCTAGAGTACTGTTTTTCTAAAGGAATGTATTACACACACACTCACAAATAAATCTTTCACATCAATTCATTTTTAATTATTAACTCTCATTTAAGTGATTCGCATATAAATTAGAAATTTAGTTTCGTATACGAAAATGAACTATGATTTTAATGTTTTAGGAGTGATTATGATAAAACTAAGATGTTTCTATATATCGAATTTTTTTTCCGGCTATTTGATACTTCGATATATGGAGGTTCGACTGTATGACAAATGGTGACCACTGTCTCTAAGCGTCTTTCATAAAAACCTACGACAATCATGTCTTCCGCCGCTAATGATCTAATGAGTAGAGGTGGGGAAAACCGTTATTTTCAAAGAACAGTTGTTCACCGTTCCCGTTCTTTTTTAAAGAAGAGTTCTTTTTCCTGTTCTTTTGAGAACAGGTTCTTTAATTTATGGTAGCTTTATTGACTATTTTATTCAATTTAAAAATGAAAACATACGTCTTTTTTAACATGTATTATACTTTAGTACAATTGTAAAACCCGCAATGGTCTGGGTACTAAACTCCGTCCCCATGAGAACACGAAAAGTGAAGCAGCATCCGGCTTGGCCAGTGCTTGGGAGGGTCAGCTTCCTCTCGGCTCGACTGCTGTGGGAACGTGTACCCTAATGGGAGCTGGTGCACGTAAAACCCGTCGTGGCTTCAATGTCCTCCAAATTGTTAAACGATACCTCCGGGGGTGCCAATTTCAGGGGTGGGTCCCTCCTCTGGAATTGGTTCAAAATTAGGGGACTCCAAGCTGAGTCGGAGTTCCTCCCACTGGGGCTCATTAAAATGGAAGCCGCCCCTTCCGCCCATCGCTTGCCTATTTGAGGGATCTGGCACCGCCCCGCGGGTTGCCAGAGGGCATTAGCAACAAAAACAACAATTGTAAAATGTTTAAAAAAAACTTTGCAACCAACATTCTGGCTTTCTTCAATCAAGTATATTAACAGTAATTTTTTGTAAAAATACTTTAATTATATATTAACGTTCTATAATATACTGTTAAATATGCACATCTTTCTAAAATCAAAATTTTTTCCGATGCTTTTTATTTACTTTTGTTATCCTTACTCAAGCACGTATGTAAAAATAAATGGAAAAACTGAAATTCTAGAGAGAATTATTTAGGCCAGGCTTAATTTTCGAATACTTACCTGAGTAATACAATATTGCTTACATTAGTAAACAATATTTGATTCTGAAAGCTCCTAAAATGACATAATATTCATAACTGTTTGATTAGACTTGTCAGTACTTTAATTAAATATAACGGAACACTATAGAAGAGCTAAAGAACTAGTATACTTCTTCTGTGTCGCTTTCATTAATTTAAAATCCGTATTTAGTAAAAGACAATACTACAAAATCTTCATTTTTTAAACATTAATTTACTTGAACTGAATATAAATTTAAGTACAGTAATGGGTGATAATATACACTATATGGATATATGATAGTATATACTTCATACACGGCATGATAAACAATATTAGATTCACTTAAAAAATATAAATTACAAATTTTTGTTCATTTTTGACTGGATTAATTTATTTAGATAATTGTTATCATTATTTACAAGACATAAAAATGATCCAACCACAGAAGTGTTTATTCAACGATTCGATGAACAATATTCCAAGATGCTAATGCAATAGCTAATTCTAAACTAAGAGAAAAATCAATTCCATCGAAACACCAGTTTTGTTTTTTGTTTTTTCTGCTTCAGCAGTACTACAGCAGACCGCCGAAGCTGACAATCTCCGATGAATCCCCCCTTTCCTAGTCTTATTCCCAGTCCACACCATAAATTTCATGATAAAGCGAACGGAAGATGCAATTTTCAACACACCCACTTTGGAATACATTCGGGAAAGCTTCGACCCTATAGTCCAAGTCGTAACTCTTGGAGGAGCGGGAGGGGGGTTGTAGGACCGCTGGAGAGGGAGTACCCCCTTCAAGGTCGTACCCAGGGGTCTGGTCCACCACACCCCCGAAGTTTAAACTTTTGTTAACAAACTAATAAAGATGAAGTCTTTGTTCAACCTTTCTTTCGTTTGGTCCCCCTCCGAAATGAAATTTTTGTCCGGATAATTTTTTTTCTGGATACGGCTCTGACCCCTTGTACCCGAGGAGGTGAATCAGGAAGTCTGCTCCCCTCCCCCAATTTAAAATGTTTTTAACAAAATAATAATGATGAAATCGTTTTATGAAAAATTCACCCCTTTCCGCCGTTCGGTCCGCCTCTTTACCTTAAAAATTTTTCATTGTTCCAGGTCTAGCTCCAAAGGGTTATGGATCCGGCTCGAATAATAATAATAATAATAATAATAATAATAATAAACAACATTCATTCTTTGGCTGTGACTACAAATAAAAATATATGTCTCGGGCTCCAGCTTAAAAGATATGGCTTTGGTTCCAACGACAAACATTTTTAGCTCTAAAGTTTAGACTCTAACTCAAAATATTAAATAAATCCATCTCAGGTTAAAAATATACGGCATGGACCTGCACATTTCCAATGGGGGAGCCCACAAAAGAGTCGATACACTCTTAGAGCTTAAAAAGAGTAAAGTTTCAGCTTAAAAATTAGACTCCGTTTAAAAAGCTGTAAGTATCGGGCTCCAGATTAAAAAATAATACGCGTGTATAAATATGTCGATTGCTTCGACTACGATTTAAGAAAATGAATACGACTTTGGCATATAAAATTACATGGCTCCGAAAATCCAGATTAAATGGCTTCCGACCAGGGCCATACCTAGAAAATAATTTTGGAGTCGGGGAGCATGGTATATCGGGATAAAATTTTCAGGATATATCCCCCCATCCTATTTCTGTCTAAGTTAGCAAGATTAATTTTTTTTTTATTATTGCGCAAACATTTCGTTCATTTATACATCACTGCATTTCATACCCCTCACCATGGGCGCCGGCAGAATATTTCCCAGGGGGGGCAAAGACTACTTCAACGTATGGTTACCATGTTGGAAAGAGCAAAAAAAAAGCAAGGAATAACACTGCATACAAAAATACAGTAGGGGCATTCCCCCCCCCCTTGCCCTATGCTGCCGGCGCCCATGCCCCTCACAGAAAAAATTTTCTGGCTACGTCCCTGTATAAATACACCATGTACATATAATGTAATAACTTCGGGGGAGCGGCGTAAGAACTCATAGGACCCCCCCCCCCCCGTCGAAGTACGGCCTTGCTTCTGACTCCAAGTCTACAACTTTGACCCTAGCTCAGAACTTAATTAAAGCAAAAGAACAGGGAACACATCAATAAAAGAACACCTTTCACCGTTCACCAAAGAACACTTCGTTTAACCTGTTCAGCAAAAGAACGTCTTTTACTCCGTTCCCGAAGCGTAAAAGGTAAACGCCAAAAGTATGAAGCGAAAATAGTGAAAAATTTCGTAATTCTGCAAGAGAAAAAAAATCTAAGCCGCCAAATCGCGATCGCGCGCTCCCTGCTTTTAAGCTACCCTCGCATCATTTTAACCTACCCTCGATGATAAAGATCCAGTATCAGACAGAAAACTGAAAAATTAAAGAAATAAAAGATAAATCACTAACTAATCGCGCGCTCCCTGCTTTATTTGTTTCTTAAGCTACCCTCGATGATAAAGATCCAGTATCAGACAGAAAACTGAAAAATTAAAGAAATAAAAGATAAATCACTAACTAAAGAAGGAGTTTATAACTGCCGTCAATGTCGTTAACAAACCACAATGTATTTGTATGGAGAAAAGTTTGAAAAAAATCTGAAACACTTTCATATTTTAAATACTCACTAAAGTGCTGTATATTAAAAGCGTATCATAATCCATGCGCCGTCCCTATTTTTCTTCCTTGTTTCATTAAATTGAAAAGTGTATCATTATTCATGCCGTATTTTTCTTCCTTGTTCCACGAAACCCTTCTTTGGAATCGAAATCTATAGCTGCTAAAACCGGTTTACAATCTTCGCCAAGCATATTCCAACTATACTTCATCATTTTAAGTACTGTTCGGAATGAGCATCATAATCCATGAGTGTGCTATATTTGTCTTTCTCGTTGCATAAAACACATCTTTGGAATTAATATCTATAATAAATTTGCCTACTAAAGCTATTTTACAACCATCGCCAGGCATAGTTCGGTTTTTAAGTTTTTTTTTTTTTTTTTTTTCCCGCAAACTTGGCGATCAATTATCAAAAATCGCAAACCTTGTCAGACTTATTCTCCCCCCCCCCCCCTTCGCGTTATGTGGCAAACACATTTAAAAATATTTCCACCGTGACAGTTCATCTCACGACCGGTACAAAACCTGTTTACAAATCATATCGACAGAATCGAGTAGACAAAGTCTGGGCGTGAACGAAATAGCACCCTGGTGTTAATAAGCGATAAAGCACTAAAATAAAGAAGGCTTTTTATGACAGCAAAATGAATTTAATAAACCACAATGTTATTTCTATGGCGAAAAATTGCACATTTGAAATTCCGCTACGCCTGATCCTTTCGACTTTAAAAATTTTTTCTCTTTAGATGACACATTTACGGATCAAGACCTTTTTTAGACCTCTCAACCAAATTTTTACACATAGCTGTTCTTTCAATTTAGTGGATACCGGAAAAACATGTTTCAAATTAATATATAGAAAAAATTAAGGAAATAAGCGATAAAGCGCCAAAATAAAGAAAACTTTTATGATTTCCAGATGTATTTAATAAACCACAATGTTATTTCTATAGCGAAAAATTGCACATTTGCCGTTCCGCCATGTTTGATCTGTTCGACTTTTTCTATTTTTCTCTTTTGATCACACATCTACAGGCTAAGGTCTTTTTTAGACACTGTAAAAATCCTCTTACATCTAGTCATTCTCCAAATTAGTGGATACAGTAAAAACACGTTCCAGATTAACAGATAAGCGATAAAGCGTCAAAATAAAGAAGGCGTTTTTAGCTGCCAACAATGAGTTTTAATAAACCACAATAATATTTCTATGGCAAAATATTACCAGTTTTGGCGAGTTATCGCCAAGTTTGTCGTCAAAAAATAAGTCTCCAAAACTGAACTCAATTTGGCAATATCTCCTATACTTCGTGAGAATTTGGCCGAAGCCTTTTAATTTAGAATGCGATTAATTTTTGTTTATGGTGAAGTAATTCGAAGTCGGTTTTAATTTCTTTTTTTTAAATCATACTTGCTCTTATTCTAATCAGAATTTAGAACAACACATTTATTATCACTACACACTGTTGCCACATTTGCCACACAACATTTACAAACGGATGCAATTTTTAACAAATATTTTTCCAAATAAATCAAACCTTACGGAGCTTACGCATATCAATCGTCTGCCAACAATGGGGTTAAAAACCACAATGTTATTTCTATGGCGAAAATTTGCACCTTTGCTGTTCCGCCATGCCTAAACCGTTCGACTTTTTCAGATTTTCTCTTTTGATGGCACATCTACGGGCCGGGACCTTTCTTCAGACACCTCAACCGAATTTTTACACCCAGCCGTTCTCTCAATTTAGTTGCCGAAAGAAAAACATGTTTCAAAATAATATATAGATTCTGTGCAAAATGGGAATTGGGGGGGGGGGGAGACAGTTGCTTAGTCAGGCCATTTTCATAGAATCTTTTATCCGACTACAAAATTTCCTCTGCTTTTCTGAAACAAAATATTTTCTAAAAAATCCCAGAGGAAACACCTAAACGGGGGAGGGTGGGGGGGAATCATCCCCGAGGGGGCGTGCATGGCCCCACCCCTGAATATAATAAAGAAAGATGAAAAAATGTGGAGAGCTATCTATTCTTTTTGGAAGACTAATTTCAAAATGTTTTGACATTGATTTTTAGATATTCATGAGGGTTGTTACAGCAAAAATTTTATGGATTTCTTTTTATTTCTTTGATATATATATTGAAAAAGTATTTTGGCCTTCTACCCCTTGCAGGTTGTGAATTTTGGAAAATGCTGTCTAATCTAGCATCTATGTTAAAAACTCACATACATGCCAAATTTTGTATTATTAGCTTCAATAATTTTGGTTAAGCAATATATTGATATGAAGCTCAGCGGTATAATGTGTTGCCGAATAATAATTGTGTTGCCGAAGCCACATGTCCGGGGTTCGATCTTGGGCTGAGCAAGGTTGACTCAGCCTTGTATTCCTTGAAAGGGTTGATAAAATGAGGACCAAGTTTACTTGAGAGTTAAACACTGGGGCTTCACGTCAGGCTGACCACCTGGGCGAGGCATATGCTTCCGCTCCCCAGAGCCTGTGGTCGCGAAGCCGTGGTTAAGCAGCGCAGGCTTTGGCCCGGGAGTGGGCTGTTGCACCAATGTTTAACTTTAATATATTGACATACGAAGAAAATGTCACCACTTTTCTGTCCCCTGATAATAAGAGGATCGCAGGGTCTTTTATATATTTCTTTTTAATTTTAGGGGGGTTGATAGCAACACTAAAAAGTTTGAGAAGAGATAATTTATATACAGTACTCTTGTTTACTCTTAATGCTGAATTTAAAAAAAAAATCATTGATGAGTTACTAATTGTTTTCACTATTTAAATAATTTCTTTTAGAATTTTTTTTTCCTGCAAAGAAAATGTACTCCTTGATAAGCTTTTATTTTAAAGAAGCAATAAATATGCATTTAAACGTTAAGTCTAATATAAACGTACATATTTAAACCTTTATAAGGCGAGTTTATGCGCAGAGAGTTGAAAGTACTTGGGATTTTTCTGGCCCGTTTTTTAGGATTAATTTATATATTTTCCTCTACTTTAATATCCCACGTTAAAATTGGCGAAACCGGTATTAAACAAACCTGTAAATTTTGCAGGAGAATACATTAATTATACACAAAATGAAAATCGGAAGACTACTTACTGCTTGTACACGGAATTAAATGGAAAAACACCTAACGGAAAGCGATAAATTCATGGGCTCATTTTTCAAATAATTATGCGAGATTTCTTTAGAAATGCAAATCAGATGAAATTTTATAAGCCAAATACAATTTACATGAAAAACATACTTATCCATTATTACTAAAGAAAAATCGGAAAATTCACTAATGATAATTGATTTCAGTAGTCAACAGACCGTAGGTGGTTAGTATTCTTACCACAGCCTTAGAAAGGGTTAATGTTTCAAAAACACAAAGTTAATAACTGTTACAGTTGCATCACTAGTTGTTGCCAAATCTATGAACATATTGAGAAATGTACGCTTGTATGCATCTGCAGAATTTGAATGTCGGAGGTGTGCAATATCAGTAATTATTGAAAAATCCCCAGTTCCCCAGAAATAAAAATATCCTTCCTACAAATGGTTTGTCTGATAAATTGAATAGTGAATGTCTACCTTTATGTGATTTCATGAATAATTTGTACTGAAGATTATATAAACAAAAATGCATGTGTATGTTTCTATACATATATTCCATTATTTATATTTTTAGGAAAGAAAGTAGGTAAAACCTGAAAAAATTTAGTTTTATTGAAATGAAATATTACTATTTCAAAACTAATCTAGACTTGCAAATAAAGAAAAATGGGAGAACAATACATATACAGAAAGATGTATAGGGCTTAATTTGCTTGGGAGATCAGCTACAAATCTTTTTCCCAGTGAATTTTTACAGTAGAAATATAATTTTGATAGGTTTCATGATTGTTTTTATTAATGCTATTTTTATTACATAGAATACAATTACATTAGTAACAAAAACTTACTCAATGTTAGAATAAATCATGTAAGAATTGCTTTAATTTAAAGTCCAACAAATTAGAGTCCCGGCACTTATTTTATTATTTATTTATTGTGTTAGAAATTAAGCCCTGCACACACATATCTTATGAATCTAAACACATTGCTAATCTTCACAGCAGACAGTTCGGAGAGAGGATGAATATGACTAGCTACTTCATCTTCAGAGATTTTCAGATTAAAAAAAAATTACACTCCATAGAAATCAGGAACATATGGAGGTGGGGCATGCATTGCACCAAAAGGTGGACTTTTTGTAGCTGTATCATAATCTGGTGGCAGCAGAGCCTAAAAATAAAGTTAACCAGACATGAAAATATTAATTAAGATAACATTAATTTTAAAGAATTTTATACTCTAAACATATTTGCCTAGTTTTTAAATAGTACTTCTTTAAACATATAAAATGAGCACGGAATTTTATTTTTATACATGGTAATTATTCTCTAACACAATCACCTATTTTAATTTACATATTAACGCATTGCTTGCCAGCACTGGCGTGAACTGGCATGTAATATTGGAGGGGCAAAATGTTTCCTATTGCAGAAAATACTATTTTCAATTGAGTACTATCTAAATTTTCTTGAATTTCAGGGAGCAATGGCTCCCTCCTGTCCTTAGTAAGTTAGGCCTATGCTCACCAGTCACATATGAATATGTTTATCTTGAACTATATGGGCAGGAAAGGTCCCCGCCGTATAGTTCCCTATAGTACAAGGTGCGAAAAGTTCTGTCCTTATAATGGAAATTAATGCCCACAGTGAAATAATTTGTTCCAGAATATTAGCAATAAACACTTGAAATTAAATAGAGCAGTTTCTTTAAATAAAAAATAGGAAATGTAAAAAAAAGGCAGTTCAAGCAATATATTTCAAGAGCACATTTATACATTGGTTTTGGAGCAGAGAAGGAACAACATTCAAGGTAGGCAAAGATGTAGCCTCAATTCTGGTTACTCTTTACACAAAGTTGTGGGAGTATTAGCTTTTGTTGCTATGCTTTTGCTTACTAACAATTTAGGTACTAAAAGGTTACCAAAAATTAAGGTATGTACTTACTTTAAAATCATAATTTGTTTTGATAATGAAGTTCTATTATTTTATTTTGATGGCTTGATATTCAGCTATAAATTTCAAATACGCTTTAATTTTACTTCTATGATAATTAGATTTTGAGTTTTAATATTTTAAGACAGGTCAGGGATGCAAATAAGAATTGCTTTAATTTCCATTGTAATCTTTCTGGATCCGTTCATAGATGTTTTTTTTGTTTTTTTTTTCATTTGTTACATTTCACCAAAATATTTATTACAAAAGCCATTAAATGTACATTTTATTTGCCAAAATATTTATTCTTAATTTTTTGATTTATATTTTTTGATTTTCCAATAAACTGATTTGTCATGCAGCCATGAAAGTGTTTAGTTTTTCAACATAATTCAGGTTGTTTTCTAGATCTATGCAAAAAAACTATGGAAAATTGATCGGATTCCCCCCAGTCTGTCCTAATTGAAGTAGCCCATTAATAGATTAATTATAAAAAAATTATCTTTTCTAACACTTTATTTTGTGGCATTAGATAAAATGATGTTTATTAATTGTGAACATATGGATTTTCATTTAAATATTTACTATCATTGTTTGTTTTGAGATTTAGTACAAATCATTTTTGCAATTAATGAAAGTATGTAACATAATACGAATGATTTAACAGTAGGTAACATGGTACCCATATATGATTGTTTGTTGAGGGAGGCCAAGTGAGGGTTCCTCCTTCAAATAGACACTACATTTTAGTACTGAACCACTTCTATGTTAGACCAGTATGTAAATAATTATTGTAACACAGCCAAACATTGTTATATGGTCGCCCGCTTATAAGGTCACCCCGCATATATGGTGACATTTGAAAAGTCCTGCTTGGCTGAATAGGAATTCCCAAATATTTTTTTTATATATTTTAATACGGTTACATGGTCGTGCCATCATAGCCATAGCCGCTTATATGGTCATTTTGATCACCGTGGGAAACATTTCGAAAATTAACAAAGCTATCTTTCCGTAAGAGATAAGTGATCCAGCCTTCCTTCATTTTGTTGATGAGGAAAGGACAGTTTGCAGGGTTACAAACATAGAGAAGGTATATAGGTCTATATCCCTTCTCTATGGTTACAAAAGGGCTTAACCCCCCCCCCCCGCCCGTTTACTACTGAATATGCCTCTCATTTCTTTGAAAAGAGGATTATACCTTGCTCTATCCTCCGTTTAGAAAGGGGAAAAAAATGTCAGGGCAGAGCATGTGTCACACTTCACACACATCCCTGCAATAAGTTCCAAGATTGTTTCACATTTTTTTTCTCACTGCATTTTCGTTGAACATGGTTAGGTGTATTTTATGCAATCTGAGGCCTCAGAGGAACATTTAAAAACTGTTAGCGATCTTGAAACAGTAGTGGTAAGAACATCTAAACCGAAGGAAAGGCTGTCCTACATAAATGAATATTCTAAATACTGAATTGTGTTTCAAACTTCTGTAAGTATATTATACATAAATTATTATTTTCTTGTTTTGTATCTAATTACTGCATCAACAATTAAATAAAAAAATTTAATCTAATAACGATATACATATCTGCTTTTCCTTACATATTTATATATAATATTACTTGCAAAAACATGTGTCTGAGTTAACATAGCTGGCTGTATACTTGCATCGCATATACGATCATCCCGCTTATAAGGTCTCTTTTCTACAGTCCCCACGGGTAACCATATAATAAGATTTGACTGTATATATTCTTCCTGGAAGTTTGGGGAAGAGGGGGTGCGCATGGCTCTTCCCTGCCCATGGGAGGTAATATGTTAATTGTGTAATAATTTAATTGTTCTGTATCATGTGCAAAGTTTTCTTTTTCTTTGTCGATTTGTACTTTCATGTATGATTTACTGTATGTAAATATAATTTATAAAACAGGGAAGCTGCATTTATTTAACAAATATAGTGTACAATTTTAAAAGTTTAAATTTTGATTTATTTTAAAAGAAAAAAAATACTATACAAATTTAGTACGCATTATAAACTACAGACAGTGCTGGAACTAGAATTTACATCACTCGGGGGCAAAATTTAACTTTGGTCCCCCCTTAGGATGCCACTGAAGGCAAACTTTTACTTTGGTTTCCTCTTTATTATTTGGTATCATAATGCATTTTGACACCCTTCTCATCATGGTGCCTATGGCATGCTCCCAGTCTGCTCCCCTCTAGTTACAGTCCCAATTAAAGGTAATATATTAAATAAATAACAGCACATGGACATTTAAATTTTATGACAATAAAAAAAACACTGGGCATCAAATTTATTTTTATTTTCATCTAGCTGAGTATCCTTCTGCTTACAGGAGGAAGCAGATATTTTTCTAATGTACAGCTGCGGAAAAAAAAGGCCCACTTGCTCTTTATTTCGCCATAGTTCGTCGTATAGCAAAGTTATATATACCATTCGTTTGCAAATAACGCGTACTTTAATTTACTATTAATTTAATTTGCATAAGGGGCCGTCTTCATATTTAATTCTGCATCAACTTCGTTTTTCTCAATGGCAACCCCATATTTTGACTTTATTAAACGAAAGAAAACCTTCAAATTACCCTAAATATAAATTTTCACCAATTTTTTACGATAATTTCCGGAGACATTGCGAATTCATTTTTGCGCGTTTTTAAGGGACTTTCTGCAAATTGAAAAACGCTATTTGTAGGTTCCGAACTTTTCGCCTTTCATTTATTTCGCTCGCGAGAATTAAAAGAAATTAATATTATTTTCAAGGAAAATATTGTTCCCATCTCTCTTAAAGTTTTTTGTACTGAGAATATCAAGGGTAGAATAGAATATTTAGTCTGTGGTCCAAATGACCCGTGAGTTCATAACTTCCTTGGTTCGTACACATGATTTAAGGGAAAAATGCAAAATGACTGCTAAGGATTTTGAAAATCTTTGTAATTTTGAAATTGTTATTCAGTGTTTCCCTTGATGTTTCTCTTAGACAGCTGAAATGTTGGCAGGAGTTAGAAGCTGCTCCCTGCTCTTCTGACTACAAGCATGAATATTGCTCGACTCAGCTATGGTCGAACTTAAAGAATGGTTTCATGATTGAAAATTTATTTGTTTGAATTTCATGTAAAAAACGCAATTACTTTTTTGCCGACCCAATATTATCACTGTGTTTGTTATTTCACTTTCTTCATTTAATACTATCGCCTGCAATGTGCAATATTCTTAAGACTTTTGGCGGTATTTTAATTTATAGTTAGATGAAATTTTTTTTACAGAAAAACGTGACTTTGAATGTTTGATAAAGTATGGGGAATTCCAAAGACCTAATGTTTCCGATATTAAAAAAGGTCACATTCATGCCTGGAAAGTTGAGGATGTTAGTTTTTCAGAAATAGGACGTTGTATTAGAAGACATACATCTACTGCATCTAATTCTATAGCTGGAAAATATTTTATTTTGGGGGAATATGGTAGCGGAAGCAACAATACACGCTTTATAGAATCCCCAACAAACTGTAAAAACCTCTAATTTATTTGCTTCAAAATTTGATATTTTTAATACTGGTATCTTTTACTGTGAATTGCACAAAATAAATCTAATTTACATTTATTTTATGCAATTTTCAAAAAAATTTCACTTAATAAATTTATATATGGTCCCTTAACTCATGAAAATAACACATTTTATTTAATATAAATTAAACTACTGAACGTAAAAATTTGAAATTTTGCACAGCCATGTAATATTAATTTCTGCATCTATTTCCATCGAAATTTGGCTAGGTCGCTATTCATAATTTTTTGAATATTAATTTAATAATTCCTAATTCATATTAATGATTTATAAAAAATCATAATAACATTAAATTATGTTTGGGTCGTTTATTTCTAATAGTACGAATAAAAATCAGCTTCTTACTACCAATATTATATGAGATATGAATTGAAGTATGAAAAAATATTTTAACATAGGGAGAGGGGGATTTTGGGTGCTCATAACTCACTCATTTTCTGTCCAAATTTATTGAAAATTGGTGTCCGGGGTTAAAATGAGCTAAATTTTTGAAATATGAAGTGAAATCTAGGGGTTGCTATTGAGAAAAAAAAAGTTGGTGCGAATTTTAATATGTAGATGGCCCCTTATGCAATTTTTATGCATAGCAAATTAAAGTGTGCGTCAATCGTAAACGATTGGTATCTGTAACTTTGCTGTGCGACGAACGACGGCCGAAAAATTTACAAGTGGGCCTTTTTTTTTCCGCAGCTGTTACACAATTAATTCATTGGAGAACTGACAAATTGGTTGATCTATAATATAACTTTTCATCATGATAGTTAATCTAAATTTGAATAACGTTCACTTTGTAGGACTTTTAAATAGTATATCTGCTTCTCAGTGTTTAGAGTTATTCACCCTGCAAATGAAATTTTTTATTATGTATTAACCATTCGCCTTCTGCGAATATTTCCCCACCCTTTCTCAAACTACGCTTCAGTGCTAAATTTATGACATCAAAATTACAAAGTTTCGTTTCAACATCTAAGTTGAGTTATACTAAGCCTTTATGCATATTGGATACATATTAGGGTGATGCTTAAAAATCAACTTAAGATTTTAAATTGGGACACTCTGCCATTTTGTTCTATTACATAAAATAAGCGTTCCACAAAGTTTCAGAATTTTTAACCCTCTTTTAGGGGTCGCTGCCCTGGGTGAAACTTTATAAAATATGTTATAAAAAAAAAAGGAAAACTAAGAAATTTTTAAGTTTTTATTTTATAAATACTTAGATACTTGCGTAACGTATATTATAATTAATCAAATAACAAAGAGCAAGACAATAAATGCCGTAAGAAAGCAGTGAACGGGAAGAGCAGTGAGGGGGAGTAGAGAGAGGAAGCTTGTCACTGCCTGCACAGTTCAAGTCGCGGCACGATGCCTCCCACTCCTCACACCTACAACCAACTATACTGTTACTGCCAGTCTCTCACTTGAGTCTGTAGTGTTCACTTGTGTACGTGTCGTGTATTGTGTAGTGTATATTGTACAATACTTTGACTAGTGCTGCCGATTTATTCATTGTGTGGTAGGTGGATTGTTATAAGTTTGATTTATTGTAAATAGTATTTAGTTTCGTTTTGATTTATTGTAAATATTTAGTTTCGTTTCACGTTCGCCCACATATATTTTTAAAGCCTAAATTGTGGCTAAATGCAGTAGCTCTGTCACAATAGTGACTAGGAAAAAGACTGATATTTGGTTAGTAGGTCAGACTTCGTCTACCTTTAGCCAGACAAAACTTTCGTCAAAGAAAGAGGCACTTTCAGTATTTTTTTTATTATAAAGAGGAACAAAAACAAACTGTACAAGAATCTGCACACTCAACTTCGAAAGATATCTTAGACATCTGGAACAAGGCAAGAATACCGACTAGATTAAAAAAACTTGTTGTAGAAAAGCTTGAAAATATGTTTAAGGAATGGCAAAATGTAAAAAAAATAAGGAAAATAAAGCTAAAAGGTCCGCCAGTTTAAAAGAGCGGGAGTCTAACTGGTCACATGATGAGTTATTCGACATTGCACATGCTGATGCTTTACAAATGATTAAAATAGAAGAAGACAAGCAATTCCTATTAGCTCAACGCCAAAGGGCCGTCCCGGTAAAATGGGCAATATTGAAAAGAAACTTGAAAAAAAGGAGTCTGAATTAGAAAGCAAAAAGGCTTGTTGAAAAAACTAAAAGAGAAAGACACAGGGCATAAAGCGAGCAACAGAAAAAGTATCTATACCTGAAGATTCAGATACTAGTGATAGTGATTGTAAAAGCGATTCATATGAAGGTATTTCCGTGACAGAGCTAGGTACTAGAAATAATTCTACAAGAAAGAGGGGAAGAAAGGAAATAATTGAGGGCAATCTTGCTGTTTGCCTTAATTTTTCGAATTTGAGTGACAGAAATGCTTCCCTAGTGTTAACATCTACCCTTAAACAAGCAGGGTGTGATCCATCTCGTTATAATGTAAATTACTTGTTAATAAGTCGACAGAGGATTAAGAGGCGAGAGTCCTTAGCAAAAAAACTGAAATCCGATTTCTCTCCGGATGTTCTTCGTACTGTTCATTGGGATGGGAAAATGCTTAAAGATGTAAGTGGACACGAGATTGTGGATCGCCTTCCTATCCTTGTATCTGGACAAAATATTGATCAACTCTTAGCGGTTCCAAATCTTGAGTCAAGCTCAGGAGAACTGATAGCTACGGCTGTTTATGAAGAAATTTCCTCATGGGGAATCTCAGACAAGATTAAATGTATGTGTTTTGACACAACTGCGGTTAATACAGGGCTTCGTAATGGAGCTTGTATTTTATTAGAGCAAAAAATGCAAAAAGAAATGTTGTGGCTTTCATGCCGCCACCACATATTAGAAATGTTAGAAGCAGTAATTGTTCAAGAAGTTGGTCCATCGACAGGGCCAGACATCTTATTGTTTAAGCGGTTCAAGAAATTCTGGCCACAGATAAATTCACAGGAATTTGAGCCTGCCACTACTGACCCTCTAACTCGTGACATTGTAACAGATTTTGCCCAAGAAATAGTTGCATTTTTCAAAGATCAGTTACAGAAATTCCAAACTAGAGATGATTATAAAGAACTGGTAGAGCTGAGCATCATTTTCCTTGGAGGAACACTAGAAAAACAACTGTCATTAAAAGCCCCTGCCGGTGTTCATAGAGCGAGGTGGATGGCTAAGGCCATTTATTCATTGAAAATTTATCTCTTTCGCAGTCAGTTACAGCTAACAAAAAGGGAAGATACTGTGATCCGAAACATTTGTATTTTTTCTGCAGCCATCTACATCAAGAACTGGTTTCAAGATGCTTCAGCTGTGTATGCTCCGTTGAATGACCTGCAACTTTTAAAAGACTTGATAGATTTTAAAGCTATAAATGAAATTTTAGCTGAGAAGGCTTTGAATAAAATCAAAAACCATCTCTGGTACCTCTCTGAAACCCTTGTGGCTTTATCCTTGTTTGACAAACGCGTTACTAATGAAACCCAAAAGGAAAATGGAGACAGCTCTACAAAATTACGGTTCTGATCATCAACCACTGAAGGCAACAGTTGATTTAGAAGTCGTTCCTTTGAGAAGTCTAGAAAATTTTGTTTCAAACAACACAATGAACTTCTTCCGAACACTTGGTCTAGGAATGGAATTCATCAACAGTAATGTAGAAAACTGGGATCAAGAGGAAAGCGACAGAAAGAACATGGAAATTCTAAAGTCAATTACAGTTGTAAATGGCATAGCCGAACGAAGAGTAGCCCTTATTGAAGAATTTAACAAACTGATTACCATGAATGAGTAGCAGAAACAAGTCTTGATTCAAGTGGTTAAAGAATTCAGGAAAAGGTTTCCCGATCGCAAAAAAGAAACACTACTCAAAATGTTCTAAGTGTTACTTTTCCTTTTCATATTTTTTAAATCCTACTATTATTTAGTTTTAATATTAAAACTTTAACTTTTTAAATAATGAAACAATATGATATGTATCATGTATGTGAATAAATATGGAACTGTTACTGAATAAAGTTGTGTTCTATGTAAGAATAAGTGTCTTTCTTACAAAACCCTATTTAAGGTTACACATTTTTGCATACAAAAATAAATAAATAAATAAATAGTTCAGCTCATTATTTTTTTTTTCAAGTTTTTTTTTGTTTGTTTTTTTTTAATTTAAAGAGGCATGTTGAGATAAGTTTGCTTAAAACAGTCAAAAAACTTTCTCCCTTTCAAACTCTGATTTTTTGGATTTTTTCAAAAAGTTTTCAACTTTAAGTCTTTGTAGCGACCCCTAAACTTCTGATAAAAATTACCAAAACATTACTAAAGGCTTATTTAAGAAGTAGAACGAAATAAAAGGGTGCCCCGTACAAATATTGAAAAAAAAAATTCCCCTCACATAAGCATCACCCTAATGATATATATATGTAATGTATAAAAAATGTACTTGGGGTTTTACTAGTTTGGGTATTGTTCAAGCGGGTACTTTCACTGTAAGCTGTGCTTTCCTGTCATACTTGCCACGCGCGCTCTGGAGCTATGTTTTATTTCTTTAGTTGTCAGACACCAAATCCTCGATTCTGTGTTCTTTTTAGTGTACACGCGTCCCAACGCCTTTGTAGCCCCGGATACGGGTCATGTTGGTAAATGTGTGTGGTTCGATTAGAGATAAGAGAGAGGCGGAGTTATGTCTTAGCAACGCACGTGGTATGATGAGCGTAAATACGCTCGCACCTCGAAAATCGAGAGACTTCTGCCACTAGAACTGCTTAACTAGTCCACGCAGATTTTCGTACCCGTCTCCCCTCCCCTCTTCTCACTCTATGTTGTAACTTAAAGATAATGTTCAATAAACCGTCTTACCTGCCTTAACTCTGGAAACTTTATTGGAATATCTGACGTCTCATATATATGTAATAAACTCGGGAATCTCCCAATGGATCTATTAATAAGTACTCTCAAACTAGTAGAGTGATAAGGTTTTTTCTTGCTCGTTCTTATTGAAGTAATCAATTAATAGACTGGGAAAAGTCAGGTAGATGATACTCAGTGTTTTTATTTGAGAGGATGAATAATTACTTCTCAATTGTGGGACAAGAAAAGGTTGAGAGCATTTAGCTCTGACTTAATGCAAGTATATGTACCCACTCCTTTACGCAGCAACCATCTATTTTAAAAAATGTTGATTAATTGTTGATTGAAAATCACAGGCTGAGCTTTCTCCCCCTATTTCTCATTTTATACAACAAACGACAGTACTAGACAATTTTTAACTTAACTGGGGATAGTTTATTTTTAAAGGAAATTGTTGTTCTATTGTTTCTTTTTGTTGTAATTATTACTTAAAAACATTTTATGCACTTGCAAAGAATGTGCAGATGCATAATCAGTGGTGTACACTGACTTCCTGTAAGAGAAGTGGGTATAGAAGTAATCTTTAGGTTAAATGAAAGTCATAATCTATATGTTTAAAATAAAATATGTATGGACTTTAGGCTAAAAATGCATGGACAAAGGAGGGGGGGTTGAATCCCTCCCCCACCATTTGTGTAGGCCACTCCGCATAGTAAATATATGGAGCAGAAGTTTCCTCGCATACTTTTCTAGAGTAAGTCAATGCTTGAAAATTTTGTTTTCCTTTTAATGAGGATCTAAATAAGGAATGGCATGGCAAACAAAGCTCCAAATGCCAATTGACATGAACTACTTTTTCTCGCATATTGTAAAACTCAAAATTAACCTACTTAAATTGACACTATGTCCTTTAATTTTCCCCCGCGAAAAACCAATGGTCTGACCATCTTTTGCAAAATGTTTTAATATTTTTTGGTTGTCCTTTTCTTTTACTTGTATAATAATCAACGTTTTGTACATTCTTCAGCATTCATTTTAAAAATGATTCAGTAACTATTTGTATAAACTAAAAATGAAAATAAATGCTACATTTCAGCTGGAAGTCATATAAAATCCATTAATTACTTCAGTATATTAAATTAAAAATACCTTTTTGTTACAAATTAAGTGTACGATTAATGGCTGAAAACGCTTTTATTAAGTACTACTTATATCACAAACACATAAGAGCTATATTGATGATTTATTAATGCTGTTTTGTTGTGTTGTGTTACGGCAAAGCTAAGCAAACACTATCTACTTAGAAGGGGTGCAATGGACAGAGGATCTCTAACGCGTATTCACATTACATCTGGAGCAAACCGTCCAAAACTTCAAACCTTAGATCGACAGCCGCACGGCAGGACGGTACCCTGGACCTTCACACTTCAGCCATATTATTATGCTGTATGTTGAGTGTTCTATCCACTTGTCTATGTTTGGACCTGATTTATTAATTTTTTTATCAAGTAATGTAACTTTCTAATTATTTAAGACAGGGAGACCATAAAGTTCCATGAGAAAAGGGATGAAGTGTGAGGAAAAATAACTTTGTAAAGTTTTGGAACTCATCTACTTCTAGTCAGTGACTTATTTATGACAAGTATACACTTTTGCCCGTTCTTTGTATAAAATGTCAAAAAACAAAGGTTTTTAGTTCTCAAATGGAAAAAAAAGAAGAATAGGGGTTGGAAAGTACTTCATGTCATTTAAAAAATTATTTATTCAGCACTGTGGGGATTGCGAAATGAGCATTTTTACTGCGTTCTGAATTCTTTTGTAGTTTTGTATTGTTTTCGTTCTAAAATATTCCAAAGCCTGAGATGAGTCCCTTCCCACAAAGGCAAGAGCCCTCACTTAAATAATTCTTATCTTATGGGCACCCATGCTGTACGCCACTGCATAAAACCCCCACTTAAGTATTGTGATTGTGATTCAGTAGGAATTAGCTAACATCTTTCAAATCTTCCAGCTTGTGTACGAATTGAGAATTTTCATTACATTATATTTCAATAGATTTTTTTCTTTAATTCTCTTTATTTCACGACTAGCTAAAGTACCCGTCATTGACGGGTTAGTACGTAATGCAAATTTCCAAAAAAGCCGGAATTTTTGACAGCATTAAGCGTAGAAAGAACGGAATTAGTATATTGGCAATAGTACAGAAAGCAAAATTATAACTTGTGCGTATTTTTAAGATTCCTGCTAAATTTCATTGTACTCTCTTAATCCATTTTTAAGGGATGCGAGAAAAGACATTTATACGACTATTCTCAAAATACCAAAATCGCTGAAATATTTAAAACAGTTTTGCCATTTAGAGTTTGAATTAACCCCCTTAGCAGAAAATGCGAGACGCGAAACGTACGTCGCAGATTTTTTTTTGACAGTCTGCAGATCATTTTCATAAGAGTACTGTGTGCAGATTCTTTTTACGGTCACGAAAAGAATTCCTCTTCTAATTCTCGAAATAAACATTTTCTGTTAGAAAATGCAGAAGAATCAATATATTTCCCCATCGCGGCTCTTGGACTCTCGCACGGCAGTTTAACACGTGTTTTACATTTTGCTTGCCAGTTGATCTTATCAAGTTGCTAGCAATTAATTTTTCAGTTAATATATTGTTTCAAAAATACTCTAGGCAGCAAATGTATGCAGATAGCAGATACAGAAGGAAATTTTGGGTTCTCTTTTAATTGTTTATTGAAATGGCTCCACAGCTGAATAAAGTTGCTTGCTTGGAATGCAAGAATTCGATGTTATATAAGAATTTGAAAACATTACTTACGATTTCATGAGTGGAAAAAATTAGATCAGTTTACAATCCAAATTGTTAAAGGCTGTTAATGAGCTTTCACAGAAAATACCTGTATTTATTAAGTTTTTTACAGACACACTGTAAGTTCCAGTATCAGAAGCTTCCTGTGAAAGTTGGGGATTGGTCACTGAGAAAGTGAGCAAAATGCGATTAAGACATACAGATGGCAATGATGAACAAGCTGTTGGAACTATTGATCAGAGAGTGTTTATATTTCTTAATGGCACTCCATCTGTTTATACAGGAACCAGAAAACTTTTGAAAGCTGCATTAATTTCCATATTTGGAGTCTCTTATTAATAACATTTTGCTAGAATCAGTACAAACAAAAAATTATAGCAAAAAATATCTCTTCTCTTGTGATATTAAGAGTAATGCTAACTGTTTACCTTGTTTCATGTAATTATAACTGCTATGGATTTTGACCTGATGATTAAACTGATGATTCATTTCTTGCTATTTATGCAATTTAAACTAAGAATGCCACAAAAAGTTTTGGTGTGCAGCTATTACATTCTATCTAGAAAAAAAGTTCTTTTTTATAACACTGTCCTGCTCAATAGATTATTTTTGTGAAATTTGACAAAACCTAAAAAATGTTTTTTTTAAGAATATCTATTTACATAAAGTTTTTCTTTTTATCCAAGTCTGTTAACCAAGACAACTGAAACAAGTTGCTATGTTTTATTCTCAATAAATTATATATGTAAATTTCTATTAGTTTGATCATGTCTAACTGATTAACTAACATTAGATAAATGTAAGCTTGTGATAAAATATGCTTACTGAATCTTACAAACTTTTTTCCGTTACTGTGAAATTGTGCTGCAGATAATTTTCAGTACCTAAAAAGCCGTCGTAGATTGGCAGAAAAAGTTCTGCTTCTGGATCTAACATAAATCCGAATTTCATTCGATTCCATTGCCATTTTTCAGGAAAGGAACAAACAAGTAACAAGTTTTCAAATTATTCATATTATAAAAACTTTTGAAGTACTTTGACGCCTATAGTTTAACTGACCACCTCTAACGATAGTAAGTTTTATTTCATTTGCTTGAGTGTTTTTATACATAATTGACAATATTTTTCACATTTTCAATAATATTTTGGAAAATCTCTATCAAAATGTTTAAAAAATTCGACCCCTATAGTTTATAAGTTAAATGACCCCCTATCATGTCACCAATTTTCATTACATACTTTTTAGTCGTTAATACGTGATGCGCATCAAATATTTACACATTTTGAAACGGTTTTCGCAAAATCTCAGAATCTAATTATTATTATTGTTTTAATTTCAACACCTAAAATTAAACTGAGTGACTACCTGTCATAAACTTAATTTCATTTCGTTCGTTTCAATCGTTATGGGATGAACAAATGATTTTGAAATAATTTTTGCAAAATCGAAAAATACAATTTAAAATTTTTAAAAACTTCGACGCGTATTGTTTAAGCTGAGTCACCACCTATCATGTCACTAAACTTCCTTTCATTCCCTGTAATCTTTATTTCGTGATGCTGGAACAGAAATTTACGCATTTCGAAACAATTTTCGAAATATCTCAAAATCTAATCAAATTTTTTTTTTTAATTGACCCCTGTAGTTTAAGTTGAGCGGCCACTATCATGTCACCCAATATCATTTCATTCACTTTAGTCGTAATTACGTGATGCGTGAACAAAGATTTACACAGCTTGAAAAAAATTTCCCAAAATCTCGAAATCTATTCAAAATTTTTTAAAAATTCGACAGCTATAGTTTAAGTGAAGTGACCATCTATCATGTCACCGAATATCGTTTCATTCGCTTAAGTCGGTATTACGTGATGCGCGAACAAAGATTTAAGTAGCTTGAAATGATTTTCACAAAATCTAATCAAAAATTAAAAAAAAATTCTACATCTATGTTTTGAGTGACCACCTACAATTTTACCAAATTTCGTTTCATTCGCTTCAGTCGTTTTTACATAATGCGCGAACAAAAAAAGCGTCACGGACAGAATGACAGACAGACAAACTTTTTTTTTGATGGTCGTAGTGGATTTCCAGAAATCGCAAAATTTTCGAATTCTAAGTAATGAACCGACAACAGTCTAATTTTATTTGTATAGATATTCCCACATGACTAAAGATTGGTATTTATCACATATAAGATAGATTGACAGAAAATCTGTTTAACGCCTTTCAAGGTAAAACTGTAAAATTATCCATCGTTTTAACAAACGTTAGGGAATTTTTGTCATACGTGAGTATATCGACTTTTTTTCTACTTGAGACACAAACACTTGCTCGGAAATGAGCAAAAGTATCTGTTTCTTGTTGCATCTGAAGGCTTCTCAGAAAATATAATTGACACGGTCTGCAAATTGTAGGCATCACACCTGGTTTTCATCAGTGGCGCATCAAGAATTTTGGTTTAGGCGGGGCTGGGGTTACAAATACTGCTGAACTCTGTTATAGTGACCCCGATTAAAGTTATAACTCTCTTATAACGTCAAAACATTCATCACCACTTGTCCATAGAACACAAGCCCAGTATCAATGTCATTCGTGTTATAGAGTCATAAATAATTACTCAATCTCTTCATTGATGTTGTATCCAAGTTTAACTTTATTTTATACACTAACAGTACGTATTTATATAAAAACTTACATCCTCCCCGGTTTAAATTAATTAAAAAAACACAAAAATTAGGAATAATTTGAAGACAACATTTTAAAATAAAATATTTTAATTGAGTCTGTTTAGGATAAATTCGAGTTCGTTAATATATTCTTTCAAAATATTTTATCTCAAGAACGGACTTTTCACAAAATATTTCATCTTAAATATGGACCCTTCACAATATTTTTCATTTTGAAAACGGACCTTTCACAAAATTCTTTCATTGGTAAATGGCCCCTTCACAAATAATTGTTCAATTTGGTAACTGATTTCAAATAAGTTATCACACACATTACAAGTTTTACAAAATTAATTATTAATTATAAAATATTTAAAATATAATGATTTTGAGCATGAAAATGGTATAGAGTCATAAATATAATTGTTCAATTTGGTAACTGATGTCAATTAAGTTATCACACACATTAAAAGTTTTATAAAATTAATAATTAATTATGGAATATTTAAAATACAATGATTTTGCGCATGAAATTGTTTTGTAAAAAAATGTAAAATAAGATAATATTAACTGATATTTAATTTTTAACGCTAAGCTGAGGGAAAAACTTTAAAAAAGAAAAAAAACGGTGTACAAATAAATGTCACACATGTTACAATGGAATCGCCCTTCACATTGAACTAGATCATAGGTTCGCAACTTTTTTGAGCTGGTGCCCCCTTTTCTAGTGAATATTTCAATACCGCCCCCCCTCCCACTCCAGAGAAATAAGAGCGTACATAATGCATGGTGAAAACAAGAATTAAATTTTAAAAAAATACTAATAGATAGAATATTGTTGGAATTGAAACTCTGCTGAATTTTTCCATTTAAAAAAGAGGAATAAAAGTTTTAGAGAGGTATCTCTTTCTCTAACAGCGAACTCTCATATCGAAATATGTGAATTTTCACACACGTGAGAGAAATAAATTATCAGAGTGATTTTTAAGTCTTTTTTAGACTATATTTGGCTAATCTTCCCACGCCTCTCAGTGCCATATCAATGCCCCCTAATTGTCTCTGGGTCTTTTACCGCCCCCCTGAAAGCCTCAAACGCCCACAAGGGGGCGTTATCGCCCACGTTGGGAACCTATGAACTAGATGATTCTTCAAAAAATATCTATTATCGGCATTATTCGTTGTTGGTTCGGTTCCAGTTACATCGGATAATCAAAAGTTCGTGTAAACTTTAAAAAATCATTAAAAAAGAACAAATGATGATAAAAAAGTCGGTTTGCACGAATGGCATCAGAAAGTGGTTGGATTTTTAATAAGAACAAAAAAATGAGTTCAAAAATGACCAATAGGTAGCGCTGATGTTGAATATGTGTAGCAAATTAATGCAAATGAAGTATGCATTAAAATAAAATGAGCAGAAACACAACACCAACACATTTCTGTAGTTTCAAAGATTTATTTTGCAGAGCGAAATTTCCTCAGTGCGCCTGTTGCTGATTCGTCATTCTTATAAAAGTGCTTGACAATCAACGCTTTATCCTGCAACGACAGCATGATATTGGCATCGATTGAAGAGTCCACGTGCATTTAAGTGTTTTATTGACAACCTGATTTGCATAAATCATCTTGGTGTATGCATAGCGATGCCACCTATCGGTCATTTTTTCAACTATTTTTTTTGTTCTTAAAAATAATCCAACCACTTTCTGATGCCATTCGTGCAAATCGCACTTTTTATCATCATTTGTTCTTTTTTAATGATTTTTTTTAATTTGCACGAACTTTTGACGCACCCGGTATATAGGAATTTTTTAAAGGACCTGCTATAAAATGTCTTAAAATGGAACTTTAATTTATTACTAAATTTAAATTTGTAAAATTCTATATTTTTCAAAAATTCACGAAAGCAGAACCCTATTTTTACAAATTTGCAAAAACAGGGATCTGGCTAGAAAAACCCGATTGAACGCTAATTTCAGATTCACAATATTGAATAAATTCTTCACAATTTCACTGAAACAGTACCCTGTCTGAGAACTCTGGACAGACCCCTGCATTCATTAGTAGGGATGGATGCGAGACGACTTTTTTGCGAGACGAGACAGAGATTTAGAGCTTTTTTGCGAGATGAGACAAAGGTTAGGCTATTTTGCAAGACGCGAGACACCCATTTTTCGTCTCGTGTCCATCCCTATTCATTAGTGAGAATTTTCAATTTTTAAAGCTTTTCGCCTCTAACTCTACCGGATTAGGGGGCTTTAGCTGCCGTGCGCTGCGCCTATGGTTTCCATGTATTTTGGTTTTCCGCCTATTTAAAAGCCGGTTTAAAATGCCATACCAAACAGCTTTCTTTATTTTTGTTCCGAAGCAATCAATCACCATCATAAGAACAGTATCGCTCCTTTGAAATCAGACCACCCCAAGATTAGTAGATAGTTTGTGTTTGAACTGAAAAAAGCCCGTGCATTTTCTCCATTAGACTATTTTGTTTCTGAGAGGAGAGGAATCATGAGTGGACATGTGGGATGTAGGAAAGTCAGAATTGCATTATCTGATAAGTTTTGAAACAGTGGGTACCAAAGGGGGGGGGACGGTCCGCCCCTGGTGGCAGTCTGAAACCAAAGATAGGGGGTGGTAGCAGCCATCCCTTTTTCCCCCCCAAATTTTCTATTTCATACAAGATTTGAGAAAGTTAGACTCAATTTCACGAAAAACATTATACTCTGAACCATGAGCGCCCATTAAGGGGACGCAAATGAAGGCTCCGTCTGAGAAACGGCTGGGGAAACTTCAATCTGGCAGTCTGAAAACAGAGATACGGAGCAGCAGCAATAATTCCCCTTTTTTGCCTCTTTCTCATTTTTTTTTTCCTTTACACAAGATTTGAAAATAATTACGAAATGCAATTCCAATATGCATGAGGATTCTTCTTTAAAACATTTCTTTGTGTGTGTGTGTGTTGACTAAATGCAGTATCATGGAGAACGACAGTTCTACGAGTGACGCAGCCAGCCCCAACAACAACCAACCAACTAACCGGAAAAACATCGCGGCACTTACATTTACAGCTAATTTTTCCCTATTTTCAACTTGTAGCTTCTGGATCTCGGAATCCGCTCTAACAATTTTTTACAATTAATATATGATTTTAATCGGTGCCAAATTCGATGAGTGACGTCGCCGGTTAATCTAGGAAAACTCATTTTTTAAAAAAATTAATCCAGTTCAAAGAGGGGACTATATAATTCGCGCAATAAAATACGGGAAATCATCTTCTTCGAGGCGGTAAACAAGGCAGGGAGTATGAATACAGTGCTGTTGGCGGACGCGAAAGTGACAGAGCCCAAGTAAATATTTTTTAAGGATAAGTAAGCTCTTAATTTTTTTTTGGTTCAATTAATCACGAATTTTCATCACAGTATTCCAAATTATTATAAATATGTTCTGGACAAAATTGATCCAAAGAATTGACCTAAAAAATCTAAAGGGAAATGACTTGGCGCTCAATCTCAATCTATGATTTCATACACACATAATAATTCCGTTCATCCTTCCTTTTGAATATGTTATCCTTTATGTTTTAATTAGTCACTCTTTTAATAATATTTCTATCTCCTTTTGCTTTCGGCTCTCAGCTATCCGAGATGTCGCGTGGATCCGTGACAAGATTTGTACAACTTAACTTATAACGTAAACCAGTTTGGTCCTAGATCGCTAGTACGTTCCGCTTCTGCATTGTGTCCCGATGTCTTGAGTTCGATCCTCGCCTTCGCTCTTTGGCGAGATGGGCTTTGTTTTACTGTCGTTTTTATTTTATTTCATTAAAAAAAATAATAACAGATTATTATATACTTCACTTATTTTTTCTGTAATGTGTTATGCTATAATTCATAAATAAAAATAGTTAAGACTTTGAATTAAAAAATAATTAAATCAATTTTTTGGGGGGTAAAACACCTTCCTAACTTTTAAGTATTTCGTATCATATATGTCTAGTATTTTGATAGCTGTTTCTAATTAAAATTAAGTCTTTATTTTTCTAATATTATTAACTCTATTTGGAAAATTCAATATGTAATTAATATTTCAATGAAATATTTTTTTCTCTTCAGAAATCTCACATAATTAATTAATAATAATAATTATTTAGTATTCAAAGGAAAATAAATAGTAGTTTTACATACTAAGTAGCTTTAATAATAATTCTTTTACTCTTCATGTAAAAATAAAATTTATTGTAATTATAATTTTAAGACCAATATTTTTTCCAAATCTTAGGTTTTTTTCACTTTTATTTTGTATTCCTTTAAATACCAGATTTAAAATTTTGTTCAATACTTTTCAGATAGAAATTTGATTAATTAATCTAAATTTATACATGCACTATCTTTTGTATTAGACATTTAAAGGCCGGAGATGGCATCTAAAACAAGATGTTGTGCCCGCCCGAGCCGAGTTGATAAGATACTGAAGATGGCAGATAACTGAAGTATAAAGGTCCAGGGTTCTGGTCTACCGGACGGCTGATAATCTAAATATTCGGAGTTTTGGACGGTTTTTCTCACGATGTAACGTAAATACGCTTCAGAAGCACTAAGAAAGTCATCCCCCCCAAGACCCCCCACCCCTTACATAGGCAATACGAAATACTCCTCTTGCTGGTTTACCATAACACAATACAATACAACTTTTTCAGAAATACAGGGTGGTTATATTAATTAACGTGAGGTGTTCAGAGCCCTCTAGCGAGTAAAGTATTGGACGAAACCTAACCAAATTTGATGAGCAAGCATAGTAGACCATGGGATTTTGATTTCCAAAAAAAAAAAAATAATAATAATAATAACAATAGTTCCAAAATTTGCCACTGGGGCAATTTTGGCGCTGCAAAAGTGTATTAGCGTAAATATTTAATAGTTAAGTGACAAACAATACAGCATTACAAATTTGGTTACATACAAATTTGGTTCAATATGCGCACCATTGGTAAATTCCAATAACTGCATACGATGCACGACATTTTCTACTGCCGCTCGCAGCATATCAGAGTTGATTTGCCTCACGTGTAACGTTATTCGATCCTTTAACGTTGCGATATCGGAGACATGTCCTTGATAAACAACACCTTTAAGAAATCCCCACAACCAAAAATCGCAAGGATTGAGATCGGGGGACCTTTGGGGCTCTTTTACAGCGCTAAAATTGCCCCAGTGGCAAATTTTGGAACTATTTTTTTTTTTTTTTTTTGAAATCCAAATCCCATGGTCTACTATGCATGCTCATCAAGTTTGGTTAGGTTTCGTCCAATACTTTACTCGCTAGAGGGCTCTTAACACCTCACGTTAATTAATAACCACCCTGTAGTTAAATGCTTTTAGTGTATGTTAGAAAAAAACTGAAATTAAATTAATAACATAATTTATTTCTTAAATTTATAAAACGCAAAAAAAGCAGATATCAATATTCTATTAATTACTTACTTGGTGAAAGAGAGCATGCAGTACGTAAATTTATCGAAAATGTGGCTGCCTTTTAAATCTATCAAAACAGCTCAACTAACTTAGTATTTTAAAGCCTCTAATTTATGGGAATCATTGACACCCAGGCTTTTCATTTTAATCATCCTAAAATAAGTGTAACATGTGCTAACTAAAAAAGTACCTTAAATAAATACAGTAGAATTTTTCTAATTCAAAATCGACGGGACTTTACCGATTCTGCATAACACAAAATTCCAGATTATAAAAATCATATAGTATTATAAAAAAAAATCGTTATAATCAGGTAAAGTTAAAAAAATGACTTATTTTTTTTAAATAGACAAATGTATTTAAAATAAAATACAGTTACTGAGAAATTGCTCATTAGAAAATGCTATTCGTTTAAACATTTTTAATAAAATCTAAAACATTTTCGTTCGAATACTCATTTATTGTTATTTTAAGGTCTAATTTCGTCTTGATAATTCAAATTCCGTAAATTAGCAGTCCAAATTTAAGAAAGTCTTCTGTATTTAAAAATAACAAAGGGGATATATTTTAAAGAAAAACAGGAAAGAGATAAAAGTTTAAACACGCATGCGCGAAATCGCTAATAGCCATTGTGGAGGAAGCGTGCGATTCTAAAAGAAATAACAAAGCTAGTGGAAACGCGATTCTTCTTTAGCGTTAGGACATTTGAGTAAGTAAAGGTAGAAGTGGAAACGGAGCTTTATACGCCCGGCTTATGCCAGCACGCCGAGTCTCTTTTCCACCTACAGCATGCGCACTGCCGATCTCACGGACATACGAAATTCTTCTGACGCTGGAGAAAACGTATATGTATTTAGTTATAACTGCTTTCTTCTGACACTGGTCCTTTTTTTTTCGAGGGTGGGTGGGAGTGAACCTTTACTAAGTTAGTTTATTTTGGTTTCTACTCAAGGGATGTAAAGTAGGTTTCGATTTTTAGACCGACAGCCTCAGGGCCGTACCCAGGGGGGTGGTTCTATGGGTCCGGACCCCCCCCCCCGAAATTATCACAATATCTATATATTTATATGTGCATGAGAGCATATTTATATATAATATGATGATATTCAATAAGTCAGACACCCCCGCCCCCGAAATGTCGGACCCCCTCCGAAATTATTTCCTGGGTACGGCCCTGGACAGCCTTAAGGGAATTTAATTTTATGCTTCTTTTTCTTTCAGGGCGGTTTCAGAGTAATTCTATTTTAATTCATATTACAAAACTTTAAAAAAAATAAATAATTTTTTGCGCAAATTCTTGAATTTATCAACTGATAAAAAAACAAACAAACATAATATAGTTTTGTTAAAAGCTACAAAAAACCGATTATAAGGAATAATTTTTTGAGTAATTTTCTATTTTATTAATGGTTATAGTCATTAATTAATTTAATCAACAATTTTGAGATGTATCATTAACTATTATCATAACATAGTTAAAAATTTAACTTACAGATAGCTTTAAACGAAAAACAAACATTGGATTAATAGATTACATTGCATTAAAACAATAGAACGAGTAACTAGATTATCATCAATTAAGAACGAGATTATTAAATTTATAATTTTAACGAAACTTAACTTACGGTTATCGTCAAACTGAATGCAAATTGATGAATCACAATGCATTAAAATAATAGAACCAATAGTTATATATTGTTACTGTTGTTCTGCAATTACGGCTGATTAGCTACACGTAGGCTCTAAGCCGAGAGGTGGGGTGCCCTCCATGGCGTTCTTTCTAAGGGGTCCTAACCCGTATTTACGCTAAGTTTCGGAGGAAACAACGGGAAACTCCAAATGATTAGGTCGGCGGACGCAACCTGGTTTCGAACCAGGCACCTTCCGTCTCCCAGTTCAGAGCGCTATGCGCTCGGCCACTGATGAGGCCCAATAGTTATATAATTATAGTAAAAAGTTTACTTACGTTTAGCATTAAACTGAATACAAATTAATTAAATAAAATCAAAGATGGCGGCAGGTATACTAATCTGCACTCGACCCAAATTATAAATAGAAAATTACTCAAAAAAATTATTGATTATAATCAGTATTATGCCTCTTATTATAAAATTCTAACAAAAACATGTCAATTTTCTGTTACATGTTACAAAAGAACCTGTGACTTTTACAATCAAATACTCTGATACTGCAGGAAAACAGATTTGTATATTTATTTACATAACTTAGTGTCAAGCAAACTTCTGAAATTCGCCCGTGAAACTAATTTATTATCTTCTGACCATACCCCTAAAATGTAATGATATACCCATTCAAAAACCCTTAACGGGTTAAAAATTTGTGAGGCAGCATTTTACTTTATAGCTATATGAATTTTAAACATAGGTCTTAAAAATAATGATATCAAATTTTGAGTCACGCCCTGCTGTGATTTTTAAAGATTTGTTTTTAATTCCATTACAGTTACTTTCGTTTTATTTTCTAAAGAAGATTTACGCATTTAAGCAATGCTTTTAATTATGAAATACACTATCAAATGTATCACACTTTCACTGAGTCTATATAATGTATTCCAATGAATTTATTTCAATAATTTAATTTATCTTTTGCATCAAGCTATCCAAAAGGGCAAGCAAAATTTTCATATACATTTCACTTAGTTTAGTTACTATGACACTAACTAAATATTTACGTAAATTTTACTTGCCCTTTTGGATAACATGGCGCAAAAGATAAATTAAATTATTGAAATAAATTCATTTGAATACATTATATAGACTCTGTGAAAGTGTGATATATTTGAGAGTGTATTTCATAATTAAAAGTGTGGCTGCACGAGATCACCTCCGCGCACACAACACCCGGAAATTGAAGGCCGGTCAAATGGGTACTTTTTGGCCGAGCCGGATTGCGCCTCATTCTACCACCCATAAGTTCCTGGGTTCAAACCCAGCTCTCACTACACTCTCCCCCCCACAAAAGCATTGCTTAAATGCGTAAATCTTCTTTAGAAAGTAAAACGAAAATAACTGTAATGGAACGGAAAGAAACACTCAAAAATGTGGTGTTAAACGATAAAGTAAATAAAAAACTTTGTAAAAAACACACATAAGATGTTACAGGTAACATACTTACCTGTAACATGTCATGTGTGTTTTTTACAAAGTTTTTTATTTACTTTAACTGTAATGGAATTAAAAACAAATCTTTAAAAATCCCAGCAGGGCGTCACTCAAAATTTTATATCATTATCTTTAAGACCCATATCTAACATTCATAGAGCTATAAAGTAAAATGATGCGTCACAAATTTTTAATCCGTTAAGGGTTTTTGCATGGGGTAATACATTACTTCTATATTTTGTTAATTGCTAGATAATTTTTTATTTATTTATTTTTACCGAATTGATGAATTAATTATATCTTAAAAGATAAAGATGATTTTCTTCTAATCAAGGTTTGCTAAGATTTAGATTCCAAGGTATGCTAAAGTTCCTCCAAGCATATGTTCGACTCTTTGGCACGGTTACTGTCCAGCTAACTGAGCTAACCGGACTAGGGAACACGTAATTTTCTACTGTACAAGTGAATTTCTTTTTCCCATGCATTTCAAAGAAGCAAAGAAAATACATCTATTTCCCAGAAAAGACTACGCTGGATCAAAGGGTGGCAACAGCCTCAGGCCAGTTGCGGCCTCCTCGCACTATTTTCCCTGCATACAGAGTGGTATTTCATAGTTTGTCTCAGGGCAATATATGAGACTGGAACATTCTCATTCTCATACTCAGTATTTCTCCCATTGACATGTGCAAAGAAGGCTCTTTATTAGATTGCTATGGACATGTGAAAGGACTATTGGGGAAAATGTCGAGACAGGTGTCATGGGACGTATGTGGTGTCAATTGCAGAGAGCTGATTTTCCGACTCCCCTGTTTGTATACCCGGCCACCCAGTGCCGAGTGCTCTATTATTCATTCCCACTTCTTTCTTTTGACTGATGCGAAAAAGAGGAATTTCTCACTCAGTTTTGTATGCACTGGAAGTAAGACGTCAAGGACATAAGGCTGAAGACTGAAACCAGTTGTAAACAAAATCATGAAACTGGTTGTAAACAAAAGAAAACGACAAAAAGTGCAGTGCACAAAATGTGATGTCTAGTTGTTTTGATAATGACTAAAAGAACATGCAAAATAACTGTCATAATGGAAAGAGAATTTCCATACAAACTGTTGGAGCTTCAAATCCAATCTCCAAGAAAAAGATCAACACCAATCTGGTGTCTATATATTTAGATTATATTTGTACTACTTTTTATTATGATTTACTTTCATATAATTCATATAGAAACAACCCCAATTTTGTAATTTAATGTGATTTTAGAAAAATGATGGCCAAGTTATAATAAGAGAGAAAATGCAAGAGTATAGATCACAGGGCCGTTAAAATAAGAAGACCTGGCAGAGCAAATACTGCGGGTCGCGATCTTAGGAGCTTCAAAATCAATATGCTTAATTTTCCATTTTCTCTTAAATTACAGAAAAATTAACTTTTCGAGCTAGAATTTCTTTCCTTATTATAGTTTTTTCCCCCCCTTTAAGCCTCACATTCTTTTTAAGCCTTTATGTTTTAATATTTTCCAAAGAAGTTGAAATTTTTATGCTCTCAGTTTGTCTGTCTGCCCGTGCTCTAACTGCCTTAAATATGCATCGATCGAATTTTTATATGATAATGAAAAGTACCATACCAAGTAGCCTATTGAAAAGGACTTAGGCATCTATTAAAGTTCTTTTACAGGAGCACACAAAATAATTCCGATGCATCGCAGCCTATGAGCAGATAATGTTTGGAGTACATTTTAGGAACGTTCATCCATTTTCAAGCAAAACAAAATTGGTATTTATTATTGAGGTTTATGAGAGCAGTCTGTCCATCGGCATGGGTGTACGTAGCTTTGATACCTATACAGGGCTAACAAAATAACACTTATAGATTAGGCTTTAAGACCAGTACTTAAAACAATATTTTAGTTTCTTGTTGGCTTTAACCTGTTCACTACCGTCGTAGCTGAGACGCAATGGCAGAAATTCCTCTATCCTGGGTAAATCGTTGATTCCCGGCATGGGTCTTTGAATACCCTGGCATGGCTCAGCCATGCCCTTGTGAAGGCTGTGAGCAGAGCAGAAACATTCTAAGACTCATGCCGGGAAGCAACGATGGTCACTGGAGGGAGGAATCTCTGCCGTTGCGTCTTTAGCAACGTCGGGAGGGAATAGTTAACTGTTCGTCATGCAACATCATTCCTGCCATCTAGTTAAGAAAAACCAGTAGATTTATGTGGTATCATAATCTTAAAGTCATAATTACTTATCTAATTCACAAAACACTCTTCGAAATTTTTTCGCACTTTGCATTTCGCCATCTATTCTACGTATCATTTTTTAAAAATATAATTTGACATGATACGGCACAGTTATGGTTTTTAAAATGAAAAGTGTGCTTTTTATAACAATTTATGTTTGAAATTTTACAAAATATCTACTTTTTAGACAAAAAAAAATGTAGTAAAATTTTGGGACTTTGAACTATAAAAAATGTTACAATTAAACGATTTGCCATCTAATTCAGAAATTTCCAAGAATCCTTCACAAATGAGGAATCAATATAAGCAAAAATCTTTATTATTGGACCAAAATAACAACGTATATTAGTCCATATTGAATGAATAGACCAAAAGAGTGGTAATCTTTCAGAACTGGTAGGTAATAAATGTGTCAATTATTAAAGCTTCAAAATGTTAGAAAACCAGGAGATTTTAATGTAAAATCAGGAGACCAGTAGAAACTATCAAAATCCAGTAGTCTCCTCAAAAATCCAGTAGAGTTGGCAGGTATGCAATAGTATGTAAGTCAATAAGACAATGTTGGAACGTGTTTTTTAAACAGTGTTCTCGGTATGGCTTCCTTTCCTTTTTTTAAGTTAATGTAAAGACTACATTCAGGGTCCCCCCCAAACTCATTTCCGCCAACCAAAACTACGGCACTGATAGTTTTGTCGCATACGGATAGGCAAATATTTTCTTCATTCCGGAGAGAATATTTTATGACTAAGTTAAAAGTTATGAATATTTTATAAAAATTTAATTACTCGTAACAGAGAATCAGAGATGTAACCATCCCTCCCCAACAAAAATGGATTTTTGTTGGCAAAGGGATAATAATCGAGCCTTTTTGTGAAAATTCCGCCTTTAGCGTACTCCCCCCAGCAATATATTAGTGTAATACGCTTTATTAATGTAAAAACCAGATTGATCATTAATACGTTAATAATGTGAATCCTCTGAAAGTCGTAGGTTTGCGGCTCCCTCTGTACAACTTACAGGAAGTATCAGGCTGTAACGAAAGTTTTCCATCAGATTTGCTTGAGTCAGCTCATGCAGTACCGAGCGATTGACCTTATATGTCAAGTTTATGTGATGCCTAGCGCAACTAATGGACATGGCACTAAAGTCTAACTCTTTTAGCTAGCTCTCAAGTGGATGAATATTTTATCTCCTTCCACAAATTCTCGTAGGCGGGACTCATCAGCATCAGTTGGCCAGCCAGAGCGCTCTGCTTCTTAAATGTCCTAGTCCTCATTTTTGAACTTTCGGTACCAAATCTTCACAGTGTCGTATGATTCAAAAGTAGTACCTTAAGCTGTACACGTGATTCGGTGTCATTCTGTAGGTGACTTTTTGCAACAGAACTGAGAGTAAATGATGGTTCAATCTGGTAGCGTGATAGTTCCATTTCAGACACCTTATACTTAATCATAATGATATTGTTTTACAGATTTCACAACACAGTGCTCTAAAACAAGTCTTTTTCTTTCAAATAACAAAAATCGTTTAACAAAATATTGGCAAAGACGCCATCGCGAACTGTTTGTGCAGACAACACTTGCAGTGGCGGAAAACTTTCGTTACAACTTAATATTTATGCTGTTTCTATGTTATGGGCACGTTTTGTTCCCCGGAAAACTGTCCAATATAGGGAGGTGTCCAACTTGGGAACTGAATTTGCAAATCTATTTTTTCAGTCGGAAATTTGCCTCTCTTCACCCCCCCCCCCCAAATTTTCTTCTGGGATCGGCACTGATTCTCAGTCTTATCGTTATGCACCTGTCTCCCATTAAAATTGTTTTCCAGTTTGGGTCTATTTGAGTCTGAATTGTATTATATGTTGATAGTATTTATAGAGCTCTATTTTCAATGCGTATTCTTGGTTTGTGTTGTCTGCTAATTTTTCTATTTTGTTGAAGTTAATATTCACTGGTCTATTTTGGGTTATTCTAGAAAGAGCTAGAATAACCCAAAATACAGTAAAAATCAATAAACCTATTAAAATTTAAAATTTCATTTCAGAATTAATAACAAAGCTTATTGAAATATTGTTAAAATGTTGTAGTTGATTAAATAAAATTATTAAATAAAAAAAAATTGTTTTCTATATTGTGCTTGATTTTTAGTTCATCTCATGGTGTATTTTTACCGCTTATTGTACTAAATAAAAGAAAAAAAATGTATGGAATTTTAATTTGAATATTAAAAGGTCGCTCGAAAAAAATCTAAAGTAATGCACTAATAAATAAAAAAAATTGTGAGCGACCTTTCAAAATTTAAATTTTGAACTGAAACTTCCAGAAACTTACTTTTTTTGGTCTATAAAATTATACCGTGAAAAGAAAAAAGATTCGATTTTTGACGATTTTTTAAATTAAAAAAAAATTTTGAGCGACCTCTTAAAAATTTTTTTTGAGCTGTCCTTCGGAGACTGTCCTTCCTCTTAAAACATCAAAAACTAACATTTTTTCACACGAGACTAAAAAAAAAAAAATAGTCGGTTTTTTGGATTAATGAATATGCATTGAAAATGGAAGCTCTGTAAATACTAACAACAGATAGTGCAAATAACAGTACCATGCATGCTCAAATAGACAAAGTTAGAAAGCGGTTTTAAAGGAAGGAACACGAGTGCACCATAGGGTGGATCGAAAAAAATTTTTTGTCGAAATCTTTTTCTCCTGAGGTCGCAAAAGTTGTATATTGATATAAATAAGACGTGTATAAAATTTGAATGTTCAACAACGTCTTGGGGTTGCGCATCGAGCTTGAAAATTAGAAATTTTTGAAATATATGGCTTTTTTAAAATATCGATCAAAAAATTCTTTTCCAAATTATCAGGCTCCCGAGGTTTTAGGAGTTGTATATTGTTATGAATAACACGTATGCAAAATCTGGAGCGGCTACGACAATTTCTAGGGATTGCACATCGAGCTTGAAATCTATAAATATCTGAAAATTATGTGTTTTTTGAAAAAATATTAAGTAGAAAGCAAACTTTATTTGTTAAAAATAATTTGGGCCTTTTATATGTTAAAAATGTTCAGAGAAACTCAGTAAATCTAAAAAAATGGATTTACGAATAGTTTGATACAACGCACACGTTATGCTGTCGTTTTGTCTTGGGCGCAGTACGCAAGCTGTGCTCTAGACAACTAGCGCCGGTTTGCCTGCCGAGTGATGGCGATTGACCGCTGAGTGATGGCGGTTAAACCAGGCACGATATATTTCGTTGAAGCGGCATTTAGTTTAACGTTTCAGATAGATGGTGCTTTCAGTTTACTCTCAAAAAGCCAAAAGGTGGTTGCCTTGCACTGCTACGATTCTGAATAGAGTGAAACTGTCTGCAACAGGACATGGAACAAAATCGGTGTTATTAGAAGAGCTGGGAATATCGAAAGAATTACCTCGTACCAAGTTACCAACCCGAGAAGACATACTCGTACTTCTATATTACTATTTTGTACTTAAGAAGAAAAAATTCTGAATAAAGGGCAGGATAGGATCCACCGGAAGGAGAATAACCTTAGTGTTGGCGATCGGAGTACAAGAAATGTGGATGAAGGCCAATATCCCTACCGTGTCAATCTAAGGAATTCAAGAGATAGTTAGAAAAGGTCATGAGCAAGTTCAGCAGCTAAATAAATCTACGTTAGAGACAGGCATTAGGAATTGTTTATGAAGAAAGTGGGAAAAACTCTCCCTTACCGAACTATAAAATATCGCACTTGCAAATGTCCTGACTTTTCCCGGAGCAGGTGTGGCTCAGAGCCTGTTATGAAAACCACCTTTTGAAACATTTTATTTTATTTTTGATTTTTGATTTTCTGCATTTGCCTGTTTAACTCTTAAAGAAAGAATTTCTAAAGTTAAAGAGAAGAAATGCTGTTTAAAGTGTCTCGAACCATTTCACATGGCAAATTCGTGTAAAAAATTTGTTAGATGTTTTTCTTGTGGCAAAGCCCATTCAATTATCTTATGTCCAGAAATAAACAATAGAGTAGAATCCCAGGTAGAAAAATCGATTGCAGAGCATTTACAATCGACCACTGCAGGTCATGCTTGTACTTCGGAAGTAGCATTAATGACGTTACGGGTAAAAGTCGCAGGTGTTGATAAAATTAGAAATGTTAGAGTTTTATTAGACTGTGGTTCACAGAAGTTGTACATTCTAAAGTCATTAGCGATCGAGTTGGGTTTACCAATAGTTTCTAAAGAGACCATTGCTCATACTTTATTTGGAGGCGCGAAAACAGACCCAAAACTGCATAATAAATATCGTGTAAAATTGTGTTCCGCGACTCAGCATACCTTTCCAGATTTAGAATTTGACTTTTTGGACCAAGACGTAATTTGTGGAGATATACCATGTATACAAAAAGGTCCTATTTTAAAAGAGTTAAAACGTAATAAAATTTGGTTGTCTGATCTGGGATCAAAATGCTCCCAAATTGAAATGTTGATTGGAAGTAACATTTATGGGAAAATTCTCACGGGCCTAGTTAAGCAATTAAAAGGGGGACTGACCGCAGTTTGTACTAAATTAGGCTGGACTGTTTGCGGGAAATTTGACGATTTTCCTACCCATACAGACAAGTGCATCGAATTTGTGTGTTAGTTTAGCTGTCAGGGATTTCAATATTTCCGACCTTTGGAATTTAGAAACCATAAGAATAAAAGATTCCGGGCAAAATTTAACTAAAATTGCTGAGGAGGAAATTGCCCAGGAACAATTTTCGCATTCCCTTACTAGAAATGAAGACGGTCGTTATTGTGTTGGCCTACCTTGGCTGGTCCACAACGAGGAACTGCCATCAAATCGGCATGTGGCAGAAAAACGATTGTTCAGTGTCACGCGAAAACTTAAGTCCCTGAACAAATATGAAAATTATGATGAAATTTTTAAGGAATGGATGAACGAGGGTATAATTGAAGAAGTGCCAAATAATGAACTTGATTTAAAAGGACACTATTTGCCCCATCATCCCGTGTTCAAACCAAATAGTGTTACGACTAAGATAAGACCTGTTTTCGATGTGTCTTGTAAAGTCGGCAGATCACCCTCCCTCAATGATTGTTTATTTAAGGGACCAAATTTGATAGAGGATATCCCGTCTATTTTGTTGAAATTCAGAGAAAAATGCATCGACGTAACTTCAGATATTAAGCGTGCATTTTTACAAATCGCACTAAGAAAAGAGGATAGGGATTTTTTAAGATTCTTGTGGTGGGAGAAAGATAATATCGTAAAGGTACTTCGCCATACAAGGGTAGTACTTGGAGTGACTTCTAGTCCATTTTTGTTGGGAGCAGTGATTGCATACCATTTGTCACAAGTGCCACCAGAACAAAGTTTTATCGCTCAAAAACTCGAAAAATCTCTGTACGTAGATAACTGTGACATCAGTGGACAACGAGGAAGAACTCATAAATTTTATGAAATACTCCACTGATATTAGGCAAGTTGGAGTGTATAGGCTGATTAATTTTTTTATTTTTCGCATGGTTGGTGAAAAATAAAAAAATTAATCAGCCTATACACTCCAACTTGCCTAATAACTTGAAAGGTTGATGGAATCACTTTCTAAAAATACTCCACTGATATTCTAGCTAAAGCCAAGATGGATTTGCGAATGTGGACCTTTGGTCCAATAAATAAGGATATAGAGTCGCAATTAAGTGACTTGGCCACAGAAACTGCCTTAGAAAATTATGTATCAGTTTTGGGGGTTTTGTGGCATAGGGAGAAGGATAACCTTTCAATTACCATTAAAAATGAAACTGTATCAGAAAACTTATCCAAAAGAGAAATTTTGTCACTTACTCAGACCATTTATGACCCCCTGGGTTTCTTATCACCTGTTGTATTGCAGGCCAAATTAATGTTACAAGAAATTTGGGCGGAAAAGTTGGATTGGGATGCTCCATTATCAGATCAAATCAAAAGGACATTTTTTAAGTGGTATAATGGTTTGGGAACTCTCGCTGATTTAAAACTTCCACGGCGCATAGGATTTGGAGAAAAAAGTTTTTGGGAACTCCATATATTTTGTGACGCGAGTCAACAAGCCTACGCGACCGTAATCTTTTTGAGGTGCGAGCACAATGGAGAAATTTTTCTAAGTTTCGTTGCTGCTAAATCAAGAGTTGCCCCGTTAAAAACAATTTCCATCCCTCGTCTAGAACTCATGGCATGTGTTTTGGTGGCACGGCTTTCAAAATATGTGACAGAGGCCCTTTCTCTTGAGGATAACCCAAAATATATTTGGACCGATTCTACCACGGCTCTGTCCTGGATTAAGAAGAACGACCTATGGGAGACATTCGTAGGTAATAGAGTTAAAGAAATTTGCACTCTCACCAAATCGAGTCAATGGGCGTATGTACCGGGTCAATGCAATCCGGCTGATTTACATTCCCGCGGATGCTCTCCTCTGGGGTTTAAGGAATATAATTGGTGGAATGGGCCTGTTTGGCTTAAAGGCCCTAAAGATAGCTGGACAAAACTTGAGGTTAAGCCAGATGAAACTTTAGTTTTGTCTGAACTAAGGAAAGGAGCTAATTTAGTCGTGAATATCAATACAGATTCTAAAGAAACTAATTGGTATGAGAAATTTTCTAAATTCTCGAAAATGATAAGGGTTTTACGTTGGGTAAAACGATTCATAAGCAATTGCCTAAAACAAAATGTAAATAAGGAATCTGTCTTGTCGGCTTCTGAGATTCAGGAAGCCAAAACTTCACTTCTTTCACTTGTTCAGATGGAAAGTTTTCCGGGGACTGCAGAATCAGTCAATGGTCTTTTGACTGTCAGAGATCAGAGTGGCCTTTTAAGATTGAAAACAAAAATTATAGAAAGAAAGGACTCTTACTCTTTTAAATATCCCATCCTTCTTCCGTCTAAACATAAAATTGTTGAGTGTTTAGTCATGGAATACCATGAAAATTACTCCCATGCAGGAACTCAAGCGTTGATGGCTATATTACGTGAAGAATACTGGATTATTTCTTCTAGACGCACCATCAAGAGAATAATAAACAAATGTGTACGTTGTAAGAGATTCACTGCGAAATCTCCTTCAACAGACCCTATCCAGCTACCACTTGATAGAGTTCGTGATGTATCAGCATTTGAGATAGTGGGGATTGATTTATGTGGCCCTCTGATTCTCAGAGACAAGTCAAAATCCTGGGTAGTTTTGTTCACGTGCGCAATTTACAGAGCTGTCCATCTAGAGCTCGTAACATCTATTAGCATAGAAAGCTTCCTACAAGCATTTCGTCGATTTGTTTGTCGTAGAGGCCGTCCCTCAACGGTATATTCCGACAACGGAACTAACTTTACCGGTGCGTCAGCTCTAATGAAAAAAGTAGACTGGGAAAAAATTATTGCCATTCAAACGGTGAAACCCATTCAGTGGAAGTTCATACCATCCACCGCTGCTTGGTGGGGTGGTTGGTGGGAGCGACTGATACGCTTCTCTAAAGAATTACTTGTACGTGTGTTAGGAGATCATCAGTGACTTATGAAGAATTATATACCATTTTTGTGAGGTGGAATCCGTTTTGAACAATCGTCCTATAACTTATATTTCCGATGATGTTTCGGACCTCACACCTCTGACACCGTCTATGTTCCCGCAAGACTTAAAACAAACTTCTGGTCTTCCCGAATTTGAAAATGTCGAACGAGACAAACTTTTAGTTCGCCACCGTTTATGCAAAGAACTTATAGAACAATTTAGGAGTAGATTCCGAAAGGAATACTTAGCACATTTAGTGCAAAGGGCGGGTCGAGGTACCTGTCATATAGATGTCGGCGACATCGTCATGATTGGGTCGGACAACCTGAAACGACTTAACTGGCCCATAGCAAGAGTTCAAGAACTTGTACCCGGTAGAGATGGCAGAGTGAGAGTCGCCAAATTAAAAACTCAAAATGGCGAACTTCTCCGACCTGTCAGAAGACTATATCCCTTAGAGGTTCAGTCATCAGTGAAAGGTTTGGCTTTATCTCCAGGTGAAGCCAAAGGTGGGAGTGTTACGAAAACCACCTTTTGAAATATTGTATTTTACTTTTATTTTTGATTTCAATTTGTCCGTTTAATATAGTTCTTGCATTTCATAAAATTGTTTTTTTATGTCCAACAGATGGCGTAGCCATACTGTGTGTGAAAAAAAATGCTTACGTGTTTCTTTTTTGTTGTTGTGTGAATAAGCGCGGAATTTTTTGCGCGGTTAAGTTTTTAATGTAGAAGTAGTATTGAATGTGCTATGCTTCTGAAAAGTAACTTTTTTTATAGTTAATGTCTGGTGTAGTATTTACGTGTGTGCATTATGTGGAATATGTAAATTTTAGGAAAGTACCTTTTTAATTTAACTTAAAGAGTTTTGTGAGACAATATATTATCAAAAAATGCAGATTAGTTTATTTCTTTCCACGAAACCACACACACACACCCCTTTTCAGGAAACAAAGCATCACTACCCAGGTAAGTGATTTTAGTATGTTTTCGGATTACTTGTTGTCTGTCTTGTTGGGAGAAGTGAAGTTTTAATTTTATATCTGAACCTGTGTACATGTCGGGCAGACATTCAAGTTTTTTTCTTCAATGTTGAGACTCCAATCTTAGACCGTGTTAATCGGGCAATTAGTTTTATTATTCTTTGGTCGGAGTCTTGACAGAGCCTCACATACCTCATACAGAACGGGAGTCATTAGCATACCAGTGGGGAGCAAGATATGTGACAATCGAAGGAGTAGTAAAGAAGAGAAGTTTATGGAGGATGAGAGAAAAGTTGAAAAGTTGGAAAGAGAAAATTTGAGATTGGTGGAGAAAGAGTTCCAATATCCAGTCTCCAACTTTAGTCATTGATTTGGAAAGTGAAAATAACGAAAGAGAAGTACGAAAGACTGAAGAAAACGCTGAATGCCTATTACCGCCATGTCACGCCCTTGGAAACCCGTGCACTTACACAGTATTATTATATCTATTTGCTTTCACCAGGGAGGGTCGATGCTGACCCCTGACCCTAGTTGACGTCACCCCCGATCTCAGCAAGCTCTCGCTACAAGCGTCTAGATAGTAGGAACAATCCTGCTTCTCATCGCTTTCCTTCCCAGTGCGCATTCTGTGTCGCGCATGATGTCAAAGGTGGGGGTGGAACAGAAGAGGGTGAGAGAAACCAAAGAATATAAATAACCACGAGAAACTTCTCGGCTTCTCGCTCATTCTGCATTTCGCTTTGCTAGCTGTTGTTACTTGTTTCTTCCACCTCGTTGCTCTATTCCCGATGTCGGATTCAGAGAGTGAGCCTTTTCAAAGCAGCAAAAGGCCCTTTTCAGGGCCACAGAAAAGGTCCTTTTCAGGACCAGATCCTGAAGGATCTATTTTATACTCACCTGCTGCAGAAAGCAGCAAAAGGCCCTGTTTAGGGCCAGATCCTGAGAGATCAATTTTAGGAACGCGTGATAATCGAAGTGTTTCTGGTTCTGGTGTTCCTCAAGAGGAAGATTCACATTCCTCGAGTGATGATAATACAGCTTCTTATAATAAGCAGTTCACCTGCAATGAGTGTAGCAAATGTTTTTCTCAAAAAATGCATGTTTTGCGTCACCTCAGGACTGTACATAAAAACAACTTGCCCTCATTTTCTGTTACTAACACGCCCAATGTAAATAAAGAGACACCTTATAAATGCCCTGTCTGTGAAAAGTATTTTGCCTCAAAATTTAATTTAATAAGACACATAAATAAAAGCCACCCTGGTACCTCTATCGATCTGTTATTAAATAAAGAACAGAAGCCCGTACAATCAGAAACACCTTTTAAATGCCCGATGTGTGATAAATATTTTACATCTAAATGTAATGTAACACGGCATATTAATAGAAACCATCCCGGTACCTCCTTACACATGACCCAAGATTTATCACTTAATAACAACAGATGCCAAATATGCAAGGAAATGTTTAGCAGGAGAGACATAATGAATCATTTTGATGAAGCTCATGACATAAAAATAGAAAAAAAAGAAATGAATTTTGAGACATTTTCCAGTTTTCAAACATGGAAAAATGATTTTGAAAAGGAAACAAAATCCCAATTTATTAATAAAGGTGTCAAAAAATGGGCAGAAAATGAAAACATTAAATATTATTACTATACATGCCACCGATCTGGTTGTTTTGAATCAAAAAGTACAGGGATAAGGCATTTAAAAATGATTGGGAGTAAAAAAATTAATGCATTCTGACCAGCCTCAATAAAAGTAAGGGAATCAGAAACAGGGGAATGTATTGTTAATGTTCAGAGTACTCATGTAGGGCATGAAATTGACTTGGGGCATCTTAATCTCACAGAAGATGAAAGGAAATCCCTGGCTACTAAAATAGCATCAAAGATACCATTTGATACCATTCTTGATGAAATAAGAGTTTCAATAAATCTCGCTGGGGGTGAGATTTACCTCAGCGTGCCTGCTTACGGGTTAAAATACCACTACTTTTATATAAAAAATGGTTGGTAATGTGGCGGCATGAGATCACTTCTGGGCACACAATACCATGCAATGGAGGGTCAGTCAAAGGGGTACCCTTTGGCCTGGCTGGATTGTGCCTCATTCTATCACCCATATTCTCATGTTCTAAACCGACTTCTGCCACATGCTCTTCCTATATTGATGACCCGGACAACAAACACGCATTCTCCTTTTCTTCAGCGACAGATGATGCCAAAAAGGGTGTTGGTTTTTAAATAAATAGTTACAGTTTGTGTATAAAGTACAGCTAAACCCTATTACAACGTCAATGAAAAAATCAGTATTTATGGCTTTATAACTAATTATGTTGATAGTGGCCTTGTGTTCTATGGGCAAGTGGTGCAAAATATTTTGATGTCATAAGAGAGTTACTATAATCGAGGCCACTATAACTGAGTTCATCAATATTTGTATCTGCAGCCCTCACGAAACTAAAATCCTGGGTGCGCCATTGGTCAAGTGCATGATTATCCATGTGTTAGTCTGATTTAGAATTTCACTGTAGTATTTGAAAGTGTCAGAACATTCATCTTTTCTGTACTTTCATTTATGGAACATTTTTTCTTCATCATGCTCCCTCCTCTCAGGAGCATAGCAATTTAATAAGTATGGGGAGGTTCTCTAGTCATCGGCACCAGCAGAATTTTTCCCAGGGGAGGGGGGGGCAAAGACTACTTCAACGTATGGTTACTATGTTGGAAAGAGCGAAAAAGCAAGGGAAAACACTGCCCCAGAGGCGTAGCCAAGGGGGGGGTTAGGGGGGTCATAACCCCCCCCATGAGGAATTTTTTACCATACAAAATGTATATTCTTCACTACATTATCACACACACGTATACATATATATGAGTTGCAGTAGTCATAACCCCCCCCCCATGAAAAATTTCTGGCTACGCCCCTGCCCATGCCAGTAGCGTAGCTGGAGGGGAGCAAGGAGGGACATGTGTTCCAGGACACAGTACCCAAGGGGCTCCTGATTGTATATTAAACCTTCCCCATTACATTTTAGCAAATAGGAGGGGACACAGAATTTCCAGTTGTCCCCAGGTGCTGAAAACCTTAGCTACACCTCTAGGGGGCTCAGCATGTTTGCATCAATTCAAACTAAAAAAGACATCATATGATGATTTGAGATAATTTTCTCTTTTACTACTAGGGTCTGGCATAGGAAAAGGGGGCTACAGCCCCCTAAGCCCCCTTTTCCTACACCACTGCCCTCTCATACTTGAGCCCCAAAGTAATACTCCTAATGCCTAATTAATAGTTATGGCCCTAGATAAGAGGCCTCAGTTTGAAAAGAGCATTGTAAGAGGGTTTTGCTTGAGCGCTTTTATATTTACCATTATACCAACATCTCCCCATATATATGCATTTCCACAGAAAGATGCTTCCTTTTATTGATAATATACTCAAGTTGTTTGCAGCAAATATTAAGAATCTCTGAATCAAAACAAAAAACTGACACATTTTTTTTTTACAATAGCTTGACTTTATCTTTGAACACAGGTTAAATTTTTAACAGAAGATACTTCAACTAAACTGTACAAAAGTGAGAGAGATCAATATAAACTTATATATATACAATATAGTTAATATACATATATATATACAATGAAACTTCTGAGAGCAAGGACCCACTGTTCCTCGAAAAATCTGTCATTAAGAGATGTCGCTCAAAGAAGTATAAACATTTGATACTGATAGTGGTGAAAAGCACCTTAAAATATTGCTTGTTTTGTTATTTATGAAACTGTATACTAATGCATAAGTAATTATACAACTTTTTTTTTCAAATTTAAAATTTAATAAAATGTTTAGGAATTTTGGATTGTTTCAATTTAGGAGTTTTGGATTCTTTTTTCCTTTCTGGGAGTATTGCTCTGCTCTCTTTACTTTATTTCTTACATCTGACCCAAGAGCATTTATCCCGATATTCTTCATACATTCTGAATTTGTCATAATAAAATCTATTTGCGATTTGAGTTTCCCACAATGTGACAAGCTAACTTCCTCTCTGAAATTCCTTTTTTCTGTGGCTCGATCACATCAACGCACTGATAAAAAAATAAGATCACTCATTTTGCACACGTCTCTTTTCTAACCTACAAGATTTGTATGTGTACTTAGCTGTCAATTTGCAGAGGAGTGACTGGTTTTGAAAGCCAGTTCAATATGGCATTTGTTTACTTTATCCCCCCCCCAAAAAAAAAAAGCAAGAAAATTTTTTGGCCAGGGAACTGGGACTGGTCGCTTATAGAGGTTTGTGTGGTCTAGAGGACCTTTTAAAATTACATAGATAGGCTAAAAATCTGCACCACTCATACAATTTTCATTGTAACTGGTTGTTTTAAACTATTGCACCATACTAAAGTGTTTTAATGATAAGCAATTACTTTTTATGCAATACATTTTACAAGGGGCCTGGTATTTTTTTAAATAAAAAATCAACTTTTAAGAGTTGACCTATAAACAAAAAGACCCAGTGAGAATCCATTTCAACATAAGTGAAAAGAAACACTCCCAAAGAAAATAAAGACTTTCAATTTCGTGTTTTTTTAAAGTAAGCTAATCACATAAAAACAAACATACATATAATCAGTGCCACAACTAAAGTTTAGTTCACACAGTACAAACCTTAATTTTCGGCAAATAAGGCATGGCTGGGGGGGGCATGTGCCCCATTTGACCTCCCCTAGATGCATGCCCATATATAATAGCAAAATATAAAATTCATTATTTTTTGAAAAAAGATTTGAATTAGATTCTAAAAAATTATCATTTTAAGTATTTTATATTAATCCTATTTAGATGCATATATACGCCCTTACATAGTATATTATTGTGTCCACATTAGTTTGGATCATTAATATCAAGTATAAAATCTACATAAGCTAAAGATTAAATATTATCATAGCATAACTAACTAGGAGCAGGAGGGGGGGGGGCAACTGCTATTTCAAAAAAAGTTCAATAAAATTCCAATATGACCCATTTGAAAATATTTTCAACAATAGGAAACAGTTTACCCTTAAAAAGTCCTCTAGTTGAGGCAGATATCCCTCGTGTAAGTTTACCATAACACAGCAGAACAATGTTCAAAATTAATTTAAATTGAAAACATTTAGCAGAAACACAACAAAGTCAATGCATTTACACACTCACACGCTTTCTTATTATTGTCAAATGAACATATCAATCAAACTAACTCCCATATTACTGCAATTATTGAGCTATGGGCACTAATTCATGCACCTTAAATATGATTCTTTTAAAGGTGTAAAAAAGAAAAACAAAACAAAAAATCCTTTTTCTTTTACCTTTCAAAAAAGATTTGTGCTTTTTGAACAACCCAAATTACAGTTTGCAGCAACCCAAATTAAGTATAAGATTTATAAATCAAATCTAGTTTAATATATATTTTATTCAGAACTTTTTGTAATCAACAGTAAATTTTACAAAATTTCAAAGAATTGTGTATGAATAATTTTTTAAAAATAATTTCAATTATTAGCATATTTTTTATTGCTCTGAATCTTGCTCACAGCAAACTTCCTGAAAGCATTAAAAATTTTTATTTTATTTTAATCATCAAATTTATTACATTAAATTCATCAAGCATAACTGAAACAAATTTCCGATATCTATGCGAATATCACGCTAAGCTGTCGGAGAAAGCCAATAACACTATTTTCAGAGACCGTAAGGCAAATTACAGCTACCCTAAAACATTATTTATTTCACAATAAAGTGAGGTAACTTAAAAAATTTTTAAACAAACATTTGTTTGAATACGATGTCAATATAAACATAATCAATCCCAAATGTTCACGAAGTGTGTGATGTGTGATAATCTTGAGAAGTTTCCCCTCTACCCTCTCCCGTTCCCACCCACCTTTGACATCATGCGCGACACAGAATGCGCACTGGGAAGGAAAGCGATGAGAAGCAGGATTGTTCCTACTATCTAGACGCTTGTGCTCTCGCTTGGGGAAGGAGGAGAAGAGAAAAAAAAGGACAGTTTCGAACGTATGCAGGGAGAGAGAGGTAGAAAATGTGTCTCTCCTCTCTCCTCTCGATGGAAACAAATGATGTTTTATTTTACTTATTTATTTCTCTATGATGGGATATTTGCCTGATTTTGTATATAGTTCTGTGTAAATATTAAAAATTATGTTAATCCAGAAAATTTTATGGTGGATCTATTGAGTTTGCTTTCTTTTATCGCAAGTGGATCAAAACCAACGAAATGCCTCAATAAAATATACGCTCGGAAAAAGAAGATCTACCATTCGCAATTCCACGGTCGCGAGAGTTGCGACACGCCACTTTGGGAGATTCGTTCACAAATGACCAAGTTAGAAAAAAAATATCAGTGTTTTCACAAGTCTGCGACACAAAGTTATTACGGACTGGGCAGCAGCAACTTTGGTATTAACTTTATTTCACAATCTAGAAAGCGGAAGGAATGCAGATGGAGAGAAATCTTCTCAACTAATTCTCGACCCATATAAAGTTAGAGGAAGGCTGAGATGACTCGCAGTGAAAGAAACGGAAGAAGGCTTTAAAATTTTCTTCGGATTGTGTTTTGATAGGAGAAAGAACAAAACCAGATACATAGAAAAATTTGTTTCGGCAAATTACACATATTTTTGAGATATTTATAGATTTTAAGCTCGATGTGCAACTCCTAAAAATTATCACAGCCCCTTCAGATTTTGGATACGTCTTATTCATAATAATATACAGCCTCTAAAACATCGGGAGCCTAATAATTCGGAAAAGAATTTTTTTGGTCAATTTTTATAAAAAAGTCATATTTTTCAAAAATTTCTAAATTTCAAGCTCGATGCGCAACCCCAAGACGTTGTCGTAGAACATTCAAATTTTACACATGTCTTATTTATATCAATTTACAACTTTTGAGACCTCAGGAGATAAAGATTTCGAAAAAACATTTTTTTCGATCCACCCTAGTGCACAGTGATAAGATTGAGGATGGAGGTGAAACAGGCCACCTTGAAAGTGCTTATAGAAGTATTTTTAGGTATTTTTAACTGTTTAATTACCAATGATACTGTCTATAATGATATTTTCTTTGGTCCCCGCAAAATTTCTATTAAATTTTTACATGCACCTTTTTAAACAATAATTTAACTCTTACAAACATTTTGTATTACGTATACACAATTTTTTTACAGTACCTATGTTCAGAATGTACTATACAATAAGACTGCACAATGAGAGTGAAAAGAGTTGGTAATCCAGTAAGTAATAAATGCGTGGTTCCTGGAAGTATGTTTTGATGTGCTAAAGCCATAGCTGCCAACTCTTCCGGTTTTTCCAGAAGATTTTCCACCACTAATTTTTACTTACGAATTTAAGCTTAAAATAAGTCCAAAATTTTATCTTATAAATAAAAATGAAATTCTGTTTGTTTGTTTGTTTGTTTATTTGTTTGTTTGTTTGTTTGTTTGTTTGTGGATTTGAGTTGTATACAAATCCACAAAAATGGACCTATCGGCCTGAAATTTAGCACAGATATGTAAAATAATATAGAATAAATCATAGTCCACTTTAAAACTTTGAAAGTCCACCCGTTCCCGGAATTTAAGAGATTTTTTATGTTCTCCACGCAAAAAACTTTCCGTAATTGTAACCCCTGTAGTGAAAAAAGTGTGAAATAAGGATCGTGGTTGCCATGTGTGGCGATTTTGCCGAATAAGATGTTTTAAATTCTCAAAGTAAAAATAAAAGAATAATAATGATTTTTTTTTGTTAGTTTATATTCGTAAGGTTATATTTTTTTTTAATTATAATATCGTGTGCATGGGAAATCGGAGCAGGAATGAAATGTTTTATACGCAAAACAATAAGAATTGAAGATTTCCGAGGCTAATATGTTAAAATTTTTTAGTTTGGCGAAAAAATAAAATGGCTCAAATGCCGAGAAAGTGAGTTCTAGCGGTTTGCACAGTTTCCAGCTTGGCGCAATTTACTGAGAGCTTAAGTAAACGGATTTTTGAAAACAAGTGCAAAGGTTTTATTAGAATACAGCGTTAAATTTTAATGATCCGTGCGAAAATAATGCAGTTATTAAGGGATTTCAAGCGATCTATCTTCAGCATTCTCGCGATTTTGAGGAGGATTCTAACGCTTGGCGCTATTTATCGTAATTTAATCGTCTGCTATTTGGGTTATGAATACACCTGCGTATAAGTTTTTGAAATTTTCATTCAGTTGGAATTGTGCATTTTTCTGAGCAGCTTTTCTGCATCTAATGTATTACATCCAGAAAAAAGGATGTTAGAAATATCTATTTTAATTTTGTTTAATCACACTCATGAATAATGATACACTTTCCAACTTAATGAAAGAAGGAACGAAAATAGGGAAGACCCATGGATTATAACTCTTTTTATATATAGCACTTTAGTGCGTATTTAAAAATCTGAAAGTGTGTCAGATTTTCTATGATTCTAGCGCTTGGCGCAATTTAATGAGAGGGTATTTTTAAAAACAAGCGTAGGTTATCTTATAAATAAAAATGAAATTCTGTTTGTCAATTTGTTGATTTGGGTAGTATACAATTTCACAAAAATGGACCTGTCAGCCTGAAATTTTACACAGATATGTAAAATAATATAGAATAAATGATAGTCCACTTTAAAACTTTGAAACTCCACTTAAAAACGTTTTCTTCCTGAATGGTTCTCTTAATTTCCGTTCCCGGAATTTAAGAGATTTTTTATGTTCTCCACGCAGAAAGCTTTACGTAATATTAACCCCTGTAGTGAAAAAAGTGTGTGAAATAAGCATCTTGGTTGCCATGTGTGGCGATTTTGCCGGATAAATTGTTTTAAATTCTTAAAGTAAAAATAAAAGAATAATAATGATTTTTTTAGTTTATTTTTTTAGGTTATTTTTTTAATTATAATATCGTGTGCGCATAAGAAATGAGAGCAGGAATGAAATGTTTTATACGCAAAACAATGAGGATCGAAGATATCCGAGACTAATATGTAATTTTTTTTAGTTTGGCAAAAAAAAAAAAAAAAAAAAATGGCCGATTTTTAGAGAGTGAGTTCTAGCGGTTTGCACAGTTTTAGGCTTTTTGGCGCAGTTTACAGAGAGCTTAAGGGAATAGCATTTTTGAAAACAAGTGTATAGGTTTTCTTAGAATACAGCATTAAATTTTAACTATCCGTGCAGAAATAATGCAGTTATTAGGGCATTTCAAGCGATGTAGCTTCAGAATTCTCGCCAATTGAGTACATTAATTTAACTTGGGGGAAATCCGCCAAATTTCAGAAAATAGAAATCTTCGCATTTAGTACATCGAGGTAACGATGAATAAAACATGTTATAGTTGATAATTTAAAAAATGCGGCTGTATTAAGGGATTCCACTTTTCAAATAAATGCCTGGCGGTCGAACCATTTCCCATTTTGATTGCTGCTAAGTCAATGCTTCGAATGATTCCCTGACAAAACTCTTGCAAAAAGCGTATGCTGGCACTTTGGCGAGGCTTAGATTTGAAAATGGATTTTACTTGAGACTGGTATATACGTATAATAAGACTGGTTATAGATAAAAAAGAATGTTGGTATGTGTGTAGGAGGTTGAAAAACTCCAGCACCATTTCACCGATCACCATGAAATTTGGTTCACCTAAGTCTTTTATCATGGAGAAGGTTTTTATGCTATCCGTTTTCCTCTAACTTTTCACTAGGTGGCGCAGCAGAACGTCGAATTCTATTCCGTTTAGCCGTTTGCTATGCGAATATCGTCCAACCAATTTCGATGAAATTTGGTACACGCGAATATTAGAACACGGAGAATATTTTTCACTATCCATTTGCTGTAACTTACCACTAAATAGCGCTGCAACGCATCAACTTCTATACCGTTCGACCGTTGGCATAAAATTTTTTATACTTACACATTTAAGCACGAAGAATATATTCTAACTGTGTTACTTTTGATGTTACTCACCACTAGATGGCACTGCAATGCATTATTATTTTAATTCGCCACTAGATGACGCTGCAGCAGGCCAAATTTTTGACCATTCAAACGGTGGCTATGAAAATCAGTATACATAGCTATTTGAACAATGAGAATATTTTGGCGTTATCCATTTTGCTATAACTCGCCACATGACGGCGCTGTAGCAAATCATTACTTTAATTAACCACTAGATGGCCCTGCAGTGTATCACTTCTTGACTGTGCGAATGATCGCTATGAAAATAGGTATACATAGATATTTGAACACGGGGAAGAGTTTGGCACGATCCATTTTCCTATAACTTGACACTAGATGTCGCGTCAACACATGAACTTCAAGACTATTCAGCCGATCGTCATGAAAATTCGTATACATCGATATCTGAATGCGAAGAATATTTTTGCCGTATCCGTTTTGCTAAAACTCGCCACTAGATTGTGCTTAGGGATGGACTGCGAGACAGAAATTTGCGAGACGAGACAGAGATTTCCAGTTATTTTGCGAGACGAGACATGCACACTTTACATTGTGATATAGGGATTTTTGCGAGACGAGACAAAGCTTTTCAGAGATTTTGCGAGACGAGACAGCCCAATTTTCATCTCGCGTCCATCCCTAATTGTGCTACGCCGCATCGCCTTCTGCACCGTAAAAACGACTGCCTTGAAATTCAGTATGCATGATTATTGAACACAATATAACGCGATATCCATTTTGCTATATCTCTTTATTACAATAAATAGTAATCACAACAAATATTAATATCAAAAAGTCCATTCATTCCCGTGCGAAGAACGGGTACTTCAGCTAGTTGTAAAATAAAACTGAAGATATTGGTGAAAAATCTTCCGGAAAAACCGGAAGAGTTGGCAGCTATGGCTAAAGCCTATCTGTGACAGCATAACATAAAACATTGGCGTTAAAAGTTTTTTTTTTTTTATAATGCTGTATTAAAAAAGAATTTGTACATGCACTTTTTATACATATTTTTTATTAAAATTAAAATAGGTAGTAAAATTTTAAATAAAATTTTCACTTTATCGAATTATGGAAGTATGTACAATCTAGTAAACTCCTGCTCCAATTCAAAACAAACTAATTAATAAGTTCTGTATATGCGTTAAACTTCATTTTTACAAAAATGAAGTTTAACGCAAGTTTAACGCAAAAAAAAAGCAAATAATCACCCGACATTTTCAAAGTCATTGTACAAGACTTGCCCACTAGTGACTGAAGTGTCATTCTGCTAGATAAATATATTGTATCCTTATTTTGTTAATTAGAATTAACCTTTAATGTTCAAATAATGCACAAAAGCTCAACCTAACTACATCAATCAATTTTCTACAATGACACTTTTTTTAGGCCCCCTACGATATCGTTATACACAGTTTTCACAGTACAACTTTTATTTTAGATTAATAATACCTCATGATCGGCTTCAATGTAGCTTCCAACAATCTCAGCAACATACAACAATTTTAAATACTTGTAGCAGGACCAAACAACCTTCATGAAGTAAGCCTATAAACATATTTAAAAAATCAATTAAAAGCATGGTTTTAGAATATACAATAACAACAGTTTTAGAGAATGAATGAATCAAATAGTTGCGATTCTGAAGAATTTTTAATGATAGCATATGGAATCCTATGGGATAGAAAAAATATATCCAACATGGATTTGTCCCAGCATATATAAAAAATTTTACTTACTATACTACTTGCCAGGGGTCTATCTAGCAATTTTTTCCACAGTCCAATTTTTGTGAAAACTGTTCATTTTTTGTGAAAACTGTTCATTTTTGTGAATTTCAACATCTATTTTTCTGAATTTTCATAAAAAGTTTTGTAAAAGTCACATTTTTTTCAGAAATTAATTTACAAAACAAATAAAAAGAAGTGGTAAAATGCCAACGAAGGGTTGTTTTAATTGATTGTATTTTTGTGAAGGGGTAGTTTTAATCGATTATAATTTTGTGAAGGGCTGTTGTAAGAGGTCTGCCACTGATTTTTAGTGTTGAAAATAGTTGCTTTAGTAGCCTTATACATGAAAAATAGCAGGGGTGCAGAAAATGATTTTATTGCCAACATTTCCCCCAATCTATATGAAAATTTCCCCAAAATTTTACGATATGTTATAAACTTGCATAAATTCTGTATTATCACACATATAAAAAGATTTGAGCCTTACCATGGCATAGTGGTTATGTCACTAAAAATGGTAGACGGACGAGTGTGAAGGTTCTGAGTTCGGGTCCCATCACACGGCTGTCGATCTAACAGTCTGGAGTTTTGGTAGGTTTTCTCAAGATATAACGTGAATATGCGTTAGAACCTTTTAGAAAGTCTCTTACCGAGGGGCTCCATCCTTGGCAGATCGCCCAAGCGTTGTGTTCCCACAATCACACAAGCAAAATAAAAAGATTTGCAAAGTTCGATTTAAAAAACCTATAACTTAAACGGCCACCCACATAGCAGTGGCGGATTAATGCAAGTTTGTCGGAGGGGGGGGGCGGTAAGTTTGTCGGTGGGGGCGGTTAGTTAGAAGATTGACATGTACGCCCATTTTATGGAAGTAAAATAGGATCTTTTACATTAATTTCTTTTGTCTCGGGGGGCGGTCGCCCTCTCCGCCCCCCTTTAATTCGCCCTTGAACCAAACCTCTACGGTCGGGGAAATCGCAAAATCAGACGCTTTGAATGGAATTTTTAATCTGGTTGCAAAATTTCCTTCGTTTATCTAAACCAACAAATTCTCTAAAAAAACATCCCCCGACAGGGGGGGCAGTCATCCCCGAAGGGGGTGCATGCCCCCCGGTCCCCCCGCTGGCGCCACCCCTGAGTTTGGTACCTTTTCTGATGATAATTTCCATTTGGGGTTCTAGCATTTTCCTTAGGTACGTCGGTTCGTCTCCATATCTCCTCGGTAGTTTTAGTTGGCATGTAGCAGGCTCAGTGGGTATAATGTTCGCTGAATTCTGCCCTTCTTGTCACCGGCTTGGCGTGAACTCCTTAGGCTTCTCGTCTGCAGCTAGGGATATGAGCATCTGTGTGCAGTCACTCCAGTATCCGGAAAAAGACTCTCCCGATAACGGCTCATAAACACATATCGGCTTGCATTCACCGACCTGGCAGCATTTTGCCTCATTCGATCTTTTTTTCTCAAACTGCATTCCTGGGGACGATAACGTTTTTTTACAAACGTTGTTCTCGAAAACTTACTTCCATCTTTTCTCTCAGAAAAATCTCCGCTGCCCACTCTAACCCTTTTTTTCCCTTCTTGGCCAGTAAAAAGCTGCTGTACACATGAACCCGCCTGCTCTCGCATCATCTTTTTTCCTTCTTTTTTTTGATTGATTCTTCGTTCTCTAGGGAGGGTACTTTTTATCATTTCCGATCCTCCTTGACCCCACCTTCTCCTTATAAATCTTTTTTTATTTATACGGATAATTTTACTGTCCCCCTATTGTTGAAATAGCATCAGGTTTGGCTCCAGCCCGTCTGTAGTCATAATTCTCTTTCTTCATGGCTGTCACCTACCTTGTATGACCTTGTTACACTACATATTATCTCCCCTATTCAAGAAAAAAACTATAAAAAAAATGATGCAAAGTCACTCATGGCTCCCCCTTTTATTATTATTATTATGTTGCTTTCTCTAGTTCCTTCCCTGCAGACGTATCTTCATTGCACCAGTGCTTTTTTTGCTTAATATTATTCAAGCTATCCCCTATGTCCTTTTTATTTTATTTTATCGTTTATTTATTTTGTTTGTCCTATTGTATTGCACGCTTTCCCTATGAAATACTGTCATGTTTTGTGCTTTCGGTCATAGCGGAAGACTGCCTACCGGAATCCAGCAACCTATCGAGCAAAGAAGCCCCGAGTCCGAACATCAATTACTCAATAGCGAACTATTCACATGTCTTCCTTGTGAACAGCGACTACTCCGGTAAGTCATCCTTTTTTAAAAAATTTCTATAGTGCTGTAGTCTACTTTTAACTATCAAACTTGACCCGCTGCATTTCCCTAAAATCATTCTCTTGCCTACCTATTTGTGTTATTTTATTTTGCTGTGTAATTCGTATGCTATCCAGAATTCGCGCCCGAGGAAAAACTGGTTATTTCTTTTGCCTGCTTGCCGTGTACTTTTTTTTTTGCATTCTATCTGAGCGCGGGTGAATGGGGTGAGGGAAAACTGGATTTTCTGGTGTTCTCTCTCTCGACCCTCCTTCTCTTTTTTTTGTTGTAGCTGTGATTATTTCCCTCTTAGGCAGCAAAAGAGTTCGGTAGAAAGTTGGCCGACTGTCGATTTCATCGGCTCGTACTCGGGAATTTTTGTTCGACGTCCATTTAACGTCCGCTGAATCTATACCGCCGACGTGTAATTCATTCCGCAGCTCCCTAACCTCGGGAGAAAACTCAACCAACTTCCTCCATATACTCCTCGGTCTCAGGTATTTTTGATCCGTTGAACCGAGGTCGGGATCAGACTTCGAAAGCACTATTCAGAGACGGCGTTGTCTGTGGGGAAGGGGGATGGAAGGAGATGCTGCTTCCTAGTACAACATCGCTACCCCTCCCCCCCTCACGTCGATTTGCATTTCGCCCGCTCCTATCTCATTTATCTTCCATCCAATAAGAAGCCCCCTTTTCATTCTGCCTGACAGTATTTTTTTCGGGAGCGTTCAGATAGCTTCGTTTGACCACAGTGCAGTGTTACGATGCAAAATGTTGGGTGGCATATTCAAAAGTTTAACGGCTTACACAATATAACATACCAACAAGAAACACACTCAATTTAAAAAGGTTAGTAAATTATTTCTGTGTTTGTTCAGTTAAAACAAATGTACTTTTGTTACTTGTTGAAATCTCTGCTGAACAGAAAATAAAATTGCATGCATAATATAATTGGATCTGAAGTCGAAGTAAGCAATTTATGATTTACAGCGACTTTGCAACCTTTTTTAAAAGAATAAAACATGGAATATTTAAAAAATTAATAAAATACTGAAAATATATTTTTTCCATTACATATTTTCCAAAACCTATTTCTTTTTATAACATTGAAATTAAATGTGAGCATTGCAAATGAACTAGTTTAATTTCTTCATTCTTTAACTAGCATTTTGAGCATTTTAAAAGTCCTTATATAACTCTGTATGGTTAGCACAAATACTTCCCCATGTGCTTATTTGTATTGCATTTAATATATGTCTCATTATAAATTTAATTATGTAATCGCTGAATTTCCTTGAAATAAACTGGGACATTTTGAATTTATCCAAGAAGAATTTTCTCTTGTAAATACACAAAATATCACAATATATATTTTAATTTATGTAACACTATAATTATGTAATTAAATATATGCATAACGATTTACTTATGTTCAGAATAAGTTTCAACGTTTTAACACAGAAATAATTTACTCATCTGATTTCTAAAATATTATTAGGCTAGATTCATGACTAAATATTAGATATTTATTTCTTATTTAATAGGATAACATTTTAAGAGAGCTAGATATGTCTTAAATTCTATAAAAATGAAAGGGCGAATAAAAATTATATTAGTTAAATTGTGAAATTTAGCATACTACATTAGGTGTTGATGGGTGTTAAAAGTTACTGTATTTTGAAAATATAACTATTAATTAACATCTTTATTTGAAGAAATTAATTATCCGAATAAAGAACCACTTTTTTCACCAATTTGAAATGGAAAATTTATATGGTATAGCTCATTAAAAACGTCCCTAAAGCAATAGATACAATCGCGACTGAATCAGGATAAGAGAGCAAATTGTTGGGGAATCCTCGGGAAATCGTCCGGAGACGCACAGAATCCCTCCGGAGTAGACAGTCCAGGGACCGTCACCCGACCTGACATCCCCAACCTTCAACGGAAGTCCTGCGCCGAGGTCGAACGGGTGAAATTGGGGTCCCGTGAAGACAGTTGGCCGAGATGAGGCCGGGGATTTCTTGCTGCTTGAGTTTGTCCTTGCGAATGACTCCCGTGAGCGCTCCGTGCTTGTTTACAAACAAACCAGGGCTGCAAAAAAATTTCTTTTCGTTACCACCTTCTCTTTCTCTCTCTCTCTCTTTTTAAACGAGTGTTTGTTTTATTAAATGTATTATTTTTTGTATATACACTCGAACCTCCATATATCGAACCTCCCTATATCGAAATTTTCTGTACATCGAACTATTAGCAAATCTCATCGTTCATTACATAGAAAAACTGTTTCTATATATCAAAAAAATCTCTACATATCGAAATTTTTTCATGCCATATTGGGAACTTTTATTCCACTTTAGAACCGCTTGTCTTACGAACAATAAAGGTCATGGGAAAAGGAAAGTCATAGAATGTCACTACGAACCCTAGAACACTGTTAAAACTACATACTTAGAAATAAACTAAATGTACTCATTTTTGAGTACTTTCTCATCTTGTAATAGCTCCGAGTACTTTGCTCTTAAATTTAAGAAACTCGTGTACTCATTTTTTTGAGTTCATGCAAGAACTCAAACATGAGTGTACGTATACTCAAAATTTTTGAGCACATTATATACTCAATTTTGAAAACATATGAAAAACTCATTTTTGAATACCACATACAAGAATTGATATTTAATGTATTTTTGTGATATGCATTTTTGTTATATTTTTAATTTACCAGAACACTTGATTCAAGCTTGCATCAAGCTTACACGATTGGAATTTTCAAGCTTAATTCAAGCTTATTGACTTGATAAATCAAGCTTGCTGCAAGTTTGCTGTGCTGTCTGGGATACTTTGTTTCATTGCGCACTTACTGCATAGGGATTCAATCTGCATAAATGCTAGTGATGAAAATAAGCTAAATATTACTTTCATCAAAGGTTGGAAATATGATTAAATTGATAGACTTCAATCCATAATTTAGGTTTGAGGAACTATATAAAATTCAAGTTATTTCTGAAATATACGTACACCGTATGCAGAAGTTAATACATTTGTATAACGTCCAATACAAACATATCCTTGCAATGGTTTTGAGTTAATGAAAGCAAAAGAAACTAACAAAACACGGGTTCAAATATTAGGTCTCAAAAACTAGAAGAGTGCTTTCGATTTGGCCAACAGATTCGTAACACAACAGACTTTGTTTGCGTACCTTCAAAGATTATTTCCAATACAGGTTATTTTTAATTAATTCCAGACGTGGAAAACGTAAAGGTGAAAACGAATTGTTATCCGATACTTCTAGGTTTATTTACAAACATATGCGCACCAGCACATCACAGCTCATTACTCTTCTTTCAAAGGGTGGCAGAAAGGGTGATTTTCTCCTGTGTAAAATGCCCTTCGGGTCACCTGATTTTTTTTTTTTTTTTTTTTTTTTTTCAGTTTCAGAGATCTCCCATTCGAGAAAAATGGATACTTAGCAATAGTATGATGTTCGTGTGTGTGTTATGTACTTTAGCGCACTTGAACTGTAATTTTTAAACATGTTCTTTAAAAGATTTTTGCGCTGTACTGTTTACCCGCATATAAATGATAATAACAGGCTATAAACAAGGGCAAAAGTGGGAGGCTAAGGTTAAAAAATTACTACAAACAGGTTAAAATGTATGCACAATTCATTATAGTCAAGGCTTGCTGATAACCACTTAAAAATGTTCAAGTATATACGGAAAATTCTAAAATATAGAAAATCTGAGGAAAAAAATATTTTATTTCTTTTAAATCATTTGTATATATATATTTTTTATAAATTGATTATTTAATTATTTGTATATATATATATATATTTTATTTGTGTAAATTTTGTTAACAAACTACTACTAACATTAACCAAATTCTTTCACTGTGGCCGGATTATTCCACAAGCTTTCTAGAACGTAGCTTTGTTTTTTAGTTTTAAAGGGATAGCCTATTATTTGTACCTACAATGTAAAGTCCCCAAATAATCAGCGGGGTAATTCGAAAAAGTTACATAATTTTAGTATTACTTCAGTTTGTGTGCAAAAACCGACATCGAGGCAGATTTTGTTTCTTCAGCATTACGCGCTTAGAACACAGTTTAAGATATAACTTTACCATCACAACTGTTTTAGCTAATATTGCCTGAACGTAAAGTGAAATAACGACCATACATGGACTCATTTTATAGCTGAACAAATCATTTACATTTATATTTTATACAAATCTATGTAGAGCGTCTTGTAAAGTTCAGAGGAGAGTAGATTGAAGTGCACCGTCAAGTCTTTGGATTTACTATGTTTGCAGTTAAGATAACATCAACTAATTTAACTCGGACAAATATTTATTTTTTCATAAATGTTCGCATTCAAGAGACGGTTGGTTGGTTGGTTAGTTGGTGTTTAATGGCACAAGGTCCAGAAAGGACATACTGCGCCAGACTATGTGTCACATTCAAGAGACTCCACTGCATTAAAGCCTACCCCAAATTTAAGTCTTTTGGGGCCCCGAATGACTTATCAGGACCTGTATTCACGTTCATTTCGTATTTCATACATTTTTATCTTTAAATTTGATTTATTATTGAACACAGCAAAAAAATTTGGAAAGCCAGTGCGGTTTTCGGATGGTCTTCATTGATTTTGCCGTACCAAATGTCTATATTTTCAATCTGGAATTAATTTTGATATGTAGTAATTATTAATAATACAGTTTTCACAGCCCAGTACTAGCTAGTAAAATTCTGGATTAGGATTTATATATATATTTTTTTTCTAAAGAAGTGGGATGGAGGAGAGAAAAGAAAACATTTTCTGTCACATTTTAATCAATCATGGGGCCCCAAATTGAAACAGTAACTATCAAATGGTTAAATTTTTGCCACTGAGCAGAAGTCAATTCGTACTCGGCAACAGACGCAACAATAAGACTTAATGAGTATCCAGGCATGAAATGATCTTTTTAATAACTGAACTGGGAAATTTATGAAAATGGTTTTTACAAAGAAAAGGAGATTATTCCCAAAACCCAGAGCCTGACTAAAGTCAAGAGCAAACAGGGCAGTTAGCCGGGGGCCCGTTGAATAAGGGGCCTAGAAATTATAAAACGACAGTGTTACCTACAGTAGAAATGCATGTGCATCACACATACATACACATGTATGATCAATATACTCAAAAGACAATTTATGTTTGAAGTATATGTGAATGCATATGATTAGAACGAAAGGGGGTCTGCATAAGCGATGTCTACTCCAGGCCTCACACTGGAGACGAATCTGCCAGACCTCCTTCTTTGTTTTCCACACAAGTCTTCCCCGAAGATTTCGATAATAAAATCTGGGTCATTTTAAATTCCGCTCCCAGACCCGATAATTCGCAGGAAACCATTAGCTTTAGCAACAGACAAAGGGGGAAAGAAGAGTGTGCAGTGCATCTCTACCTCTCCAGCATAGATCTTTTAAGGACTAGGTAGGAAATCGCCATGCTTTGCTTCGACCACTAGGTCATGTGATTCGTAATCCCCACCCTCGAGTTGAGGACTGGGTTAATTGGTGGTAAAGCCTCTTTGCGTAGTTTGAGTGACAGCTTGTTCAGCAAATAGCTTTCAAGGCTTTCAACCTTGCTGGTATTCCAAGCCATGTTCATCAGATAATATGCGTCATGTTTTCTCATATACATTTCTATAGATTTGCAAAAAGGGGTGAGAGTCATAGAAGGATTAAGGGTGAAAAGAGTGGGTCTTTTCAGTTTTTATTCAATTGAAAATCTCAATTACTTCTGTGCTTATTGACACCAATTTGTGCAATTGTTTAAATTACAACCTAAAATGCGCCCCCCCTCTCTCTATTCTAAACTGTAGTTTTCTAAAATGCGTTGTCGAATTTCGTCGATTTATGCTTGCTATTAGCTGATTTTTGTTGAGTGAGATTTTATTAAATCTCATGAATGTTAAATAAACGCTTGTTTTCTTTTTTGTAATAATATTTTGCATGACAAACATTCTTTAATAATATTTTAAACTCCAACCGAATAAGGGGGGGGGCAGAATTTTGGAAAGGAATGTAAAGATCAATTTACGCGCACCCACGGGCAAAATGATCCTGCATTTGAAAACAATTGTACATTATTTTTTACAGTAAAATATTTAAAAGTGATTATGAATGTACATACATAAAAATTATAACTTCGCTTTCTTTACTTTGGCAACATACTACATCCATTCTGTGTACTCCTACAATGCTGACGAAAGTTCTTACTTTTTGGAAATTTGCATTTGGAAATTTTGGAAATTTGCCGTCAACGACGGGTACTTCAGCTAGTAATGAAATAACATAAGTTTTACAATCATATAGTATGTGCAATTTATTTAATGAAAATTTTAAAAATTAAAAAGCGTCGTAAACAAGAAAGTGGAATATTTCAAAATTAAAATTAAAAAAATTATGGCTTAATTATGTTAAAAAAAGGCAGATTTGTAAGATAAATTAATCTGCTCAAGTTAGCGCGCCTTACAAATACAATCCTGAAAAACTAAGTTATAAATAAATGAGTTCTTATTTTAAAAAAAGATAAAAAGTACAAATTAAACTTAGGTTACTGAAACTTATGCTAAAAACAGTAAGGTAACTTTAAACCGTGCTTACTCAAAAATAATTTTTCATAAACTGTCTATAACAACCAAATTTCTCTCTATGTGTCTTATTTTAATGAAACTTTCCAAGTTGTAACTGGTGTTAATATAAATGGATTCATATTAAACCTGGACGAGAAAAACGTTTAAAATGTTTACAATCGTATGTATTAATATACATATGTAATCATGATCTTTTAAATTACAATTTGAAACCAAACAAAAAAAAAAAAAAAAAAGATACTAGATATGTACTTATTTTTAAAAGAAATCCTTCATTCTGTAAAAAATATATTTCACTTCATTTGCAATTTTAAGTATATTTAACTATAAGTATGCATGCATTTTAAATTTGATTTTTCCTGCTCATAGGGAAATGCTCCATTAAAAAAAAAAAAAAAAAAAAAAAAAAAAACAGTCAAATTTTTACCTTTCCTCAAAAATCTATGAAAGAAATTGAGTCTTATCTCAAGATCTGAAATGTGTCACAGTGTATCACTATAGAAAAAAAAATAATAATCATGCTACTACTATTAATTTGATCCAAAAAGTATAAAACCGCAAATGTCTAAAATACATGTATATTTCTTTCTTCGTCCCTCTAATCCCATGCACTTTTTGGGGCGAAGAGCGCTTTTCTAGTCCTTTAGTGATAAATGAATCCATACTCCGTGACAGCTGTCTATACGCGACCCGAAGGGAGATCTGGAAAACGGAAAACGCCCACCAGTAGGAAATTTGTCCCTCCTTCCGTCCGTCCTCCCGTACGTGTTGCGGTCGGAATCTCCATACTCATTTCTCTTCTACGTCCCTATCCTAGTTCTATGCTCTCCAGTCCTGGGGTCCTCTCCAGTCTGGATGTTTTTTCCCTCCTTTGAAAAAAGGTTAAAGAGTAGTGATATGGGATATCCTATTGAACCCAGTAGAAAAGGACCTCTTTTTAATGATGTTTTTTAACTTTTGAAGATGCCGAGTAGCAATACTTTCATTCAACTAACATAATTTAACGAAATTGAAATTTCCAGCTGTGTGTTAGATTAAATGTAAGATTAAAAAAATATATAGAGCTACTTTTTATTTGGGGCCCCTCTGCAGCCGGGGCCCGGGTGCTTTGCATCCGCAACACCCCCCCCCCCCCTCAGTGGCCGGCCCTGCCCAGCAGTTTTTCTTTCCCCGCAGTTGCAAAACAGTGTGGCTAACCGTTTCCTCCTCGGGGAAACCATTTTCAAATTTTGGTGTCTACCAAGAAGATGAGTGCCATGTGTGTGACGCCGTGTCATTTTGTGCTTCTTAAATTATTAAAGATAAACATCTTCATGAAAATTTGTCTGCTGCCAAATTAAATCTGCTATCCATATAACAGTGACTGCAACCTTAGTGTACTTTCTGTGCTTCTAAATTATTAAGTGCCACTATTGAGATGATCTACAGTTGAATAATTATATATCCTGCAAGAGAGTGCGTTTTGGGACAATTATCGGGTCTACAAAAAATGTGTCAAGAACTTGGTAAATATATTGATTAAACTTTGTGTTCTTTAAGACATGTTATTGCAATTTTTAATAGTTTCTTTTACCAATTTTTTCTTGATAATTTGTTTTAGTTAAAATGGTGCTGGTAGAATTCTTTTAAAGATTTTGAATTTTTATGTTTTTAAATATTAGTGCAGATGTTGTGTCTATTGAATAATTCATTTTTAGTCTATTAATTAATAAGTATTTAATATTTAGTTTAATTTGGATTTTGTCATATTAACAATTTGGAATAATTTAAAACGATTTTCTATTGACACAGTATCCTGATATGTGATCTGATATTACTATTTTTTAATATAGAGTGCTCTATTTGAATTTAACTTTTAATCTTTAAAATGTGTAATTAGGGGTTTGAGCACATCAATTTTCGGTTGATTTGCAATTTACTTATTCCCACATAAGATCAAATTTTTCTTTTATGCATTTTTGCTAGATAAGTGTTGGAAATTTGTGGTCCTATGAGTTTGTTCAAATATATTCAAAGTGAGATATTTTCCTGTTTGTTCAGCATCCAAAATTGATGACAGGTGTTAGAAATTCATGCTCCTACAAGTGCACTTTTATATATTACTAGATAATTTATAATTATATATTATATAATATATTAATAGTAATTATAATATTAATTAGATATATAATATATAATTAGGATAATATAGACCTATTACTTTGTTTATCATAACCTAAAACGAGGCCCATGTTCCGTAAAAAGTGTACGTAATTTGGTAAAGAAATTTGAAGAAACGGGATGCACATGTGATAGACTGCGATCCGGACGACCCCGGGTTCTTGTGGAAGTTATTCCGGAAGTACATAATACGATTACAGGTCCATTGCATACAGCAAGAAGTATTTTCAACGTGGCCAGCTTCGCAGAAAATAACGCATTGCTTGCGGGAGATGTCGATAACAATGACGAACGTATCATGGCAGGAGGAATTTGCAGAACTTCCCGTTTTATGGTATCTGTCAAGTCTGACAAATTCCGGGAATTTGATGTGTACACCTTTGATTTCAGATAACCCCAGAACCAGAAATTCATCGGTATGAAGTCGCGGAAACGTGGCGGCCACGAAATTGCAAAGGTACGCGGGATGACTCTATCACCAAAGTGCTGTTGCAGCACTTGTCGAACACTTCTGGCAATGTGTGGAGGAGCACCATGGAGTTTTGCATCCATACAATGTCATTATGGCATTTCGTTGCTGCAAATCTGGAATTACGTAATTCTCCAACATTGGTTTATACCGAGCACCTGTGACGGAGCACGTTTGCAAACCGCTGGTTGTGACTTCTTCGAAGAAGTAAGGGCCCAGAGTGAATGTTCCTGCGACGCCGCGACATGTACCTCATGCACATGTACCGCGACATGTTCATACATTATTAATACTATAATTAATTATTAATACTAGATAATTTATAATTATATATTATATAATATATTATATATCTAATATTATCCAAGATAAGAATTTTATATTGTGATTTTGTTGTCAGAATGTTAATAAAAGCAATTCAAAGAGTTAAAATAGTAGATTGTGTTAGAATCTCCTTTGCAAATTAATTTCTTTAGCTTGGCGAAGAATGGCGATCCTTCCATTTTGTTTCCAGGTGAGTGTTTAAGAAAATGAAATATCCTTTTTTTGTGTGTTTTACTGATCTTAACAGGCACAACGCTAAAGAAACTTTATTATCATATTGTTTTTACATCTGACAAATTGAGCACAACTTATCAGAAACGTAGATAAGTCTTTCCAAGTGCCATGTACCATTTACAGAAGCATATAAGCTATGGTAACGATAATCCGTCCAACTATCCTCATCTGTAGGATAATCAGCAACAGTTAACTTATATCGACTGTCAAGATTTCGTTAAAATGAATACTGTCTGTAATATGACCTTCTGAGTGCAAATTTTCCCAAGATTGTTGGATTTGTGGGAATAAGTCTTGTTCCTCGATTTCCGGTATTACACCAAACCCAGCTTTTGCGAAGCAGTTTTTTATTGTAGAATCAGAAACGTCATTTTTTCACACTTTAGCTAATGCTGCCACGCATATCCTCAGATCAATCGCCTTATTTAGAATTTTTTCATTCTTTAATGTCCAGATAAGTCGCCGGAGAATGCGTTTTCGGTAACGAAGTTTCAGGTTTTTTATTACACCCTCGTCCATTGGTTGTAATTTTAAAGTGGTGTTCGGAGGAAGAAAAAACAAATTAACTTTCGATAATTTTGTAGACCCATTAGGATTTGTCGGGCAATTGTCCAAAACCAAAACAATTTTTCTATTTTGATCTCTCATTTTGTTATCCAGTTCTAAAATCCACTCTTAAAAAATGTTACTTGTCATCCATGACTTTCTATTGCAACAATAGTCAACCTCTAAAGACGTTACATTTTTGAATACTCTAGGGTTCTTACTTTCACCTAATACCAATAATCGAAGTTTTTCTTTGCCACTCATGTTGGCCCCTACCGTTACAGTTATTCTGTCCTTACTGTTCTTGCCTCCATGACAAGCATCGTCTTTCAAAGTTAGAGTTTTGTTGGGTAAACACTTATAAAAGAGTCCAATTTCATCAGCATTAAAAATATCATCGGGCTGTTAATCTTTTAGAATATTTTTTTATAAGTCATTGCTTTTGCAATCATCGTAGACTGCTTCAGATACACTTCTACTTTGTCCCTATTTTGATACCATGCCTTTTCTTAAATTTTTCCAGCCACCCGGAACTTGCTTGAAATTGATCATTTCAAAAATGTTTGCTTGAAATTGATCATTTCAAAAATGTTTGCTTGAAATTGATCATCTCCAAAATGTTTAGCATACTCCAATGCCCTCTCTTTTATGAGAGGACCAGAGATCGGCAAGCTTTGATTTGGAACGCTCTTTATCCCTTTTAAAACGGCCTCGTCCACTTTATCGTAACATGTTTTCGAACGTCTTCTGTTAGGGTCAAGACTTCAGTTATAGGATTCCATAACGGCATTCCGATTTTTTATAATAGTCACACTGTGATGGCGGGAATTCCAAATAAAGCTGAAATGTCTTTTTTGCACTTTCCGTTATCTACATTCTTCAGCAATTCAACTTTATCCACAACACCAAATGATTTTCTTTTTGACATTGTAATAGAGAAAATGTAAAAATTCAAAACGAACTTAAGAAGCACTAACAATTTTCACTGAAACTAAGCAGGCTTAGGAGTGAGGAACAATCATCTCACAAAGGAGACTGGATAGCTAGGAAACTGATTTTACAACTGTTGCGCTTTAACTTGATGAGCTGCCAAGAGAGCCGCAACATAAACAGAACACGTCGAAAACGAATATCGAAAATGAGTTGGGGCAATTTAGAAATTCCAGAAACGAACAATAAACTTTTGTTCACCCCAGCTGACTTCACTGTTAAAATTGATTTACTTAAAAATGAGTACTTTAATGCACTCATATTTTTTTAAATACATTTGCATCATAAACGAGTACATGACGTGCTTAAATATAAATAACAATTCGAATTGAAAAATAAGCATGTGGATAAATATAATTATAATACCTTATTACGTCATTTGCACACTGGTAAATTATTTAATAAACGTTTATGTCGTGTTCGGAGATATTTCGTTTCAGTAATTATAAGAATAAATTAGTAGCGTACTTTAAATTTACGAACTATATCTTATTACAACGCGCGGAAGGATACTCAAAGAGAACGGCGAAAAAAAATGAGTACATATAAGATATCATTTTTCTGAACCACCCCTCACCGGATTTCTGCGCATGCCCAGAGCCTATTTTTGGAAGTCCGCTCAACGTGGTCGACGGCATATCGCCATATTGTTGTAGCGAGCTTGTGGCATTCGTTGCTTAAAAATGGAAGAAATAATCTATCATGCATAATTAAGGTGACCATACGTCTTCGAAATTCGAGGACAGTCCTCAAAAATAGATCTTTTTTTCAATTTGTCCCCAAAAATACTTTGTCCTCAAATGTCCCCAAATTTAAAGATTTGTACTTTTTTCCCCCTGAAAGTTTCCGTTTAGTTTATTTCTTTCAGAAAAACTGAAGAATAAGAAAATAAACTAACTAAAAGCGCCATCTACTCAGAGAAACAATGAAATTTGATCTCTGAAAACGTATCTTACTATGAGCCAAATTTCCCATTTAAGTTTTGTTAATGATTAATCACTTTTCATGAAGAACCATGCTTGAAATTGACGTACGAAAATTTTCTTGCACTCGAATACTTTTTTTAGAGGGTGTATAAAGTTTCATGAAAAAATATCACAAAATGATCCTATGTAAAAAGCAATGTCTTCTGAAAAATACAAATACTATTCCAAGAGTTTATTTTGGAAATATTTCAACATGATGTTCCTTTCATATTTCTGGTTTAAATAAATATTTATAAATGAATGAAATACTTCCATTAATTTATTAGAAATAAGAATACACAATTGATATAAGGAGCTATTAGAGTTCATTTTTAAGTATCAAAGTCAGTCAACCCAGCAAACACATACAGGTTCCCTAAACGTCTATTAACGTTCAGAAGACGTTTTCTGAACGTTAATAGACGTTCAGAGAACCTATGTGTGTTTGCTGGGAAGATTTAAAGTATGGGTATACTGGTATACACCCGTCAAAAAAAGTATTCGAGTAAAAATTTCCTACGTTGGTTTCGTATATTAAAAATTATTTATCATAGAATATGAATTAGGCTATGTATAAATATGACTTTCCATATTTCTGTCACGTTTTACGTTTTCAAACACTCAATTAGTATTCGCAAATCTAAAATAGGAAATTTATCGCTTACTCGAATACTTTTTTGTAGGGTGTACATGGTAATATGTTGTGTCCTCGAATAAGTCCTCGAAAATATTTTCTAGTGTCCCCAAGTTTTGTTTAGATTCGAGGACAATGCTTGATTTGTCCCCAAATTACTGTTTAGAAATATGGTCACCTTATGTATAATGATAGAAGAATTAGTTAAAAGTCACAAATAGCCCGCATCTTATCGTAAGTACAACTTTTATATTATTTGATTGTTTTTAGTTATTGCATTTCGTTTTTGTGTATTTATATTTAAGACGCTGGTCGGTCGTATAACTTTACAGCTATTATTTCATTTGCCGGTAGTATTGGTTTAGTAAACTATTTTTGTTTTGATATTGTAAGAATACTATCACGGGAGAAATATTTATGTTTTAACTATTTTTATGTTTATTGTCATTGCTTATTTATTTTGTACACTCACCTAAGAATGAGTTACATTCGTGAGTATAGAATCTATGTGTGGAATTCTGCCCCGGTGGCTCATGAAATCGTCGGTTGTTAGCTGTCAACTGGGCAGAACCAGTTGTTTGGTTACCGACTGCGCTAACAACTCCGGAGGCAAACGGGAGGTCTTTTAGCCAATCGCGTGAACCCCTTGACGCTCCTCCTTAAAAGTCCACCTCAAGGCGGGGCAAAGTTAACGACTGCGAAAAATTAACGACGAACGGAGAATCCAGCTGTATGCTTAGGAATAAACCGGTCAATGTATTAGCGACCTCTTTTTTTGGGGGGGAGAGGGGGGGGCGGGGGGAGGACATAAGATTTTTAAGAGTAAAAATATTGAAGTTTCTTTAGATTTTAAAAGTTTTAATGTCAATGTTTCTAAACAGTGTTAGGTAATCGCTACACTTTTGTCACGTTTATCTCAGATTAATAGTCACAGATAGTCATAGCAACATTCTGTGATCATTGTATGTCAGATCAGTGTCTTGAATATAAATAAAAATTGTAACAAAACGAAATAATTTACACAAATTAATCAAATAATGTATACGCTTTACTTACGCATAAGGTAATGGTTATTCTTAAATTTCAATCAACATGCTAAAAGATAGTATATTTAATAAGAATATATTGATTCTTGTATGAGTGTATACAAAAATCGACAGTCAATATATTCGTATTAAATATAAAAATATAACAAAAATGCATAATTAACAAAATAATCTAAGCTTTTCTAATCCAAGAAAGAGCGAACCCGAGTGATATTATTTTATAGTTGGATCAAGTGCTAAAAATTTAAGATGATGAAAGGGAAAAAATGCTTATTTCATCCGAAATGTATTGTTTGTATTAAAGCAAACCTGCTAGAGGGGTATCTGACTAGGATGGGGGGGAGGCCTTGGGCAAAGGACTTTCTAAAGGAATATACCTATTCAGGTTATATCTGGAGAAAACCGACCAAAACTCCAGACGGCTGCGTGACGGGCCTAAACCCGGAACCTTCACACTTCAACCGTCTACCATTTTCAGTGCCTTAACCACTCGGCCGTGTTGGGACTCATCCGAGATGAAGAATCATTTTTTAAAAATCTATGAAAGTATCAATAAAAGAGAAATTTCCAGTGAATAGCACGGCGTGCACAAAGGTGTCCAGTTTGAACAACTTACCGCCATTATTACTGATGAATCTAAGAGTAATAGTCCAAGTATTATGTTGTAAAAAACTACTATTGTATTATATTATATACTAAATTTAAAAAATAGTATCTCTAAATCGATTATTAAAATTTAATTATTTCAATGTCCACATAAGTAGCAACAATTGTTCATTTACTTAGTTTTAACTACTTTCAGAAGGAATATTAATTGTTACTTGAACATTTTATAAGTAATTTTATTTATAAATTTGTATGCATGTAATTATAAAAGGATTTTTTAAAAACCTGGTTTAAACAAAACAAAACAAACAAAGAACTGCTTTAAACAACAACTACAAAAAAAAAGTTGTTTTTTTTAAGTTTTTTTTTTTTTTTTTTTTTTTTTTTAACAAAAACAATACGTTTCTTTTTCAACCCTGATAATAAATATTTTAACCCTCTCGTCACCGAATTATGAAAAATCAGAGAAAAAAAAATCTGTATAGCATTTAATGCATCTGAAATACTATTATAAATCATGCAAAAATATTTTTTTCTAATGTTGATTAATATTAGATTTTTCTAATATTAATTTCTGCATTTTCGAAGCATTTTGTTATGCTAAAATTAATTTAAAAGGATGCACATATTAGGTAAATGTTGAGGAATAAGATGAAAACTATATTTACCTTAAAAAGAAAAGAAAAAACGGTAAAAAAGCAGCGTAAATATTTTCTTAATTTTTCTCCTGAAACAATGAAGCGAAAACTGTAAAAAATGATCTAAATTGACTAGTACTGCAATCTAGGCACGATTTATGCATCTAGTTAAGAGCCTCATATACTTTCTACATGAATTAATGATATTGATATCACTGAAAGAAAAAAATACTAAATTCAATTGTTTTCTCTCTAAATATTGCTATTTGAAGTAGGAGCCTCATATGAGGTTCAGGGTGACGAGAGGGTTAATGTGATCTAATAACTGAACCTTCTATTTTGGCGTGTGGAGCAATTGCCCCTCTTTTTACGCCCGACTTTGTTGCAATTACATTTTTTAATGCATACTTTTGTCAAGTCTTATCAAAAATATAATGTTCTTGTGAAATAACCTTTTCCTAATGCGAATTAAAAAAAATTCCTTATTAAAAATGAAAGAATTATTTTAATTTCTATAAAATCTTACTGCTAATTCATATTAAAGGTACAAGAGAAAGCGAATCGTGTTTAAATGATTTCGAATTTTCTTCTGAAACTGAGAAGAAATTTTAAAATATGTATTCTACAATTTTTCAAAAGTAAATATATTTACTTATGTAGGCTGTGATAAATTCTGGTATAATTATATGTGTTTCGAATTTCCATTAAATGTAGTTCAGGGCCGTAACCAGGATGAAATGTTAGGTAGGGCTTTGAATCTATTTTTTTTTTGGGGGGGGGGCGGAACAAATATAAGTAATAGTAGGCGGAAGGGGGGGGTGTTTTTCAATTTGCACATTTTTCTTCTAGAGTATTTGCTTCAAAAAACACCGTGTTTCAAAAATATTTAACATTCATTATGTTAATAATTTTTTCATTGATATTCCATTAAAATTATTCAAATGATATTTTGAGCGAATGCAGTGTTGGATATCGGTTAGAGTAATTTTTTGTACAACAATAATTCACAAGACGTAGTTACTAGTTAATTGTGCCTTTTGCAATCCATTTACTGCTATCCAAGAATAATAATAAACTCTGTAAAATAAAAAATGTTAACAATTAAACTTTGGAATAAAAATTTACTGAAAAGAGCATTTATTTTTCATTTTAAATATAATTGTAAGGAACTTAAAAGGAAACCGGCAGTTTCGTGTACTCGGAAAAATCCGAAAACCGATACTACATGCAGCCAAGAACAGCAAAATAATTAACCGTATGTATAGAAATCTGGCCATTGTGATGAGAAATTCTCCCAAAACAATGGCCATTTTTTATAATGTAAAATTTAGCGATTGTTAAAAATCAGTCGTTTCCAGAATTTCGTATTTATCTGTAAATTTACAAAAATTTTTGTAAATCTTAAGGGGGGGCTGAAAGCCGGCTAGGTAGGGCTCAGCCCCCGTAGCCCCCCCCCCTCTGGTTACGGCCCTGATGTAGTTCCATGAAAACTATATAAAAATTAGGCTATAAAGGATCATATTTCACCTAAAAAAAAACCTGTGTACTGAACCCTATACGTTTGCGCCTAGGGTAGCTACCCTTCTTTCTAAGTTGAACTTTGCACAATTATTCTTTTTTTAATTAATGCATATTTCTGTCAAGCTGTTTCCAAATAATAATAATAATGCGTTCGTGAAAAATAATCTCTTCTTAGTGTAATTTTTTAAAAAAGTTTTATTAGCAAGAATTGTTTATATATTATTTTTTTAGCAATAAATTTTGTATACATACATGCATATATACATATAATTACCTTATTTTATACTAAAATTACTCATGAAAACATGCAAATTGTGTTTAAATAATTTCTATTTCTCGGTAGGAAGGAAAAAGAAATCGTAAAATGCATATACAATCTTTTAAAATTAATTATTTAGAATGTGATGAAAACTAATGTCGAAATTTTCAAAGTTGTAAAAGAAAGTTACCATTTCCTGCTTATCTTAAACGAAAAAAAAAAAAAAAAAATGTTCTAAAATAATTTTTAAAGCAAGCACTATCCATAAATAGATGCAATACAACGGAAATCCACTGCGTAAAAATAACTTTATTTACTCCAGATAAAACTAAGATCGGAACTAAGTTGTGCTAGCAATAATAATAGGGAGGAAATAATTAAAAAACAATCTGCCAGAAGAGCGAGCACTTGGCAAAACTATCTCTACTCCAAAGAAACGAGTAACCACGCTGTAGGGAAACGAGAAGGAATTTCCCCTATTTACATTAGTCTGAAAATTCCACCAAGTCCGATAGTATAAGCAATGTTTCTATCTCCATCCGCTTGTGTCGTTCCCGTGGGGATGATGTTCTTCCCCGCCTCCTCTTCTTTCGCGCCGTTCTTATTGCGCATGATGTCACTCCATGCTTCATCCACGGTAGCGTGCGTCATGACGTTGATGCTGCCCTCTGTTGTTAATATTTCTAATGATTCTCGTAAATAAGCGTATGTGTGGTTATTGAAATTGGCTATTTTTTGTATTGCTTGGAAATCTATTGTAATAGGGGTGTTTAGTGCGAGGCGGGATAAGGCTGTTGATTCTCTATTGAATTTAATGTCGTTAATATGTTCTGTTTGACGATCTTTAATTTTTCTTTTAGTGACCCCAATGTAGCAGACGGTAGTTTTGTTTTCGTTATTTTTTATGTTAATTTTATAAATACCTGCGGTGCCTGTGGGTTTTATTTGGTCTTTTTCGGATCTGATACGTTGAAAAATGTTTTGATTTGGTTTGATTGGAATTCTAATCTTTTTCTTAAGAGCTGAGTGTGATATTTTACTAGCAGCTCCCCTGCAAAAAGGTATAGCGGTAGTGAATTTTAGTTTGGGTTTCTGTCTATTACTAATTGTATTGAGTTTCTTTTGTCTTTCTTTGATCAATTTATTAAAAATATGCTGCGGGTAATTTGCTTCCTGACATTGTTTATTAATAATTTGTAGTTCTTCTTCTAAAAGGGTTTCATTCGAACAAACTGTTAATGCGCGATCTATGTAGGATCTGATGGCGGCTATTTTATAATTAAAAGCATGACCGGCCTTCTGTTTGAAGTGGCCCGGTTGCAAACATTTTTTGGAGGCCCCAAACATTATAGATGCTAAAAATTCATTAATTAATCGACACATTTATAAAGCAAACATTAAGAATGAACTGAAATACCACTAATACCACTTTAATGGTCGTGGTAATTAGGGTTGAAGGCCGGCTCTAAGGTAGCTGGCGCCCTGGACAAGCTAATTTTGGGCGCCCTTTTTAAATAAATCTAACTCGTTTATGACGACTCCTTATTTAAGAAGAACCCAGATTGAATGAGAAAATCGAAAATACTTGGCTGGTACAATGTTAAGTTTATGGGAGTATAACTCGCTTTTAACGAGTAAAACCTGGTTATATCGAGGAATATTTTTGTGATTTATAAAATTTCTACTGACTTCCACCTCACCAGTTCAGATAATCCTTTCTTAGAAAATATCTTTTAACATTCCAAAGTCAATAAAGACGACGATGATAGCGAAAGAATAGGAAGAAACTACAAAGGGAGCTTACCTGACCATGGGCAAGTGGGACAGTCTGACGTTGGATAAACCTTCAAAAGAAAAAAAAAATCCGTTCTCTCTCCTAAGACTATGTTTTCATGACGCCCCTAAACATATAGCGCCCCGGGCAGCTGCCCGAGTTGCCGGTACCTTGAGCCGGCACTGGTTGGAGGTCTAAACCGTATTGAATATGTATGCTAAACCTGTGGGGCCGTTTATCACCCATTTCAGTTAACCTGTATTACTAATGCTGAAAAATCTGAGAAAATATGAATCTATCCACTCTGGAGATCCACCGACCACCGAGAGTGACATTAATTGTTTCAGAGTAGTTTTGTTAGTAATGAAGACAGTAAAATAAATATTTTGTTGACCAACTACCTATTTAAAATTTGAAAAAGAAGCCCACAATAGAAGTGGGGGGGATGACTTAAAGCTTGGTCACATTAAATAAAATCATAATTTAATACTTAAGTTAAATTAACCAAAATGTATGTTTGAATATTGTTCTTCACATTAAGTCCATTAATTTAATATAAGAGGACATTTCATTAGTCAGTGCTGCCAATTTAAGGGATTTGTCGCTAAATTTAGCAACTTTTCACTGCATTTAGTGAATAAATTTTTTGGAAAGTGACATTTTTGATGATCTTGCTCTCTAATTTAGAGATTCAGATGAATTTGGAGTATTGTTTCAAATTTTCTAAGATTTTAAAATCTAATCAGTACTACTTTAGAAAAGAAATGATGAAATGTTTAAGAAATCTTTGCGATGAAATGTTTAAGAATGGATCCTGGATGAACAAACATATCAGGGACGTAGCCAGAGAATAGGCGATGGAGGCCTCGGCCCCTTCCGAAATTCACATTCTTAATTGGATGTCAATAATCAAGCTTTTTCGTAGAAATGCTATCTTAATTAGAAATGCCTCCTTTTGGGCCCGCTCCGATTTTTTTTTTCTTTCTGGTTATGTGCCCGAGACGTACATTTCAATCATCCAATTTTATGTATACTTTTATCCGCTATTATACTGTAAATATTCAAATGTAGTATGAGTGCTACTTTAAGTATGAGGGTTCTATTAGAAAATAGAGCAACATCCATTCGAAATCTATTATTAATTTCAGTTGGTATTTTTTTTGGAATTAACCCTTTATTGGTAGGATATTTTTTCGAAATTATTATTATTATTATTATTATTTTTCATAGTTACCAACCCTTACCGAACACATCTAACCGCTTTTTGGAAACAGTAAATTTTTAATATCTTTTCAAAATGTTAACCAACCCACACGTGCATTTGGAAACTAAATATGGTATTCAGTTGTCCACGATCTTTTTCTATATTCTAAGATAAAAATTACTGTACATATAAAGTAGTTAATTATATTCCCTAAAAGTTATCAACTGTACGTCGCATGGCACGCGCCGTCGTCTGTCCGGGCACAAAAACGCCGAAACTGTGAGATGCGACGTCGAAGAAGAAGGGGTTGAGATCGATTAATGTGTTTGAAATATTTTATATTCCTACTTTTCAAGAAACACAGATTTAAAAGTACTTTTTCTACTTCAGAATAGCTGTTTCATCTGACTGCAGAACTTCGCTTACTCTACATACTCATTTATTGCTTAGGGATTAAATCGCGTAAATATAAATACGGGAACAATCAAAATGCATTTAAAACTTTTATAAATGTGAAACTTAACACAATTTAAAACTTTTTGACAAAAATTATCTAATTATTTGCTATCTCGGCTATTCTAAACAAAATAACGACTTACCTTTTTTCAAATGTAGAATACGCGATGATAAAATTGGAAAAGCTTAATCCACAATTTAGGCCCGTGAAAATCATAAAATTCAAGAAAAATCTTTCAAAATATATATAACATATACACAAAAGTTAATAGACTCGTACAAAGTCTAATACATGCAGACACTTCCAATATCTCAACTTCGGTTAGTAACTTTGAGAGAAGGGGTAACTGCAAAATAGGATTTGACCGACACATTTGCACAATTGTAAATGGGGGAAAAAATGTTCCCATGCTTGCAAAGGTTCCCAAATGCAGGTTATTTTTTATTCTTTGTGTACTCTTATCTTCAAATTAATGCCAAACGCGTGAAACGTATTTCGTATCAACATAGTTTAGAGGCCCCCCCCACACAGGTATTAATCAATCAGTCCTTGGTTTTGACAACAAAAAGGCCTCTTCCGCTGTTCTTTGGGTTTCGGTTCTTTTCAAAGAATTCGCTAATGAGCGGTCGTTATGACCAATGGTCCAGATCTGATAATTGTATTTTTCTCTAACTGATGTTTTCGCTCTTTCCACGGTGAAAGGTGAGAAGGTAAGTGACATTTGATCAGAGCTGGGGTGTACTGTCAAAGAATACTGTTCGTAGAAAGACACTTTTATAAATGATGTTTAGCTCTTAAAGATGCAGAGTAGTCACGCAACACTATCAGTCTGCTTTAATTTAAAGAAATATTTTATATTTTTCACGATAAGAGAGAGAGAGACATAATAAAAAATATAGAACGGATTTGGGGACCCCTCTGAAACCGGGGCCCAGGTGCCTTGCATCCGCCGCAACCCCCTGTGGCCGTGCGTGATTAAAAGGTGTGTTTGATTTGAAATTAACTATTGCTGTGTTACTTAGGGGTTTACGATATACAGTGGTTTGCAGTTTGAGATTTTTATTTTTCATAATTCTAACATCGAGGTTGTACTGAAGATATTTTTGTGAAAATAATTTTAATATATTTGGTGATGATGGTAGTATTTGTAAAATAAATATAGAAGCAGAGCCGTAGAGAATTAAAAAATTGTGGCGCATGTGATCGATGATAGTGGTTAGTATTTGATGAATTGGTTGAACACAGGGTTTTTCCCTGATTTACGTATTTCCCTTCCAATTTCTTTACAAACACACACACATCTCGAATACCTGAGTATGCAGTAAACATCTTTATCGAAGGAAAAGAAAACGATCATCAACATGCCAGATATGAATAATTCCTTGCAATAAACAAAACATCACTTCCGAACTCTATAGATGAAGACACATAAAAATGGCACTCTTTTTTGAATCAAAGAATAAAAAGGATAAATGACGATAATAAGCATTTTTTTTTTCAGGAGAGCACAATATAAGCTTCTTGGTTAAGTTGCACACAATAAATGTTGAATATAGAAACAATTACATATTTTCACATAAAATTAGAATATATTACGGACACGGACAGAGGCACAAGCCCCGAAGGGCAAGTGCTTGCCCGAACCTCCAACGCAGCTCTACTCTGGTCGCTCACTTACAACTCACTGCTCATATTCAAAGATGCATAGGGGGTATGTCACGAAGTCAACTTTTTGCCGTTAAGCTATTACATATGTAAGAGAGAAAAAAGGAACTCGAAAGACTGTTCTAGAACATTCGATGCATGCAGCTGCACACAGAGAAACAAAAAAGAAACACAAAACACTGCGGTCTGGGAGCATTGAAATACTGCAAGTTAGGCTTTCATATGAATAAGTGCGAAAAGAAGATGGGAAGAAAAAATATATATAAAACAGATTGCAGCTGCAAGTTTGATTAGCATAGCAGAAGGCAGGAAATCGAAATGATTGAAAGTGCGTTATTGCCTTACAAATAAAATGGCTGAAAGGAAATCTGAAAGCTTTAAAAAGAGTTACTGTTAAAAACTTTTAAATTAAATTTAGAATAGACTATTAGTTTAAATTTAGACAATATTAATTAAGATTTGTATTAATAATTTTTTATAAAAAATATGCACGTTGTGTCAACGTGACATAGACTCCCCCAAGTTTAGGAGAGAAAAAATATATACACATTATATACCAAAAATATTTTTTTATTATAATTCTGAAACATATTATTCATAACCTAGGATTGTATTATCATCATCATCAAAAAGACCATTATTTTGTTTCAAAATGGATCCATGTAACACTTTTATCGTACAAAAAAAATTATTTTAAAATGACAAGTATTGTTCATATTTGAACACATTAACCTTTTAAACATAAAACATACACAATGTATTTTAAATAAATATCCAAAATAACAAAGCAGTAAAAAGTTTTAACATTCTAAATAACAAAACAGTTTGTGTGTCTTAAAACAATTGAAAAGAAAAAAATATCTGTGCAAAAAATGTAGTTTGGAGAAAATTGAAATTGTTTGATTTCACTTAATTTCTTCCAAGAATCAAAAAGACACAAATGCATAGAACAGTGGAAAATACAAAAAAAAAAAAAAAAAAAAAAATGTGTAAAAATGACACGTTTACAAACACTGGGCAAAAAATTCAAAATAACTGTGTGTAACAAATTACTGAAAATTTAAGAAAAGAAAAAAACCTAATGTGACTTGTAAACAAGAAACTGGAACCATCCAATGCAAACAGGGGATCAGGCTATTCACACTAAAAGGCTCAAGCACTCATTTAAAAGTACACAATGTGTGCAAGACAACAATATAATTGAAGAGATAAAAAATCAGTACTTACTCTATAAAATTGTGTAAATAATGACAAGGTAAAAAAAGTACATTGTGAGGTAAAAATTGGACAGCAAAAAAATAAATAAGCTGAATAAATTTCACGTTGTTATGGCATAGACTTAAGTATGCAAGAATGCAGTATGTAAAAACAAAAACAAAAAATAGTTGTGTACCTCAGAAAGGCATTGCCATGGACTTGAAAATTATAACTAGTGTGTCGAGAAAAAAAAAATGTGGCGAAAGCAGACTTTGACATGGTGTGGAAAAAAGAGTGCATGTACCTCACAGAGGCTGTACCATGAATATCAAAATGTAAAATGCAGTATATAGAGAAAAAGTGTGAAGCATGGAACAAACTGCATAAAAAACGCAACCCAAAGCAATGTATACCGCTGAAACCATCAAAGACAAAAAAAGAAAACTGGACCAGCCAGTAACCAAAAATGATGCAATCAAACACTATATCTCGCATTGCAAAAGGGTATGGAATTCACAATAAAAAAAAAAAATTAGTGTAGAATTGTAGCCCTAAAAAAATTTCACCAACATGTGTAAATTTCGTAAAAAGTCTTACATGATAAAAATGGGTACACTAAAAAATGAAAATTATGTAGACAAAATAAAAACAATTATCATAAGGTATTTACAGCAAATCAAAAACATGTATATATCTAAATTAAATCAAATAGAATACAATGGGTATAAGTTTGTGTAACTCTTGAAAAGTTGTAATTGCTGTTCGGGGAAAATTATTATGAAACTCAAGTACAAGCAAGAGTATGTTTAAGTTATAAAAATAAGAGACATTGCTTGTTGAGGAAAAGTGAATGTAATCTTATATTATTATTACTTTATATTATCTCTTACTTGTATCCGTATAAAAAATTACGTCACATATACTACTACTATAATTACTTAGTACAGCAAATAAAAATGTTCATGCAAAAATGACTGAAAAATTATCATAAAAAGTTGTTCTCAAATATTACTATTCATTCTTTTAAACAATATACACACACACAGATATTTATATACTTTTTTTGGATATTATATTTATACATACATTAAAATACTTCGTATTATTAAAGTTTCGAAAAAATATTAGCTATAGGGTTCTTATAAACCAATTTAGCACTTTGAGAACATTTTAACGTCAAAATATCAAAAAGGTTTTCAAACGAAAAAAAGTTAAAATCCAAGTGGAAATGACAGTGCAAAAGAATACAATAAAGAAACTATATAACGCAACATACTTCGCAAGCGGTTCGTGCCTGGTACTGGCACCAGATGTACCGAATAATTATTTTGTGAAAATAATTTTAATATTTTTGGTGTTGATGGTAGTATTTGTAAAATAAATATAGAAGCAGAGCCGTAGAGAATTAAAAAATTGTGGCGCATGTGATCGATGATAGTGGTTAGTATTTGATGAATTGGTTGAACACAGGGTTTTTCCCTGATTTACGTATTTTCCTTCCAAATTCTTTACAAACACACACACACATCTAGTATACCTGAGCATGCAGTAAACATCTTTATCGAAGGAAAAGAAAACGATTATCAACATGCCAGATATGAATAATTCCTTGCACTAAACAAAACATCACTTCCGAACTCTATAGATGAAGACACATAAAAATGGCACTCTTTCTTGAATCAAAGAATAAAAAGGATAAATGACGATAATAAGCATTTTTTTTATTTTCAGGAGAGCACAATATAAGCTTCTTGGTTAAGTTGCACACAATAAATATTGAATATAGAAACAATTACATATTTTCACATAAAATTAGAATATATTACGGACACGGACAGAGGCACAAGCCCCAAAGGGCAAGTGCTTGCCCGAACCTCCAACGCAGCTCTACTCTGGTCGCTAACTTACAACTCACTGCTCATATTCAAAGATGCACAGGGGGTATGTCACGAAGTCAACTTTTTGCCGTTAAGCTATTACATATGTAAGAGAGAAAAAAGGAACTCGAAAGACTGTTCTAGAACATTCGATGCATGCAGCTGCACACAGAGAAACAAAAAAGAAAAACAAAACACTGCGGTCTGGGAGCATTGAAATACTGCAAGTTAGGCTTTCATATGAATAAGTGCGAAAAGAGGATGGGAAGAAAAAATATAAATAAAACAGATTGGAGCTGCAAGTTTGATTAGCATAGCAGAAGGCAGGAAATCGAAATGATTAAAAGTGCGTTATTGCCTTACAAATAAAATGGCTTAAAAAAAATTTGAAAGCTTTAAAAAGAGTTACTGTTAAAAACTTTTAAATTAAATTTAGAATAGACTATTAGTTTAAATTTAGACAATATTAATTAAAGATTTGTATTAATAATTTTTTATAAAAAATATGCACGTTGTGTCAACGTGGCAGAGGTAGTTTATGGAGTTATTAGTTTCAGTTTGATAGGTGAATTTTATATTAGAGTCTAGGCTGTTTAATTTATCTAAGAGTTTGTCTTCATTTACTATGGCAAAAATGTCGTCAACGTACCGTACCCACAAATGAAATGATTGGTTAAAATTAGTGTGAATTTTATTTTCAAGAAGGCGCATTTTCCAGTCAGCCACGATTCCCGAAATTGGTGACCCCATTGGGACACCCTGTGTTTGTAAAAATGGTTATCGAATTGAAAGTATGAGTTAGTCAAAAGTAGGTTTATGGCTCTTGTTAGAGTATTGCTAATTTCTTCATTTTTGTAGTTTAGGGCTATTTGTTTATTTATTATGGGAATCATTTCATTAACGTCTATGGATGGGTAAATATTAATAACGTCAAAACTGACCATAATTTCGTTTTCTTTGAGAGTAAAACCGTTTATGTGTTTTAAAAAGTCATTAGTGGAGTTCAGTACGTAATCGGAGGGAGAGATTATTTCTAAAATGATATTTTTCATGTATTTTTCGAGCGTGTAAGTTGGGCCTTCACATTTGCTAACAATAGGTCTGAGTGAGGGAGGATTTTTGTGGTCTTTAAATTTAGCGAAAATGCGGGGAGCTATTGCAGCAGAATTATCAAAGTTGGGAGGGGTTTCGTTTGGCCATTTTCCATTTTTAATAAGATCTTTGAGTTTATTTATAATTCTAGGGGTGTGGTCTTTACTTAAAGGTTCCACATTAAGAGCTTCAATAGTATGTTGCATTTTTTCTTTATAGTCTGTTTTATCAAGAATTACTATTTTACCTGTTTTATCGGAACTTAAACATGTAATGTTTTCATTTTTCTTTAGTTCGTTTAGACATTTCCGGTCCTCTTGATCTTTTGGGTTTTTTTTTTTTTTTTAAGTTTTCTTAATTTCGTTATGGGCAGTGAGCCTTATATCTTTTTTATCCGGGGTGGGGAACTGGTTAATGGCTGCTTCTATGTTAGCTATTGTATCGTTAATATTGATTGTATCGTCTAGAATAAATTTAGGGCCTAGGTTTAATGTGTCTTTCTGTAATTGTGTGAGTTTTAGAGAGGAGAGATTGATAAATTGATCTTCTTTAGGGGTAGGTATTTTTACTTTAATATTCTTTTTCTCTATCCAGTTATTAAGTTTTCGTTGGTGTCTCGTTTGGTAAATATTTCTTTCTTTTCGACAGAAACTGTTAATTTTATTAATCCATTCGTTAAAATCATTAAGAGAGCATTTATCTTTTAATTTTGAGTTAGCTATTTTTTTCGTTTCGAGTAAGGTTTGCAATGACCGCGAATTTCTTTCGAATATATTTTTTAAGAAGATTACGTTCAAAACGTTTAATATCATAAAAGAATTCTTGATTGAGAAATGCGTTTTTGATTGCTATGAAGTTGGGAGTGATTTTGAAATATAGACACTCAAAAGATTTCCAATACATTATGGTCAATGGCAATTTTAGGGGCATTCATCCATTTCAAGCACAATACCGTCCTACCACATAAGTAATGGTCCGACCACGGTCACGTGCCTCCTTCAAGAACTACGCCAAAAGTCGCCAAACTTGGCGACTTTTGGTGTACGTGTAAATGTATTTAACTCTCAAATCTCAAAAACTATTAGTCGTAGAATGTTGCAATTTCATATATAAGATTGTTGTAACATCTAGTTGTACATCTCGATTTTTGGTTCCAATCTACTGGAGAGTTTATTTACAGGACCACCTAAAAGAATTTCAGTACCTTAATGTCTATGGACATCTTCAATATAATACAACTGTAGACAGTCATTCTTTGGTACATGCCCAAAATCTCGCCGTCTGCCATCGACCTCGGCAAGTTTTGCCGAAATATTGCCAAATTTGGCGATAGTCAGTCATTTGATCCATGCCCAAAGTATCACCATTTGTCATCGTTCTTGGCGAGTTTTGGCGAAATATCGCCAAAATTGGCGATAATTTGTCATTGTTTGGTCCATGCTTAAAATCTCGCCATATGTCGTCGACATTGACGAGTTTCACCGAAATATTGCCAAATTTGACGCCAAAAATTATTTCCTGTTTTGGATAACTCTAAAACTTTAACCCGTAGAATTTTCAACTTTTGTATTTAGAACTATTGTAACATTTAACCGTTTTCAATATCTTTTTTAACAGCAATCGACTGGGAATTTATTTACAGGGTGAGCCAAATGACTTTAAATACATTGAGGTGTATGTATGCATTCAATTCATTGAAAGTCTGTGGTCAATGACTACTTTGGTTATCCCCAAAATCTCGCAAACTATCTCAAGCTGTTCGGCTTTTGGCGAAATATCGCCAAATAAAGTGTCAGAAGGAAATCTTTCAAACTGAACTCAGCTTGGCGATATCGAAATATTTGACGAGAAATCGCTAAACCTTACTAATACTGATATTTTATATCTTTCAAACAAATAATTTTAGATGAAGTGCGTCGAAAATATTTTTGATTTAATAGACATGCAAGGAAGTCGTGTTGTACACATCAGATTTTTTACAAATAGCAAGCAACTTGCTAAACATGCTTCTTGCAAATATTTTTAAATATCTTAAAAATTATCAAAGTTGTAACTACTAAAATGAAATAAACAAATTAAAATATAATGCAGCCTTAATTAAGGAAATTAAGTAGAGAAAAATTATTTAAGACAGATATTTAAAAATATTTGCAAGAAACATGTTTAGCAAATTACTTATTTGCTATTTGTAAAAAATTCCAAGTCCATTATCTTGAAAGACGAACTGAAATGCACTAAGTTGAACAATTCAATGTTTCAAAAAAGACAATTTTGCATAGCTAGCGCTTCATAAAAAAATGAATCAAGTTCGTAACATTCGCAAAATTCTAAAGTTCATCACTTCCATGAAATTTACAAAGTACAGATCTGTTAGTTCATTTCAAGAACATATTCAACGACTTATCAGAACATAAAATATACCAATGTGCAAAGCTTCTAAAAAGAAAAAAAAAAAACACAACTTTAGCTAATGCAGTTTACTAAGTATTTTGTAAAATCCTTTACTTGATAATTCTGAAAAATATTCTAAGTCCCTCACTTTGTACAGTACACTTTGTATTAATTTTAATTAGTTAAGGTTTAAATAAAGATAAGTTTATACATCTATACTAAAATAACTGATTATTTCAGTACCAAATTTAAATCTATTTTATCAAATACATGTTAAGCATACTACTTCTACGAAATTTACTAAGTTCTAATAGCTAAGTTCCTTTCAAGAAATAATTTCATAATTTATGAGAACTCATAAACATATATACAAATCAAAAGTATAATTAGTTTGAACAAGTATCATGTGTAACTAAAAACATATTTGTTTAAAATTTGTAAGTATGACCATCTCAATCAGTAAAATACGTAACACGTGCACTTAGTTGATATTTCTCATAAAAATATTCAAATCCATTACTTAAGAAAAAATTACAAAAATAGCCTCAGTTAATAGTCTGATGTTTTAAAAACATAAAAATCATAGCGTCGGATTTAAAATATTCTGTTACTTCAAGTAAAATGTAGTAAGATCTTTACATTAAAGAACACAAAAAATTCTTTATTTAAAAAAGTTCTTTTATTTCAGTTTACTTTTTGAAAAAGAAAATCAATTAACCGATAAAATTATAAACAATCGATAGTCTAAGTTTTCTTTAACTGAGTATTGTGGAAAAGACCTATTTATGCAAGTATATTTTACCAAAAATTAGTAATGTTGTGAATTCACATGCAACGCAGTTACTTAACGTACTTAAACTTATGCTTTTAATCAGAAGACCATTTTATTTCTATACAGTTGATTAATGTTTTCATAATACTACTTTCAATAAGTTTTTGTCATATTTGTAACTTTCTACGTTATAGTAATAGTATTTGAAAGATGAGTATAAAAGATGAGAACCTGAAATCTTGTCAAGTATTCTAACTTTATCACTTTTTGTTTCAGTAAAATTTAAGAAGTATTTATTTTGCAAGTAATCAATGCACACATATAGAAAACACACAATTTTTTTCGTATATAAACTGATTTATTTATAAAAATGTATTTTAAACTACAGAAACTATTTACACTATTAAGAAAATAATAACTTTTCAATAAGTAATCTATAAATAAGCATGCATAAGCCAGTAAAAACTCACTGCGGTAGAAGCTGCGGAAGAAAAAAGACAATTTCACATATCTAACACTTCAGAAAAAATGTATCAAGTTCGTAACATTCGAAAAATACCAAAGTTCGTCACTTCTATGAAACTTACGTACGAATCTGTTAGTTTATTTCAAGAACATATTCAACGACTTATCAGAACATAAAATATACCAATGTGCAAAACTTCTAAAAAGAAAACAATTACAATTTTAGCAAATGCAGTTTACTAAGTATTTTCTAAAATCCTTTACTTGATAATTCTAAAAAATAGTCCAAGTCTCTCACTTTGTACAGACATAAATTGTATTAATTTTAATTAGTTAAGGTTTAAATAAAGATAAGTTTATACATCTATGATAAAATAACTGATTATTTCTGTACCAAACTTAAATCCATTTTATCAAAAACATGCTAAGCATACTACTTCTACGATATTTACAAAGTTCTAATAGCTAAGTTCCTTTCGAGAAATAATTTCATAACTTATGAGAACTCATAAACATATACAAATCAAAAGTATACTTAGTTTGAACAAGTATCATGTATAAAATTAAAAGCATATTTATTTAAAATTTGTAAGTAGAACCATCTCAATCAGTAAAATGTGTAACACGTGCACTTAGTTGATATTTCTCATAAAAATATTCAAGCCCATTACTTAAGAAAAATTACAAAAATAGCCTAAGTTAATACTCTGATGTTTTAAAAACATCGTGTCCGATTTAAAATATTCTGTTAATTCAAGTAAAATGTGGTATCTAAATAATGTGGTGTAAATAAGATCTTTATATTAAAGAACACTTAAAACTTCTTTATTTAAAAATACTAAGTTACTTTATCTCACTTTACTTTTTTTGAAAAACATGTAAAATCAATTAAGTTATAATATTATGGAAACTGACTTTTTTAGCTAACTTCATTTTATAAAAATTAGTACTTTGTGAATTCTCATGTAGCACAATTTACCTATCCCACTTAAGTTTATGATTTTAATCAGAACATGTTATTTCTATGTAGTAGATTAATGTTTCCGTAGTAGATGCTTGAATAAATTTTGTCAAATTTGTAGCTTTCTGACTTGTAGTGTATGAAAGATAGGTATAAAACATGACACGAGAACCTCAAATCTTGACTAAGTATGCTAACTTTACCACTGTTTGCTGTAGTAAAATTTTAGATACTTATTTTGCAAATAATCAGCACACACACACACACACACACACACACACATGAAGAAATCACAGAAAAATTTTCGTATTTAAACTTATTTATTTACAAAAAATGTATTTTAAATTACACAAACTATTTACAAAATTAAGAAAATAATAACTTTTCAATAAGTAATCTATAAATAAGCATGCATAAGCCAGTAAAAACTCACTGCGGTAGAAGCAAGCATACCTTTTCTAAGTAATCACAATGGTTTTAATATAGTTTTTACAATCGCAATACTAGTTTATACACCAATAACATCACATAATTACACATGATTTGGCCTCTTTGGGATTAGTAAAATCTGAAAACGATTGAAAAAATTGAACGAAGAACTACATTTAGAACATACTTAGTCTTCAAAGAAAATGTTTGAAAAAAATTCGGAAATACATATGACAAATACATTTGTTCTCGCACATCTCTATTGCAATATATGACACGTCGAGCATAAACCATGCTTTACTACTTATAAGACCATCTCTCTCATCAACATGTGTTCTATTCAAACAAGCATGTATCCTTTGTGAAGGATGATCCTGAACCCAGTCTATGCAATTAAATTGTTTCTTTAAACATCTAAGAATTTCCTAATATACTATATCCATTAATTGTTGTTTAGCCACATCATAATCACAATGGGGTTCACGGTTACATTTTTGCGGCTTTAATTTTAGTGTCATATGAGGCAGGGTTGTCGTACATAGCGTTTTTAGAATGCATTCCAATGTTTCACTTCTCATTTCACAAAGTTTTAATACTTGGTCATTTAAAAGTATCAAGAGAATTGGATTTAATGTAAATAAATCTCCGGTTTTGTAAATTTGTTGTAAGATGCATTTTCCAGCATCATCAAGTACAGATAATTGATTATTACAAATAGTCAAGCTATTGTTATGAGATATATTAAAATCTAATAGTTTTACAATAAATTCGATCCATGTTGAAGGGTCCATCATGACTCCCTGACTGGTTGGTATATAGTCTAATTGGTCGTTCTGAGTAAATTGTCTAATATGAATCCTCAAGTCAGTTTTTCATAGTGAAGTGAAACGTAGATAAGTCTTTCTAAGTGCCATGTACCATTTACAGAAGCATATAAGCTATGGTAAAGATGATCCGTCCAATCGTCTAACTTTGGCCTTTTGGGTGAAGGCTCATAAATGTACATTTTGGCAAATGTTAGGTTAATGTGTGGGTCTGTCACATTAGGTTCAGCAGGCATACCATGAATTAAAAGCTTGTTGATTGGGGGATATATCTTACACATTGAGCCATGTTCTAATTTTATGGTAGTGGTTTCACAGTTTGCTGGCTTAAAATCTAAAGTTCGTTTTGATCCAAAACTTAGAATGCATACACATGATGATAAGTCCAGAGAAAAATCTTCGTAGTGTTGTGAACTCATTAACTCTTAGTCACTTTGCGTTGTGTAAGCCCTTTCCCCTTTTGAATTCTTAAACAAGATAAACCAGGTTCCTTTGGTCAGTTAAAAAGAAACTGTAAACAAACCCGAATTTTATCTCCCTTCCCCAAAAGAATTTACTCTAAATAACATTGAAAGTAAACAATTTATTACATGAACATCTGATATACTTATAGAAAAATAAAATAAACAATTACTTCCGCAGATTCCGACATAATCTGGCAAAGTCACTCTTGATCGCTGCCAGATTATGTCTAGATATTATGTATATATTGTCTAGATTATGTATATATTGTAAATCTATGGGAGAATACGAGGATTTAAACAAAAATTATTACTCTCAAGTGGGCCCGCTGTACAGTTGATAATGCAAAGGTGCTGCTGGTGTGAGAGGTCGGGGAGAGAGATTCACTGGCTGAAAATGGCTGCAGACAGAAGCTGGATGGGAGGAGCTCGCTGAATTTCTCAGAACCCAGGCATGACCCGTTTGGATTCGCACTATGGTCGCGATCTTTACTGGCCCTCCAGAATCTCACAGAGAAGGTATCTGGAATCGTTGAGTACCATAACGAGCACAAATGGGGCTCACTCCACTATCTCGACGACCATGTCATCTGATCTAGGCATGTCTCCCTTCATTTTACACTCATTTTCCCTCACAGGCATCAAAGTTTTTCGTCGTCTTTTTCAGCCAAAAACGTCTTCTCGAAGCTCCCTTTCACACTCCCCCCTCCTCCGAGAAGGATACCACGGAGGGGGCAATAAAAAAACCCCAGCGGACGAAATACCGTCACTGAGTGGCCAACTACGCAATACATTTTGCTGTGGGACACAATTCCCCGCCCCAGCCTCAACTTCGGTTATGACGAAGGCAGGGGATCCGGCAGACCCCCAGCAACAAGAAACAAAGCCCCCAAAACAAAGGATTTAAGATTAAGGCGCGAAAACAGTCTCCAAAACCAACATTTGATATTAGAAGTCGTCTCTTCATCTCCTGCGCACAAAAATGATACCAAACACTAGCTATTAATCCCGATTACCAATAAATAAATACAAAACACTAAATTAAATGTAAACAGTAGGGGAGTACAGAAACTTTAACATTAAGGTATTTAAATTAACAAGCTATTGCAAAATTAAACTTACATAACAAAGAGGTAATTAAATAATTAAATAAGTAATTAATAAAACTATGAAGAGAGGACCCCGCAAAGCAACACAAGAGTAGTTATCGTCTTCAATTGAAGATTGACCGTCATAGGATAATTTCACTTGTACTAAATTAAATTCATAATTTGTTGTTTTCTGTAGGTCACCATGTAGTTTTTGCAAAATGGGTAGCCAAGAGGTAACAGAGACTGTGGCTCTCGAAAAACTAATGTCCTTCATCTCCAAAAGAAATTATTTTCCGGGTGGAAGTAATTTTATTTTCTTAAAATAAAATTACTTCCACTTATAAATTTACTACCATTATTCCATCTAAAGATAATTGCATCAATTCTTGCAGCAACACATCAGCGTCACTTTGAGTATAAAACTCGGAAGAGTATTCAATGATAAAGTTATTTTCGATCAATTCAAGCAAAGACATTTTTGAAACTCTGTGAAAAATCAATTAAAACTTAAAACATACCTCTGAAGTATAGGCGCACACAGCGTAAAGTGGCTCTCGCAACACACATCTGGCCACTTTATATAACTAAAATAATGTCTTCCAACTGGTTCAAAAAAAAAAAATAATGTGATCACCCAAGTGCCCTCTACCTTAAAACTTTCTCAATCCTGTAGATATTGCATGATCTAGCATGTCTTAGCCTGTTAGAGAGAGTTGCCACTAAATGTAAATAGTACATCCTACCAGCAAACCTACCAGATATTGAATCAACACAGATTTGTGCACGTCACTATCACGTGTCTACTGTGCATGTCACTTCCTTATCTCTTATTTTATCAGTACTATGACTCATGCCAGATAAGAGAAAACCAGTTGATTTTCTTCATTTGCGGTCAATTTTTTAGAGTTTGTAGGTTGTACAGGTAAACTCTCCTGCAACGGACCCTCGTCCATGTCCATTGTAAAACGGACCTAAGATGCAGTTTTGACCGCATGCAACTAGAGTGCTGGCCTGTATTTTTGAGGTATTTTCAAGGTATTATAATTGCTTATTATTTTTTCTGATGTATGTTGTGATTAGCTATCTTTTAGAGTAAAAATTTTCATAGGATTAATTTATTAGCAGGTTTTAATTAATAATTTCACTTTATGACTTTATTAACCCATTTATGCCTAGTGTCCCTTTTTTGGGACGGCATTTTCGCTATTAGTCGAAAACGTTATTTATTTTTCCTAGCCTTTGTTCATGAGTACTGAGCCTCAACTCTACAAACTATTTTAACATGACCAAGTAGGATGTTGATATTTCGATTTTTATGCATAATGATTTTAAAAGAAATCATCCCTTGTTCACGAAGTTGACATCAGAAATTTATCTATTATTTCTGTTATCAGTAAAAATTGAAGAAAGTCGCAAAAATATCCAGGCACAAATGGTTTAAATAAAAATTTTAGTGTATGAATTTATTAAAAGTATGTATACATCTTTGTAAAAATTAAGTATATAAAAAATTGAGTGCCTTTCATAGCAAGTGAAGAATCTTAACCCTATTTTTAATATTAGAATAATCATAATATATTTAGTACAAGTATAGCATTTGTTCAATAGATATCCTATACAATATTCCAATGCATTTGTCAAAATTAAATCATGTTTTTCCAATACTAATAGTAAATAGCTATTTTATAAATGAATACTCATTAATCTTAGTATAATACAATGCATATAATTTATTACTTTTACTGCATTGTTCATGAAAACTTAACAAAAATAATTTGCTTTAATACTTATCACTATATAGTATAATGGTCTTTGCTATTTGCTTCAGAGAAATTAATTTAATGATTAATTATTTTCTGAAACTATGTAATAGGGTGGTCACAAGTTACATGGGAAAAAAAATTTAATGTTATTTTTGGGGCACCCCCCTAAAAGTTGCCAATTGACAAGAAAATGAGATTGGCAAAGTTTTAGTTCAATTGCATAATATTAACCCGTGCCGCATCGAGGTTGAATTCTTGAAAAATTACGATTTTTTCCAAAAATACCTAGTTTTTCCTTCATTTAGTATAAACTATTTGCTCTACAGACCTGGTTCTTCTTTTATTTCATAAAAAAATGCTGTTGCTTTGAACTTTTACTCTCAACAAAACCAATATTTAATGACATGCAGGGTTTTTTAGGTCAGTTTGTGACTCGTACCACCAAAATTTGCATTTTTGTAAAATTAGTGAAAAAAAAGACGAATTAAGAATTTTAAGTAATTTTGACCGTCTTTTGGTCAAAAAATAAAAAATAAATCAAGAATTTTGAAAACTTAAACTACAATTCGTGAAATATATTTATTTATTTGATATGCATTGTGCTTCAGAAGAAAGATCTTGATTTGTATTTCAATTGAAGCACATCTAAGACAAACCTCTCAAATTTTCTTTATTACAATGCTATTTTTATTGTCTGTTATTATTTACTTATAGAATGGACATGGGTACCCATACATATGGGCAAGGAAGGGCTATGTCTCCCCTAGCTCCCATATAATCGTTATGATTTACATACTGGTATAACGTAAAAGTGGTTAAACACTAACACATAACATCTTTCCGGGTGCGCGTGAAAACAAACACTCATAGATACAGAGCACTGGCGCTTTACGCGCCAACGCCTTGGCGAAAAGCGAACGCTGCCGTGCATAAGCCGATGACGCACGTTTGGGTGGATCAGATATCTTGGCTTTGTTTTGGTTTTGATCGTCTTCGTTACGTTTCATGCGATAATGGATAAGTTTTGTGTTTAAATAGTGAAAATAAATATAAATAATAATGAAATATAAAGAATTAATTATGCAGTGCTTTTTCATGCAATTAAAGAATTAGCTACATATATTATTTAAGATTAATACACGTTTACAAGTTATTTAAGATTATTTCATTTGTGTCTACAGTATTTGTTAAAAGAAACTGTTTTGTAACTAAAAAATCATTGTTAATAGTTTGATTATTCGGTCCTAAATTATACAAATACTAGCAACAAAAGCGTGTTTTATGAGATTTCAAAATTTAAAAAAATGTATCTATATATCAGACCAACGTTCACATGCCAGATATTTAAGGACCGTATAAATTAAACGCTTTAAGAAAAAGTCATTGTTAAAAAAAAAAGAAAAAAAAATAATTATAAACAAGAATATCCAAGCTTCATCACAGGTATAGGGTGCATCAGTTCTAGTAAATTAATAAATATGTAAACAAAAAATGTTTTTTTATAGCATAAACATATTTAAATTAGCAGGATTTACAAACTGAGATACAACAAAGGCATAGCTGCAATTATTCATAATATATTGATTGTCAGACCAGAATAAAGCACCAAAATGCCTTAAAACAATGCAAATATATTAAACTGCAAACATATAAACAAATGCAAAAATATTAAACTTGATGAAGAGCTATTTTTTCCATGAAGGTAAGGGTAAAATGGATGATAGATTAAAACAGACAAAAATCAGTCCATTTTTATCAAATGTTATTTTCTTTCTGCCATGACTCACAAATTAAAAAAATATATATCATGGCCCTGAAAATGCTTGAAATTACTGCATTTGAAAGATTGTTGTTTGATGAGCTTGAATTAGTTTGTACACTGGTATTTTCTATGGACACAGATTTTTCAGTTAACATTATTCTATGTTATAAAGCATTTCTGCCCAATGGGTCAGCATTTGTATATTTAATAATTTTTTCTAATACACTTTCCAGGCATTACTTAGTAAAACAGACGTATTAACACTTGTTCATGACTACACACTATTATTTAAAACTTTTTAAATACAATATAAACTCTTTTTAACTAACAAAAATTTTATTTTAAAATGTATTCTACAAGAACATTCTATTTCTTAAGAATTTACAGTGCTTAACTAAGCCTTAACTACATAGCCATTTTACCCCACCACACTGAACCATAAATAGGATATATATAAACAACATCTTATCTTTTTCTGATAATAATTTGTACAGGCCTTTTCTAAATTCAAAATAATAACAGGACTTCTCACATTTACTGGAATGTATTAGTTTCTTGAAAGTTTTTTAGAGACATAAAAAAGAACAAGGATTTACTAAGCAGATAAGGGCTAATATTATGTTACCAAATGCAACTAATAAAATTTTTAATGAGTATTAATGTTGGCCACTAATGTCTGAAACTATAGATAAAATAGAAAAAGCATTTAAAAATCCAAGTATTTATATTTTTGATAAAAAAAGAAATGCCTACTCATCCCAGACAGCACATAAGCTTAAATCAAGTTTGACATTTCTTTGAATTTGACGCATTAATGCAAGCTTGACAGTTCAACTCATTCTAAGCTGGCAGCAAGCTTGCAGGAGTCAAGTTGAATTGTCAAGCTTAAACACAGCTTGATTTAAGCTTGAAAATTGATACTCGCGTGATTTTTCCTTTTTAAAGGAGCGTTGATGGCGCCATCTGTGAAAGAGAATGGACATTAATTGTCTAGCGTCCTCAAATTTGCTGAAAGTTCGTAAAAGATGTGTTTTATTTTATTACCAGTGCCATATATATTACCGGCAAGGCAAACGGGGCAACTGCCCAGGGCCTAGAGATTTTAGGGCCCAAAAATCTTACATCTTACACTTTTGTAATTTTAAAATAAAATTACAAAGGATAAAAAAAATTCAGAAGTTAAATAATTTTTTTAATTATAAAGTATGAACAATGAAAATAATTCAAATTTACATTTGTATAAATTAATTTAAACTTATTTTTAATTCTTCGAAATGCTCTATATCGATATAGCATACCAATATGTAGGAAAATAACCACATTTGTAAAGAGAATTTTTAGCGTTAAAAAATAGCAAAATTTTTCAATTATTTGTTATTTTAAGAAATATTTACAAAAATGACTAAAGTGTTTGTATTCCATACATGTTAGCAACTGTGATATAGCATTTCGAAGTAACGTTTAACTATCTGTTTCTTTCATTTCAGATTACTTAACACAAAATTTGTGTTAAGTAAACCCATTCTATATTTCCAAATATGGAAATTCTTCAAAATAAAATACAATTATACTACGAAATTGATTTCAAAATCAGTCGTTTGTCTCGATTTTGGCAAGCAGTATTGCTTCATGAGTGTTGCGGTACTGAAAGTTTTAAAACGTGTTTTTTTATTTTAATTTTGATTTTAATTTAATTTATTTTGATGCATTATTTTAATTTTGATGCATCTCATGGAAAAATAAAAGAAACAAATAACACATCGCCCACTTATCAATCTGGCGAGAAAACAGCGTGGTAAGTCACTTCAAACTTTAGTCATAGCTGCACAAGGCTCAGGTGGCGGAATGGATAGCGTGTTCGACTGCGAAGCCAAATTTCCCGGGTTCTATTCCAGCGACGAACACTCGATGGAAACAGATTAAATTAAATTGAAATTTCAGCGTAGAGGGGGGAAATGCGCGGAAAAATAAATTATGTGGGGCGCGTTAGCCAGCGGGCGCCCCGTGTATTTAGAAAAAAAAAATTTAAGCTTGAAATGTCAAGCTTAATGCAAGCTGGGCAAGTGTAAACTAGAACACTTGATTCAAGCTTGCATCAAGCTTATACGCTTGGAATTTTCAAGCTTATTGACTTGATAAATCAAGCTTGCTGCAAGTTTGATGCAAGTTTGCTGTGCTGTCTGGGATGTTACCCAACCTTACCCTACGAATATAGAAATACTTTTATAAAGTCAAATTCATGATATATGTATCTACGTATATATCGTAGATATTCAAACATAATACCCCTCTGAATTATCAAGAAATTGATTTCAAAGAATCATTTTTTGTATTCACGAAGTATTGTATATTTTAACATATAGTCAGTTCTGCTTATTATGTATCTATATATACAGAAAGGAAGAAAGTATAAAAAACTAGACATTATAATTAACACTCTCTAAGAATTGAAAATATATGGATATTTATATAAATAATATATATATGTGTGTGTGTATATATATATATGTATGTATGTATACAAACGCATCTGTAAAAATTTAGTAGCCTTTATCTATATACTGCAGTCAGAGATAATAATAGGACTACTATTATAATAATATATTATTTATATAATAATAGACGAATCATACGAGTGAGAACACTCCTTTATATTGATAATCTGTGTTTAACATTTTAAAGTTATTAATGGTAAAAAGAAACATAAAAAAGGCTAAACTGAAACTATTGGCTAAAACGTATGCATTTTCGTGTACGTTTGTGTGATACACTTTAGATCGCAACAAATCCTATCCCCTTCCCTTCTTAATTTTAAATACTGAACAACGTCATTGAAATTCAGAAAACAGCATTCTTTTTTTATGTATTAATTAAAAATTCAGAGAGCGAAATATGCTTGTAAAGTTGCACTTAAAATATCTCTGACTATAGTTATTATATATATATATATTAAGCATTACGTTTAGAGATGTGTACATAGTGTCTAATTAAATGTACTTGTATGAACTTGTAATTTATTGATTAAATGAAATATTTCACAACGCGTATTGTTAAGAGAATGAAATACCTATTAATAAAAAATGAAAATTATAACTTATAAAATATATAACTTATTCTGCATTATATTTTTAAATCCGCAAAAATATCTGTTTTTAAAGCTTCTATGCTGTTCATACAGGCGAAGACTGTCATCTTTCTCCGTCGCTCCCTGTCTAACGAAGTTACTGTACTATTTCCCCGCTGCCTGTAGAAACAGGTTTATCCTTCCCTCCACAGCGCAGCGCGTGTCTTGGCGCCAAATGCTCTGTATCCATTAGTGTTTGTTTACACGTTTCCGGTGCAGGACCCTTGACGTGCAGACTCCGAAGACAAAAATTTTGAAAACAAAGAATTGATCTCATCAAAAGCAATTTTAAAATTCTGATTTTGAGGGTGCTGTTGTTCAGTGGGATGAAAAAATGCTTCCTCATATTTTGAATTAAGAAAATGTAGAGAAAATAGCTATTTCAATTAGCTGTGGCGACGAAGAATAGGAGTTCCTCTGCTTAAAAATAATATGAGAATAACTCTTAGGCAAAAGCTGTATTTACAGAAGTTGAAGAATGGGAGGCAGTTGGTAAAATTCAGGCAATATGTTTTGATACCACTTGTTGGCTTAGGGGAACGAGTATTTTTTGCTGCAGATTACTGGATTCAAAAATCTTCTAAATCTTCTATAATCTTCAAAATTCTTCTTCGAAATCTTCTACATTTACCTTGTCGCCATCATATTTTAAAAATCATCCTAAAATCTGTTCTGATTGCAAATTGGCGAAGATCTGCTCTTCATACAGATATTTTTTTTAAATTTCAGATTGGGTGGTCTAAGTTGGACGAGACAAAGTACAAAACTGCTATTGAAGAGGAAACTATTACATAAAGAACACAAAATTTGGAAGAAATTTCAAATTTTCTTGCAGAACATTTAATAAATCAACAGCTTAGGGATAACTATAAAGAATTAACCCAACATTGTTGAATTTTTATAGGAGTCTCCTCAAATAGACATTTCTTTCAGAGTACCTGGTGCTGATCATTATGCCAGGTGGATGTCTAAGGCAATTTATTGTCTCAAAATACTTCTTTTCGGACATCAGGTTTCATTAACAGATTTAGAAAAAGGAGGTATTACAGACATTTGTTGATTTATAATAAATATTTATGTAAAGGGATGGTTCAACACTCCCACTCAGACTTTAGCCCGAATCAAGACTTAAAATTATTGCAATACTGAAAATTTGATAAAGAGGCTGCAAACAAAGATCTATAAAATGATAAGCCATCTTTCGTATCTTAACTTAGAGCAAGTAGCATTTCATTTTTAGATGAAACTTGGGCAAAACAGTCAAACTAAGCATGGCTGTAAAATTAATTGCATTTGAAAAAAAATGATGATGATGAAGATGTAAGAGCAACAATGTTTCAACGAAGTGGATCATTTATTGAACAGAGAAGTTAATTTTATTATTTCATCTCGAACAGTAATTTTTTTAAGCGATTTAATTTTAATATAGAATTTTTGAATACTGATCCCGATGTATGCTGTGAAAATCAGTATTATTTGAAAGAAAAAAAAAACCTGAAAGCTTTTAAGGTTTTTAATGACTTAGATGAAAGGGGAGTAAATTTAATCCCAGGATTCAATTCCTATTTAACTGAGGATGAAGAACAAAAGCAGTTTTTTCCAGGGCCGGTTTGAGGCGTAGGCGACGTAGGCGGTCGCCTACGCTTGAGTTTCAATCGAGGGGCGCCAAATTTCACTTTTTTTCGTGTTTCCAAACATTTTCCTTTTTTTTTTGGTTATTGAGATGGGAGCACTGACTGCTCTCATAATATTATCAAGCTTTTAAACAGTATTATTGTCACAAATACTTTTAAACACTTCTAAAGTTGTCGCTGTGTATTGTCAGGAAGCGTTCGATCGCTTCTTTTTTCATTCATGGGAAACAGATGTCCACTCAGTGTCCAGGCCTCCACCTCCAGGGTATGCTAAATTGCCCTCTTCCGCAGATGGATCTTCCGAAGGGGTGGTCTTTGAACCTGTTGATTCATTACCTTCTATAATTATTTTGAGCTTATCTTATCCGGATATTTAAAGAAATGGTTTCTCAAGTTACCTTCTTTTCTGATATACTTCAAAAGAAATGCCGCAAAAAAATATAAAAGGACAAGCTATAATAAATTTTGAACAAAGCCAGATAAAATCTAGTTTTGTTTTTGTTTTGTTTTTTAAATCAAGTTAGCGGAAAAAGAAAATGAACGTGATTTTGACGCCCCTCTTTACAAAAGTATTATTTTTAGCTATTCCTGCGCCCCGGTGAATTAAAGTTCTGGGATACTTCCTAAGGTTTTTCAGCTTCTAGAATCGGTTTTCCAAACAGGGCCGTAACAGTAATAGGGCGCAAACAGAAGAGGGGGCGCAAAATCCGAAGGATCACATAGGTTTATATAGTTTTTTCTTATTAGTGTTTCTCTTTTCAATACAGCACATCGGTAGAGGCGAGGAAAGGACAGGATTTTATTAGTATAATGATTCTGGGCAAGTGCGGATAATAGGGAGCGCAGTCGCACCCCCCCCCCCAAATTAAAAAAAAAACATTTTATTTTTCCACATTCTGGATTTTAGTACATCAAATCTTGCACCCCTAAATGAAAAATTGAAATGCCACCTCTGATTCCCGGGGCTGAAAAATTATGAAGTCGTCATTAAAGCTGCAAAAAAGGGTGGGGGAGCAAAATTTGGACGGTTCTGCTAGATCGGGCTATACTCCTGTTTTCAAATGAAACAGATATATCACTCCAGGAGGAACAGATTTTTCAGAGCGCAAATAAACGAAATAACAGTAATAAACAGTATAAAATTTCAAAAGATCATGCTAAAAAAAGTTTCAAAGGAAGATGCCGTGTTTACTCGTGTAATAGCCTCTCTCGCATAATAGTCGCACCCTCGTTTTGAAGCAGAAAAAATAACTTTATAGTTACAATATTATGTAGTAGATTTTCCCCGCATAATAGTCGCACCTACATTTTCACATGAAAAATTGACAAAAATGGACGACTCTTACTCGAGTAAACACGGTATATTTCAGTTTTCACTCCCTTAGTACCCTCACGCTGTGATTCATCAGAATTTATTCTAGAGTGAGGGAGACAAAGAAATCGTCTAAGCCATTTGACAAGAACTGAAAATAAATTAAAAAGCAAATTTTTGCAGCTGTGGGATATTTCAGCCATAAGTGTTTTATATCGCGTTGGCAGAAGGGAAATGTGACAGATTTTGACGCCTCTTATTAAACAAAAATTTTTCATTTCGGCACTTTTGCGCCCTTGTGAATTACAACTGAAGAATGCTTCAGTTTCCTGAGTTCGAAGCTCCTGCAATCGGTTTTTTAAGCAGAGTCACAGCGAGGGTGTTACGGGGATAGCCCTTTCTAGGGGCGCAAGCAGAAGAGTGGGGCGTAAAATCGACTTTATCGCAGGATGTTTAAATAGAGTTTTTCTAATCTGTTAGAGGACAAAACATAAATGTGTCCATAGAACAGCAAGAGTCCATTTACTGGGAACTAAGCTCAGGAGCGCAGATAGAAAATTTTAACGGGGAGATATGAGAGACATTTTAAAGATGATAAATAAACCAAATTCCTTCACGCGATGAAATTCCGAAAGATCATGCTAAAAGTTACAGAGTAAGATTCCACTCCATTAGTGCACCTATGATCAATCGGAATGTACTGTAGGGCGGCAAAGAATCGTTTAAGTCATTTGATAAGAAATGAGTAAAAAATTACACTCATGTCCATAAATTAAGGATAATTCAGAATCACACAGAAATTGATCTCTAAAATAAAAATTTCACCTGTGGAATGAATGATCACACACATCTTGAAGAAGAATATGCAAATTACAGGAAACCACCAGATGGCGTGGATGGTACGTCACAATGACGAGAGTGTAAGAGAGGGGTATATAAGGAATGGTGGCAAAGAAGTAAAATTGTTCACAAGCGCTGTGAAAGCCTTTCAGTGCAAAAACCGCATAGTTATGGCACAAATGAGGCATTTGGATGATGTTTTACGTGGCAGAATTATCGGACGACTGGAATGTGGACGTACCCAGCTGGAAGTATCCGAGGAACTTGGAATCGCCCAGAGTGTTATCTCCAGGCTTTGGCAACGATTCCAAGATGATGGTAATGTGAGTAGACGTTACAGCACAGGTCGCCCCCGAGTTACAACGCCGAATGAGGACCGCTATTTGGCAGTTACTGCCAAAAGAAACAGACGGAGTACAGCATCAGACCTGCCTCGTCAGCTCTCTTCAGCTACCGGTACGACAGTTTCAAGGCAGACCGTGTACAGACGCTTAGGGCACATTGGTCTATATGCTCGTAGGCCTGTCAGATGTGTTCCACTTACCGCAACTCACTGTCGCCTGCGATTAACCTGGAGTAGAGAGCATGCATTGTGGACACCGCAACAGTGGTCTTGTGTGATGTTTTCCGACGAGTCCAGGTTTAGTTTGGATTATTTAAGATGTCTTAAGATGCAGAGGCGTAGCTAGGGTTACTAGCGCCCGGGGACAACTGAAGATTTTGCGCCCCCCACACCTCCCCCCAAAAAGGGGAAGGTGGCAAACCCATAAATGTGCTACAAAAATCTGTAATATCATAAAATTATTTAAAATACCTTAAAATCCCCCATAGAAGTCCATTATCGACGTAATTCGTTATGTAGATTTATTAATAATGATCTTGTATTTTCATCTACTTAGTAATCGAGTTCAACTGCACTTCATATAACTTGCTATACTAAATGCAAGTACTTATTTAAAAGCATTTTTTTTGGGGGGGGGGGTAAAAATATGATAGAAATAATCTGAGGACAAATTTTAAGAATAAAATATTTTAATTCATTAACTGATAATTTTCTATTTAAAAAAAATCCCTTTTAACTCTCCACCTTCAAGGGGGGCTTTAGTTCCCTCTATTGGGGGTTGGGCATACGTCAGTGATACAAGAAAGTTTTATTCTTCTTCAGCAGTCGAATGAACTGTATTTAATATTTATGTCAGGTCAACACTAATTTATACTTGCTTTATTTACCATGTATCTCGTCTAGCGATTTGCAGTTCGATGGATTGCACACCAGCTAATAATGAATGTACGTATTATGGCATTCATTTTCTACAATTCGAATATTTTACTGACCCGTCCCGATTATCAAACGGATCAAAATGAATTTTTTTCGGGCATTTAAAAAAATTGCTGGCATTTGAAATACAAGACATTTTGAATTCTTTTCCAGTTTCTGATATAAACGGATATTTTTTTTTTTTAAGAAGATGCTCAAAACTTGTATTATTACTTAACGTATTAAAAGAACAACCTTAAGCACTGTAAAATTTTAAACATGAATTTTTATTTCAAAATTTATAATTAGCATTCAGCACTAATTCATAATTAGCATTCAGCACTATAGAAAATTGCAAAAGTACAATATTTCTAACCTTAACTTGAAGGTTCTCTTGCCGATCAGAACCAGAAACGCAGACTTCAAAGCAGTTTTTACGGTACAAATATGCAACTTTTTAAAAAGACAAGTACAGCAGAGTATTACTATATAAGGAATGAAAGCCAATCTTAAAGACCAAGTAGAAGCATATGAGAAAAAAAAATCTCACGTGTACATTCAGTTCTCCTCAAATGCCCTCGAATTACGAGGGAGCATCCGACAGTGGCGGCTAGTGGGTTATTTAAATGGAGATTCACAAAAACAAAAAAAGTCGAAAATTAAATATACAGATACGACGCACCTTACAAATTAAAATAGATTTTCGTTTCCAGCAGTTAAAGGAAAACAATGCACGCAACTGAAAGAAAACAAGTAATATTTTGTCTTACATTTCGTCACCAAGATAAGTGTTAGCAAAGGTGCAGTCTTGATTCATTTTATTTCAATTTTTTGTCAAACGATAATATTGAAAATTGTCCTTGCTTTAGCTCCAAAACACTTCTTTTGCTCCCATCTTAATTAGTTACACTAGTTTGTAAAAAAAAAATACTCTAGTGAAAAAGGATAGAAATGAAGAAAATAATAAGAAAATGAAATAAAAATGGATTAACTAACCGAACGTAACAAACCAAGGGAAAATCCGGAAGAGATAACCGCAAAAAAGGTGCCTTGTGCACACCGAAAATGTGCGAACGAATGATATCAGTAGAGCCCTACTTCTCAATTCTCTCCGCTTCTGTTCTCAGAAAGCGGATCAGAAGGGAATTTTTCCGTTCGCACGAGCGATCGATAAAAGGCTGCGCTGTGCCACACACGTGCGTTAGCTATAATAAGCGTATTTTAATAATAGTGGAGGGAAGGGGGAGAGAGTAAAACCCCCGTTTTAAATACACAAAAAATCTAGAAGTGTACTTAATATTAAAAAAATATAATTTTTCAATGCGTTTATTTTATATATTTTACCTTGGGAGTTCGCGTGCTCATGAGAGGAGAAGAGAGGCCGATGATCTTAAGATGATGAAATGAGAAGATGCCGATAATCTTAAGAGAAGAGAAGAGAAGGGAAGGGGAGAGAAGTGAAGAGGAGAGGAGAGGAGAGGAGAGGAGAGGAGATGCCGATGATGTTAAGATGATGAAATGAGAAGATGCCCATAATCTTGAGAGGAGAGGAGAGGGGAGGAGAGAAGAGGAGAGGAGAGAAGAGAGGAGAGGAGAGGCCGATGATCTTAAGATGATGAAATGAGAAGATGCCGATAATCTTAAGAGAAGAGAAGAGAAGAGAAGAGGAGAGAAGAGAAGAGAGGAGAGAAGAGGAGAGGAGAGGAGATGCCGATGATCTTAAGATGATGAAATGAGAAGATGCTGATAATCTTAAGAGAAGAGAAGAGAAGGGAAGAGAAGAGGAGAGAAGAGAGGAGAGGAGAGGAGATGCTGATGATCTTAAGATGATGAAGTGAGAAGATGCCGATAATCTTAAGAGAAGAGAAGAGAAGAGAAGAAGAGAGAAGAGGAGAGGAGAGGAGAGGAGAGGAGAGGAGAGGAGATGCCGAGGATGAGAAGAGGAGAGAAAAGAAGAGGAGAGGAGAGAGAGAGAGGAGAGGAGATGCCGATGATCTTAAGATGATGAAATGAGTAGATGCCGATAATCTTACGAGAAGAGAAGAGAAGGGAAGAGAAGAGAAGAGAAGAGGAGAGAAGAGGAGAGAAGAGAAGAGAAGAGGAGAGGAGAGGCCGATGATCTTAAGATGATGAAATGAGAAGATGCTGATAATATTAAGAGAAGAGAAGAGAAGGGAAGAGAAGAGGAGGGAAGAGAGGAGAGGAGAGGAGATGCTGATGATCTTAAGATGATGAAGTGAGAAGATGCCGATAATCATAAGAGAAGAGAAGAGAAGAGAAGAAGAGAGAAGAGGAGAGGAGAGGAGAGGAGAGGAGAGGAGAGGAGAGGAGAGGAGAGGAGATGCCGAGGAGAGAAGAGGAGAGAAAAGATAAGGAGAGGAGAGAAGAGGAGAGGAGATGCCGATGATCTTAAGATGATGAAATGAGTTGATGCCGATAATCTTAAGAGAAGAGAAGAGAAGGGAAGAGAAGAGAAGAGAAGAGGAGAGAAGAGAAGAGAAGAGGAGAGGAGAGGAGGAGAGGAGAGGAGGAGAGGAGAGGAGAGGAAGACCATTCTAAATGTCAACTGGGAAAACTTGAGTAATGTTTTGACCTTGATAAAATACTGTAAACAAGAATTCTGGAACATCTCAGGAATTTAGTCAGAGACAAAAATGGCCAAATATAAAAAAACGTAGTTACACGACAAAAATTTTGAATCCCACAAACACACAGAAGCCCGCAAGAGAGAAGGAAAAAGGAATGAAGATCAACTTGATTTCCAAAGAAAATCTTCTGAAATTATCTCGAAACATTTCCTGTACAACTCATTGTGAAAAGTTTGATTACAACTTTGTTAAAAAATTCATTTGTGATTGTTCTGTTTTTTTTTCTTCTTCTGTCAACAAATAAAATTACGAATACAATTCATTTTTTTTTCTTCTAAAATTTCGGAACATCGATTTGGCGCCCCTTTTGTGCTGCGCCCGGGGACAGATGTCCCCCCTTGCCCTCCCCTAGCTACGCCACTGTTAAGATGGAACTTAAGATTAACTGGCGCGTGAAAAAAAACTTTATAAAATTTATGGCGATGCAAAGCTAGGGGAAAACAATTGGGCAAAATAAATTCCAGGTAAATTAAATTAGAATGTAATTAATGTTTTAGTTTAACTTAAAAATTTATTTAGCTCTAACAAATATTTCGCCTATCTGAAACTACTTAATGATACGAAATTTGTCACGCATATGAGATTTATAACATAGGTGCTCGACAACAGATGATTTTTCAAAATTCATAACGCACTGGGGTCAGATTTACAAACTTTCTGTTCACATATTCCTCCCTATCTGAAATAAAAGGAAGGATCCATAAAATTCTGGCTGTAAAATGTAACACACACGATTACTTAAAAATCATTATCAGGAAATTTCGAAATTCCATGGAGGGTATGTGAACACTCTCTCCTTTTATCATATATCTCTTAAAAAAAAAAAAATCTGGGAAATTTTTGCTTTAAATGTAACAAATGTGAATCGATTTTTTAAGCACAATTAACGTTTTACTAAAAATTTGTAAATTTTTTTTAAAATTTGAATATGAAGAAGTATTAATGGTCTTAAACCTATTACTTTAAACTGTGTGTTGTCCATGCCCCAACATTCTCCTTTGACTTTTTCATCCCCTTTTCCTCAGACACGGAGCAACCAAGAAATTGGGTATCTTTCTTTAAAAAATTTGTCTGTATAAAGAATCAAGTTACACTTCATGTAATTTGGGTTATAAAAGGAAGGGGGTGACGTTTTTTGGGAAAAGATTAAAGACGCCCTTCCTAAAGGAGGGGGGGGGGGGCACGCGCATTCTGTTAAATTTGGCAAAATTATATACCTAGTTGGCAAACTTCGTAAAAAAAATTAACAAAAACTATAACTTTTTCTATTTCTGGTAAACTTGGCAAAAGTACATAAACCCAGTTGGCAAAAGTAAGAAATAAGTGATATAGTTGATAAAAAACAAATAAGTAGGTCCGACATTTGACTTGGCAGTTCATTGAAATCTCCCCCCCCCCCCCCCCCACTCACTAAAAAAAAATTAGCAATGGCCCTGCTCACCTGAAGAAAACATTCTTCTGTGGCAAATAACTTTGAGCACCAAACCATCAAATCTGTTTATTGAAAATTCTGATATGGTGTTGGTTTTACAATTGTTACAGAAATAAAAATACTTATTATTGATGTGATGAGATACCTATCATGAAAAATACATTGAAAGCTTCATTCTCAATGTTTTGATAAAACTCTATCACTTAAAGATCTTTAAAAAAAATTCTGTTGGTTATAGCTTGTAGCTGTAATTACCCCACTTACTTTCTATCTGAAAAAAATAAGATGATACATTAGCTGTACTGACTTACTTTTAAAAGCATGCAGATCACAATAGCAATCATCAAAATTGCACAGAGCCATTCTGGATTCAAATGTAAAAGTTCTTTTTGAAGTGGTAAATCTGATGCTTCCTGAAGCATTCGACGTATATCAGGAACTGATGAAAAATATCCTACAGCTGTCAGAGCAGAAATGATGAAATCAAAGACCTGGAGACTAAAAAATGGCATCAGGTAATTTGGTTTACCCTGCAAATAAATTAATAATACAGTAGATCAATTAATATAAAGTAATCAACTTTTTCCTTTTAATACAGTAATGTTTTGTTAAAAAGTAGGGACAAATAAGAAAATTTGTAAATAAACTAAAAATCTTGAACTTTTTTTATCTTTAGAAACAAAGTAACATCATACATAATTTCAGTGGCGGCTCGTCATTAAGGGCCAGAGGGGCCTGGCCCCACCGACTAAGCACCGTCTAAATGAAAGTATCTTCCTATTATGCAAGGCAGTTCTTTCAATAATTTACTTTCATTAAAAAAAATACACACGTTTTACTCTATTTTAATACTATCCATTAAAAAACGCGCTTAAAAAAGCGATAATTATACGATTTCCCCCTATCTAAAGCATGCATGGGCCAAGGGCTGGCTTGCCCTGAATTGGGAGTCTCTTCTCCGTTCACCGGGTTGACATATTTGGCATTGAGCATAAAAGCCATACTGACGCGGAATTAACTTGGCGTCCAAACGGCTTATTTGGCGCTGTTCTGGGCCCAGATCTTCGGGCCCTCGCACGGTGATCTACACGACCGTACGGGGAAATTTCGGTAATCGGTAGCTATTGGCGAAATTTTCCGCTTAGGTGGAAATCATATTTTATTTGCGTGATCGTATTTTTGCAGTGCAGTCAGATATTTTTCTGTTTTGTTTTCTTGATTTTCGAAAAGGGATGTATAAATGTATTTTTTATATCTGTTGATATTTATTTTAAAATAAATAAATCATTTAAAAAATTATGAACAGGCAACTATAAAGAACATAAATATTAAATACTTAAATGTGGCTTTTTGTTTAGTAATAAAGTAAACTTTTCAATTTAACATAACTAGGTAAAAAAATAGCAAAAGTTGTATAGTAAATTCGATAATTATTTGTCATTTGAGAAATTTTAAATACTTACGCTGTGTGCACGTGGGGATAGGTTGTTCTATATGTATATATATTTTCGCGATTTTAATTGGCACTATTTTTTTTTCGGGCCCCACCACTGAAACGGGTCACAAGCCGCCACTGCATAATTTTCTACTGAATTTTGTACTTTTGCGAAAATTAACAGTATTTATATCTCATTATCATTAATATTTTTGTACATAATTAAAAAAATCATTTGTAAATTGAAAATAAAATAAATAGTTTTAACCAGAAGTAGAAATTAGAATATTTAGTCAGTGGTCCAAAGAACCAGTGACTCAATGACTTACCTTGTTTGTAATATTTATCACTATGTACACTAACATTCTGCGAAATTATTTACAATAATAAGCTTTTATTTCAGAACTTTTATCAAATGGTGCTAATACCATTTTAGAGTTATCTTGTATTTTATGCAATTTTTTTTTTTTTACCTCCAGGGAGCTCTAGCCATCAAAAATTGAGATTTTAAACTCAGTGCTAATAAATAAATAAATAAATATGATTCTCAGTAGCTGACTTAATGCTGAAATTAATATACATGAATTTTCAAACTCTTTCTGTTTGAAGAATATTTCTTTTTAGAAATTTAAACTTAATTGTGTCAGATAACAGTACATAAAGTAAGTCTGAAAAGTTTTTTTTTATGTAAAATTTATTTATTTATTAAAGATTGGGTATCATTTAATGAATAAAGAAAAATGGATTTCAGTAATAAGTGACACATGTCTGTTACTGATGTTTCAGTTAAGTTCATGATAGTTACATAAATTTCTAGAAAATGCAGTAGACATTTAGAAGTTATCTGCAGATAAATTTTATAAATATATTTTTCCAGTGACTAATAGCATTGCCCAACAGGGATGCCCTCCCTCTTCATTTGAAGTGCAGGACTGTAGACATAGTACTAAGTCCCTCTCCCACTCTGGCAAATTAACTGTATTTAGGGAATAAAATCCCGCACTGCTTTTCGTTTCACGGGATTGCGTCTATTGTCGCGTCCACTACTATCCCCCCCCCCAAATAAAATATTTTCCATGTATAGAATTAGATGCAGCAGATGTATGCCTTCCAATACCTAGGGAATGCAATCGCGCGCTATTTTTCATTTGGCGGGATTTCGGGATTAAGATTTGTTGATCCTGTGGGATTGTGGGATCCCACAGGAGTGACATTTTAAGCAAATAAAAGTTAACTTCAATAGAGAAAAGTAGGAAAAAGTAATATTGTGAGCATTATCAAGTTTAACTTTAATAATAATACTTTGTCTTATTTGATAATTAATACAATACCTTACATAAATATGAAAACTACAGTCATGATATAGTCTTCTCGCGGGATCGGGATTTCATTCCCTAACTGTATCGCAATGGATTCCATCTCATTGCAGTGCATTTAGGAATGGGGCTGCCAATCACTTCGCAAGAGGCATTTCTTCTTGCATACAAACCAACATGGCTCCACTCTTTTTGGCCATCAGAATGATCAAAATCATACTGAAAAGAGCTTCTAGAAAAACCTACATGAGCATATGAGAAATAAGTCTTGATAGATGCTCTCTCCAAGCTGCCTCAATAGCCCAAGGACATTACTGTTGTAGCCTTTTGTTTGGCTACTATTCAGGGTTGTCAGACAGCTCATCTTCACAGACTGTCCATCCTTGATAGCCTGGTATGCCCCTGTGTAGTTTTGCTATAAAAGGCATTCGCCCCACCTTCTGTTCTACTTTATTCTATCCGGTAAATCTCTACAGGCATGATTGGGATACTTGTGCATACTGCATGCATGGCGTGTACAGTAGCCTTCTCTATATTTTAAATTTAAAAAATAGTATAAATTTAAAGTTACCAAATTAAAATGCATTTGCTAATGTTTTTTTCCACCAGTACAGCTGTCTTTGTTCATTGTTACTGTCTCCTTTCTTGCTTGATGAATTTTTTCCATTCTTCTCAAACACATGCATTCGGCATGTCATTTATTGTTGTATATTTAGTACTTCCGTGCATCATACTAGATGGCGGTCATAAGAGACTAACTGCTTCGAAGCTGTTCTGGAAAAGATCGCCAAGACGATGTGTGATATGTGAAACATGTGTAGCCGGTGCTATTAAATAAATATAGAGTTTATGTTCATCGCAAGCTCCTGTCTGTTTTGCCCCATACAAAAACCCTTAACGGGTTAAAAGTTTACTTTATAGCTATATGAATTTTTAATATGAATCCTAAAAATAATGCTATCAAATTTTGAGTGACGCCCTGGTGTGACTTTATAAGATTTGTTTGGAATTGTAAGTTCCGTTTCAATTACTTTTGCTTTATTTTCTAAAGATTTACACATTCAAACAATGCTTTTAAGAGGCATTGCAGAAGCAAATCAGGCAGGGCGTTTCCATCACCATCTCAGAATTTGATGATTTTTTTTCTTGTGTTGCCTTACCCAAGGAAAGAACAAATCTGAAATATTTTTGATTTACCTCTTTTAGTTTCGCAGTTGGGGGGGGGGGGGAAGTACCCCAGAGAAGTAATGTAGAAATAATTTACGGCCATTTTTGCAACTTCATTGTCTCGCCTGTGACTGGCTCAGAGATGCTTCAGAGAATTTTTTCATTTCATCCTCTAATATACATTGGATAATAATATCTCAAATTTAAAATTCATTCGAAAATAATCAGAGCCCCCAAATACCACCAATTTCACAAAGGAATACAATTTTAAGAATGCTTTAAATCTTGGCTCTGACTTGATACAGAAAAAATTTTTGCACAGTGCAGTTATATATCTTCATTTAAAGTGAATCCAATGTTAAAAATTTTTGAAGGCCCCCAGGGCCCTTCGGTGCGTACAGCTCTCCCGTCCATGTCCGGTGTACGGCTTTGAAACACAAATTATGTTTCGATATTACTGTGCATATTAATTATGGTTCACGCCAAATAATTTTTTCTTAAGTTTCAAAAATTGAAGTTACAAAACACTGAAAATGTTGCCTATCTAACAATAAAATAAATAAATAGCTTATGAAAGCCCCTGCATGATAAATTTTCTATTTCACTTGAAAGCACAGCAACAACGGAGGAAGAATATTTTCCCTAAGTCCGTTTCGTGTGTGGGTGAAAATGGCGGTCTCCCTTTTCGCCTGGTTTATTTGGAAAGCAGGAAATAGTTAACCAGCAAGGGGTCACTGCTTTCCCCCATTTACACAGCGAAATAACACCTAAAGCTAAATAGGGTCCTTAACGCTAATTTATGCAGTTTCGAAGCATTGTTACAGCTGAAGCTGACTTCCCACAGGAGAACTATTGGCATGGAGATGTAGCATCAACATAGTAGTTTCATATTATGAAAAAACATTTTTTGGAGGTACAACTGTTTCCAAGAAAAATCTCAAAAAGTACCTCCCTATTTGGGACATTCCAACTAACACGCATGGGGGCATTTCGGCGTTACTTTTAGAAGTTTAATCGACTGTAACAATATTAAAAGTTAACTTATTCTGCATTTATCACAAATATATCCTCCATATATCACAGACAGTTCTTTTACAGGAGCACTCATAAGAATTATATTACGCTGTGTGGGGATCTCTGTAACTAGTGAACCGATTCGAAATTTTTTTTCACTGGTAGAAAGCTACACTATTCCTGGGTATTACAGGCTACCTCTCAGCATGCATCATAACTAGTTCTTTTACAGGGACACTCAAAAGAGTTCTAATACATTACGCTATATGAAGATTTCTGTAACTACTGAACCGATTCTAAAGATGTTTTCACTGAAAGCTACACTATTCCTGAGCAACATAGGCTAAAATTCATGCATGCAGCATAATTTACAGGAACACTCAAAATAATTCGTAAACATTGTCTTAACTGTCTCCATTCGCCAAATGCGAAAAAAAAAACTATCTAAATTAATTAATTTTACATATACCATGTCTTCATTTAAAATAAACATAAAGTGAATAATATTGTGAATAAAAGAAATTGTCGAAATTCTACATCATTTACTTCTGACTTGTATACTATTTTACAACAAAATTCTCAAGAACAAATTGTCAGGTTATTTACTTACGTTTTATTATAGAGTCTGCCAATATTGTTTATTGTGAGCTGCTTTGATACTTTTATATTAGCAATCGTAAATGGAGTAACAGAAGCAAATTCATTTGGACAAAAAAAAACATCCTGTCTGTAGTGACTGCTTTTGTGTCATCTCGTCGTGGCCATTTCTGAATGAGAGTCAGTTATTGCATGCAAATATTTCATTGCAGCAGTCCCATCTACTTCTGATAAAGCGATGACCCTTCCACTGTAAAATAACTTTTCCTATTCCACTGCCTATTAAGAGTTCAGCTCAATATTAGCAACTTCCTTTTTTTTTCACTAGTCTACAAAGAAAACTATATTTGAAAACAGAAATAATGTAAAATTCTGTATACTAAAAATATTTTATTTATAGAGCAAGTACACATTTTTTATTATTTGAATTATTTTGAGTGTTCCTGTAAATTATGCTACATGCATGAATTTTAGGCTATGCAAAATATGGGGTGCATTGGGAAGAGAAAAGCCAAATACAGTGTAACCCCGATATTTCAAAATCCTTGATATCTCGAATAAATGAGTTTTCTCCTACAAACTGGCTTTCTTTTATTTTACCCCGTATTCTCAAAAACTCTAGTTTTTTCGGTGTCGCTTCGACTTCGAGATATCGAGATTATACTATACTTGAAAGGAAGAAAGAGAGGGTCGGAGCGATACATATTTGCGAAAAACACATATTTTGCTGTCATCTTACACCTATGGGATCCCACAAACCTTGAGTATGTCCTTTCAGTCCCGGCCAAGTCTGGATTCACTAACCGCCCTTCCACGGTTTACTACGCTATGCTTTTTAGGATCCTAGAAAAAAATCCTGCTTGTCTCGATCCAAAAGAAAAGAAAATGATAGTAAAAAATATATATAAATATAAATAATAAGGTTCTGAAGTTCGAGTCCAAAATACTTTTTTCCCCTCCAACTGAAACATAGTACTAAGTGAAGAATGGGATTTTGCCAATTGGGATATATTTTTGGGACGGGATACTCCCCCCCCCCCCTTAGTGACGCCTCTGACGATCAACAGTTTTTGAGATATGCGAGTTACATACTTACGTACGCGCGAACGAACGTCCGTATGTATAGACGGCATGGAAAATTTGGTCAAAATAGACTCGCCGTTGGTCAAAATGGGTTGCAGGCGCAATTATATGATCGTGCATGCTAGCGTACGATGAGATGCATCTAGAAAATTCTTAAAATTAAATTTAGAGGAAATCAAAATAGGTTTCTTCGTCGAAATTAGGCCCCCGAAATTTTTGGATCGCATTACTTCCTTATCCTCCGTACAAGGAAGTAAAAAATAAAAAATGACAATTAAAATTATGTTTAAACAAAAACAGAATAATTACATTAAATTAGTTTGTATTGAAACTTCTATCTGAAAAAAGAAAAAAAAATTATGCTGTGTCTTTTAACCCTTTTTGTCCCAAATTAATTTACCGTACAAAAAATAAGTTTTGAAATTTTTATGTAGAATCAGAAATATCTGGTATTAAGTAAACTTTTTATGTATTACAAATATCTCATAATAAATTAAATATTAAACTACATGAAATCAAAACCTTGTTGGTGATTTATTGCAGATTAATGTCCTATTAAGTAATTTTACGGATGGGACTTGAACTGCCATCAGAGCATAAAGGATTAAAATTTAGTTTTTATGAACTGTTATGCCTCCTTCCCAAAATTACTATTAATTAAAACAACCCTTCAATGGCATCTTACTGTATATTTTAATTTGTCTTGTAAATTATTTTAAGAAAAAAAGTGACTTGCAAAAACTGCCATGAAAATTTCCAAAAACGGATATTGTTACGAATTTTCGGGGCAATCCGCTGCTCTGCGGCTTAAAATGGTTTAAAATTCGTATTCTACGCTTCAAATAGATATATTTTGCTTTTTGTTGCATCAAAATCGGCCAATTAGAACCGGAGATATGGAGGTTTCGGTTTGCCATTGCATTTCAATGGAGGTTCTAGAAAACTCGAGAAATATTAGTCCTAGAGCTTAGATCTCTTCACATTTGGGGACTTATTTTTGGCGCCAAATTTGGCGATATTTCGCCAAAAGTCGCCAAGCTTGGCGACTTTTTGGTCATTTGGAGCGATTTTCCCAATGGGGCCTGGAAGTTGTTTTTCCTGCATTAAAAACGCATAATAACCTAACATTTGTCTTCTATGACGTAATCAAAATTCACGCTTTATGTAGAACCTTCGAGAAATTCACTTTTCTGGAAACCTCTTGTACCTCCTGCGTCGGCTATTTATAGAAGCGCGCGTCACCCCGAAAGTTCAGTGCGAGTTGAAAGCTCAATGTGTGAAGAGCTCTCAGTACGTTTGTTTTGTGTGAATTGATAGTGCTATAGAAACTGTGTTTTAGCTTGCTTTGTGAAGCTGTTTTTAAAGTGCTGTGAGTAAATTCTTCATTGCTGTGCCTTAAGGGATTGTGTACTATATCCCTTGAATATTTCCACGGAATTTTTGCCTGTGAAAGTGACTTATTTTGTGTGAGAAATACAGCATTTGTGAGAGCTTCTGATTCAAGCGGATTCTTAAAAGCACGTTACTGCTAGATTGTGCTTGTGAATTGTGTACAGCTGATTGTTCTACGAAGTTCTAGAAGCAATAAAGTTTGTGTTCCATCCTGACAAGTGACTTTTTACTTGAACTTTTACACCAACAGGACTTTAGAACGACGAACCCCAGGAGTAGCAGAGTAATTCCGCATCATTAGGTGTCGGAATCGGGGTTCTAAAGAAAGACTTTAATTTTTCAGTTTATGGTTTTGACTAGGCAAAAAATGGAAGAACAACTTCAAAAGCTCATGAATATGATGCAGGAAATGAAAGCTGCACAAGACGAGATGAAAGCTGGACAAGACGAGATGAAAGCTGGACAAGACGAGATGAAAGTCGGACAAGAACAGATGAAAGCGGATTTAGAGAAGAAAATTGAAGCCGGACAAGAAGGAATGAAATTGGGATTGGAGAAAATGGAGACTGCTTTGGGAAAATTAGAGAAATTCGAAAGGAGTGTACAGGAAAATCAAGAGATAATGGAGAAAAGAATGTCGCTCATAGAAGAAACCCAAACGAAATATGAACAAAGAATTGAAGGAAAAATAGAAGAAAATGTTAAAGAATTGCAGCAAGATATTTGCAGAATGCGGAAAGAATTCAAAAATAAAATCGAGGAGAAACTAGACTGGAAAGAAAATATAGTTTCGAAAATACATGAAGAATGTGAAGGTAAAATTGAAGAGAAATTGGTCTCTCTCGTAAAGCTGGGAAAGGTACCAGAAAATATCAGGTTGTCGTCACGCCACCCAGCAGTGAAACTAACGCCTCATGACGGAAAGACTCCCTGGGAAGCTTACAAGACCCAATTTTCGATCGTCGCCAGAGCCAATGGTTGGAGCGAGTCCGAAAAAGCGAACCAACTGGCCGCTTCCCTTAGCGGAGATGCAATAAATGTATTGCAAACTATCGGAGCGACAAAGATAGGAGATTTTGACGCCCTCGCAAGTGCCTTGGAGATGAAATTCGGAGAGAAGTGCCAGAAAGAATATAGTAGAATACAACTTAAGTCAAGGATGCAAAGACCTGGCGAGACCCTCCAAGAGCTGGCTTCCGACATAGATAGGCTGTGTCATCTAGCCTATGGCAGTTATCCAGATAACGTTCGAGAAGAAGTTGCAGTGCAACATTTTATTGAAGGCCTCTTGGACTCTGAAATTCAGAAAGCATTGATCTTCGCGGATTATAAAGATCTCAGGTCAGCCCTCGTATTCGCCATGAAGCTAGAGGCAGCTCAGCTGTCCGTAAGAAAAGAGCGCCATAATGTTAGAGCTGTGTCATTCCAGGAGCCTACGGATGGAGAAGTGGAGAGATTAGAGAATAAATTAAAGACCCTGGAAAATCTGGTGGAACGACAAGAACAGTCAGAGCCAAGAAAAGTGAAATGTTGGAGGTGCAACAGCGAGGGGCATTTACGAAAATACTGTGACGTACAAAAGAACTCTCGTCGTAAAGATCGCAGTTATCAATGCACCAGAGAAGCCCATGAAGGAAGACAGAAAAGAGACGACTTTCAGGAACAGAGGCTGAGGGATATTCAAAAGCCTCGTTTGAAAGTCTTACAGATTTCATCAGTGAATGGCGGCAGTGATGGACTCTTCGTACTGGGATACGTTAATGGTTCCCCATGCCACATGGTGATTGATACTGGAGCGAACGTAACCATCATAAGGACGGATCTGGCAGAGAAATTAAACTTGAAGATTATCTGGACTCCGCCGTCGCTGACCCTCCAGACTGTGACAGGTGACAAGATCGGAGTGGGCGGAAAAGCGCAACTAGAAATCACGTTTGGAAATGCCTGATACGACCATGTGGTATATGTCGCCAATATTACAGACTCTTTTATTCTCGGACTGGACTTTTTAAAATCACACAAATTTAATTTGGACTTAAAGAATAATGAGCTTCGTTCAGACTCAGAAGAAATAGCTGCGTTCGATATTAGAAATGAAACTGTTTTGCCTGTTCAGCAAATAATAGACCATACTGATATCACTCTACCTCCCAGAACTGATTCAATAGTAGGGATGGAAGCGAGACGACTTTTCTGCGAGACGAGACAGAGATTTACATCTTTTTTGCGAGACGAGACACACATTTTTAACATTACGATATAGGGATTTTTGCGAGACGAGACAAAGGTTTTAGGCTATTTGCGAGACGCGAGACTCCTATTTTTCGTCTCGCGTCCATCCCTATTCAATAGTTTCTGGAACAGTAAAAGAAAGCAAAAAATTCCGTTTTGGATTAATCGAACACCCAAACAATAGTGATTCCGTCAGAGGAGTACTTGTGGGAGCAACACTTGTGGACTTGTCGAGAACAGAAATTCCAGTTAGAGTAGTAAATGTGACGGACAAGTCGAAGGTGATAAAGAAAAATGAAGTGTTGGCGACATGCACTCCTGTTACCTGCATTAATAAGAACATCAGCCAAACGACAGCTAAATCTTCCGAGTGCCTGAAGAAGGAATTAATACAAGACGTGGAGTTAACGGCAGAACAGAGAAGCGCTGCGGAGAAAGTAATAGCTGAATTTGAAGACCTCTTCTCCCGTACTTCGGGTGACTTTGGCATTACGAGCTTAACTCAACACAGGATAGATACAGGCAGCCATTCTCCCATCAAGCAACATCCTAGGCGGCTGCTGTTTGCTAAGCAAGAAGAGGTGAGCAGACTTTTAGAGGAGATGCAGCGTGATGACGTCATCGAGCCATCGACTAGTACCTGGGCCTCGCCAATTGTTTTGGTCCTGAAGAAGGAAAGTTCCACCCGGTTCTGTGTTAACTACAGAAGACTGAATGACATTACCAAGAAAGACAGTTACCCTCTTCCCAGGATAGACGACACTTTGGACACTTTATCGGGAAACGAAGGGTTTTCCACTCTGGATCTGAAAAGTGGTTATTGGCAAGTGGAAATTCATCCCGACGACCGTGAAAAGACTGCGTTCACCACGGGACAAGGATTATGGCAGTTCAAAGTTATGCCTTTTGGACTCTGCAACGCACCTGCTACATTCGAGCGACTAATGGAGACAGTGTTGAGAGGACTTTCCTACGAAGCATGTCTCGTTTATTTGGACGATATCATCATCGTCGGAAGGACTTTCGAAGAGCATCTCGAGAACATTCGAAAGGTACTGCAGAAATTGAAGGAGGAAAACTTGAAACAAAGTCCATCGAAGTGCAATTTGTTTCGTCGGGAAGTACGTTACCTCGGGCACATAATATCCGCACACGGAGTCCGAACCGATCCCGAAAAGACGTCCGCAGTCCAGAACTGGAGTCGTCCCGAAAATATCCATGACTTAAAAAGTTTTCTTGGTCTGTGTACTTACAATCGAAAATTCGTGAAGGGCTTTTCTCAAATTGCAAGACCTCTTCACAAATTGACCGAGACTGGACAGAAATTTCTATGGACTGAGGAATGTGAGGACGCATTCAACGAACTGAAGACGGCTTTAACATCTTCACCGATCCTGTCGTATCCTCACCCTGACAAGCCATTTATCCTGGACACAGACGCAAGTAAGGAGAGTGTTGGAGCAGTTTTGTCCCAGGAGATAGATGGCCAAGAACACGTCATAGCTTACTGGAGCAAATGCCTTTCAAAGGCAGAACGTAACTATTGTGTTACGAGAAAGGAACTTCTTGCTATCATTAAAGCCGTGGAGCACTTCCATCATTACCTGTACGGCCGAAAGTTCCTGCTCCGAACGGACCATGCCTCTTTAACCTGGATTCTAAATTTCAAGAATCCAGAGGGCCAAATAGCCAGGTGGATACAGCAACTACAAGAATATGACATCGAGATACGTCATCGGAAAGGGTCATCTCATGGAAATGCAGATGCTTTGTCGAGAAGGCCCTGCATAGACAGTTGTCGCTATTGCTCCAGCGCTGAGGAAAATTACCATCTGAAACATCCCATTGTCCGCCAAGTTACATTATCGGCACCATCTCAAGATCCCTGGAGTGACGAAAATGTTCGGGCGGACCAATTAGCAGACAGCGACATCAAACCTATTGTGGAATTTATGGAAAAATCCAGCGCTAAGCCCAGTTGGCAAGAAATATCATCTTACAGTCCGGCAACAAAACAGTACTGGGCTTTATGGGATTCGCTTCGCCTGAGGAATGGAGTCCTGTATCGTAAATGGGAGTCGGACGACGGCAAGATGCTCCGATGGCAGTTATTACTCCCTCGTTCGCGGATTCCGAAGGTTCTAGAAGAACTTCATAATGGCTACACTGGAGGCCATTTTGGCGTAATGAAGACCCTGCAGAAAGTTTGCGAGCGCTTCTACTGGGTTAGGTCTCGAGGCGACGTCGAAAAGTGGTGTCAAGCTTGTGACGCCTGTGCCACCCGTAAAGGCCCGAAGAAACGAAGCCGTGGAAGACTACATCGTTATAATGTAGGAGCGCCTTTTGAGAGGATTGCCCTCGACATCCTGGGACCTCTTCCGCGAACTTCGGATGGCAACAAATACATCCTAGTTGTCATTGACTCTTCTCTAAATGGCCCGAAGCGTTTCCTATTCCCGATCAAGAAGCTACGACCGTAGCAGATGTACTGGTGCAAGAATGGATTTCCAGATATGGAACCCCTCTGCAACTTCATTCCGACCAAGGAACGAACTTTACATCTGCAGTCTTTAAAGGACTATGTCAACTTCTCGGAATAGACAAAACCCAGACTACGCCTGTACACCCACAATCCGACGGCATGGTGGAGAGGTTCAATCGTACAATTTTGAACAACCTCTCGCTCCTGGTATCTAGGAATCAAGAGGACTGGGACAAGAAACTCCCCCTGTTCCTGCTGGCCTATAGGAGTGCCGTCCATGAGACTACCGGCTTCACACCTTCCCAGATGCTGTTCGGCAAAGATCTTCGTCTTCCCGCCGATCTAGTGTTCGGCCGCCCTCCAGATGCGCGACCTATGCTGTGGACTTTCGTTGCAGACAAAATTTTAAAAGAGTACAATAAAATATATCACAATCTTTGGGCCTACGCTGACGACTTCTTGATTTTGACCCCTGCTAACACACGCCCTGAGGTTGAGCAACTCGTTAACACCCAAGTTGAACTTTTCAGTAGTATTTGCCAGAAATTTAACCTAAAAATTTCTATTAATAAAACTCAGGCAATGATTTTGGTTAAAAGTACAGACTGTAACTGGTTAACTGGTAACTGGTAACTGGTTAAAAGTTACAGACAAGAAATCCTATTTTTAAACTTTTGGGTCATACAATTAAACTAGTTAAAAATTTAAATTATTTAGGAATAATATTTGATCATAAATTAAACTGGAACGAACATCTGGATAACATTCAATGCAAAACCTCAAACTTCATTAAAAACCTAGCATATGTATCTCACTTAAAATGGGGTGTAGAATTTAAAATATTAAAAATCTGGTATAAAACAGTACTTGAAAAACAGATAGATTATGCGGCAGTAGTCTGGTTTCCTTCACTAACAGTCACTATGAGAGAAAAGCTTATTCGAATACAAAGGCAAATACTATTACAACTTACAAAGGCATTCAAACGCACCTCTACAATAGCCCTTAATGTTTTAACAGGTATCCCTCCAATTATTATCACTATAGAGTCCAGTTTGAAAAAATATTGCATTTTAAAGGAAAATAAAGCGGCCGTTATAAATAATACACCACTTTTACCTAATAATTTTGAGTGTGCTTTAAATAAATTACCCACTCACTTGTTTTCAGAAATTAAGAATTTAAAAATTGATAAAAAAATTAAACAAAGTAAGCAAAATGAATATTTGGAGATATATACTGATGGATCACATATGGAGGTGGGGACAGCCTATGCTTTTACAGCTAAAAAAGATAATAGATATATTTTTGATTTTAATGAAAGATTATGCAATAGAAATACAATTTATCAGGCCGAACAATTGGCAATTTTGAAGGCAATTCAATGGACAATAGCAAATAATTATAATAAAGTAATAATTTATACAGATAACAAATCAACCGTTGAAGCCTATAAATCTCCTTTGCCCTCAACTTCTATAATGTGCAGTAGTCTAGAACTCATAATCGCCAATAGTCATATAGAATTTGTAATTGCCTGGGTTAGGGCTCATGTCGGGGTCGAAGGAAATGAAAGAGCAGACCAGCTTGCTAAAGAGCCATTACTTCACGATCATAATAATGTAAATGTCAATATTCCATATCCTACTTCATACATAGATTTACTTATTAAACAGGAAATTATAAATACCTGGCAAGATGAATGGATTAACTCAAGTAATGGTCGCTACACATATAATTATATTAAAACTGTGAAATTTTCCCAAACAATCATTCATCCTGTTATTGTTCCTTTTCTGACTGGCAACGGTTATTTTCCGATTTATATGTATAAGATTGAAAAACTTGATAATGATCTATGTATATGCGGCCGTCAGGGTCACCCATTGCACTATATTTTTTAAAACTGTCCCATAATGCCACATCACTTCAGATCTAATAATAGTATGGATATATATCAACAATTTTTATTTTTAACGCAATGTAAAAACTACTTACGGCAAATATGTCTTATTTACGCTGAATTGCAGAGGCTATATTTAAAATATCTAAGATGAAAAATTTACCATAACAGTACTAGTGTGATGCGCAATATGTGGATGAACTTACTTATATTTATGGGATGTTGCTATTTTATGTTATATGAAGGCTTCAATGTTTATGTGAAGGTGCCAGTATTACATTGCGAATATATGTGTATATATGTGAATATGTGTGTGCACGTGTATGTGTATATATATTGTTGTTTTTGTTTTTGATGTATTTTAAGTTGTATGTTTAGATTGCAATTTGTATCCTCACACAGCATTATAATAGTATTGGAAAATATGGATGTGTATATTTGTATATGTATGTATATAGGGGTTTGATAATTTATGATGCACAAATATTACTTTAAAATTTAAATGTGTTGTAGTGTCGCGCATGGCTTTAATTTTCCGCTGATAGTTCCTCCTCCTCTAGCCGTGACGGCGCGGTTTTAGGTCTCCTCCGGGGGTTTCTTAGTTGAAAACCGCTTTCGCGGTCGGCTCCCCCGGTGGGTGCTCCCTCCAGATGCGCAGACTGCGAACCGCGCTGTCGTGAGTGTTGGTTGTGTGCTTTGTGAGCTCCACTGGAAATCACTATATTCTTGTAAATATTGAATATATTTTAATTTGTATAGTTTAATTTAGTTAATTAAGGCATGCGATTTACGAATATGTCGTACTTTTTTATGTGATATTGTTAGTTGGTAGTAAACTGGCGTATTTGTGAAACTTGTGTGTTTACGCGGGAAATGCCCCTTGCTGCTGGCGTGACAGCTTACTCTTGTGTGTGTGTTTATCTGAAATACTGTGTTTCCTGTGGATTTTCTATTTCTACATTTGTTGGATACCTTATTACCTCAGGTAACATTTAAGTATCACTGATTTATCTAACTGTGACGGTGAATTCATACAGAATTTTGTGCATTGACTTTATCCGATGTCTGTTCTACTGACAGAAATGTTAATCCTGGATTTTCGTCAATTTCTTCTAATCAGTTATAGTAATGTTCAATAAATACTTGAATACAATTTTCATCCACACTTATTAAATACTTCATACCACTTCAACTTCGATACAATTTTCAAAAAAACAATATTGTTAGTTGGTAGTAAATTGGCGTATTTGTAAAACTTGTGTGCTTACGCGGGAAATGCCCCTTTCTGCTGACGTGACAGCTTACTCTTGTGTGTGTGTGTTTAACTGAAATATTGTGCTTTCCTATGGATTTTGTACTTCTACATTGAAACTAAGAATCTTTAGTTAAATATTTTTACATAGCTTTGTTTATTTGAGTTAATTACAAATTACACAAGTTTATCATTTGTATGAGTGTATATAGTGCTGTTCATGAATGAACATTATGAATTTTTCAGTTGTCTGATAAATTATTATTTTTATATTCAAGGTTAAGGAATATATAAAAATGTTTTTTTTTTTTTTTTTTTTTCAAATTGACTTCTTTAAAATCAGTGTACAAGACATGCCCCTCGACAGCTGATGGGTTACTCTGCACTGCATGATAACGGCATTTTATCATTATTTCCATAATTATAACGCACCATTCAGTACTTAAATAATGCACAAACTATCACAGTTTATATAACAACGCTTTTTAGATCCCTACAGTATCGGTTTCACCATATTTGTTAAATTTATTGAACGAAGAAACAGAAAAGGTATTGAGAAAAAAAAATTTTTTTTTAGTAGACATACATTACAAAGTATTATTTATAATGTTTTTTAGCGGGAAAATAAATTATCAGTACATTAGATGTTAAAAAAAACGTATTTGATTTTTTTAAAATATCAATGGTGTTAACATTTCCAGATTGTGGTTATTAAACTATAGCTTATAAATCTTCTGAATACGATATAGAACTTAAAAATCAACTTTTTTAAAGTTTAATTAATTATAAAGCTTTGAAACTAGTAGCTTTTCACATATAACCGTGTGAATATCCCTCTTAGAATATCTTACACAATTTTCAAAATCAAGGTAAGAAGCTTGCTTTTTATGCCTACCTAAATATTTTTTTTATTTTCAATGGCCTGGAAAATACAAAGAGCTAAAGGTTACAACAAAGGTAAACTACAGAACTATAATAGACCGAAGTCATAGCCTAAGAAGCGATCTTGCCCCCCAATGCCTACCTAAATAAGAATTAATCTTCTTAAAAAATCTTGCAAATGCATGTTATTTGTTTACTGAAAAATGCAACATTGGTGAGATTATCACTGGGGGGTATTAGTTTTGGTTTAAGATAATTCAAAATGCAATCCATATATTTTTAAAACACTTTTTGCGATACTACTGCAAAATGTTTAAATAAGCCCTATCGTTTTCTGAAATAATTAGTTTATTATATATAAAGCTAAAGAAGTATTAACTTATAAACTTACGAACGCATAGCATTACTACGGGCGGAAAGACCTTTTAGCCACCTTTTTCACCAGCTGAGTATTTAAAGAGCCAGGCAGATGGCTCGCAAAAACCGGTCCAGACAGCAGTCCAGCTTAGCATATCAATGGTAATAGTTGAACGCGGAAATGTAGACACTTGTAAGGGGAAAAAATTATGCTTGTGCAGGCCCATAACTATATTTTTATTAAAAAAAAATAGGCTAAAAATTTCACTATACCTATGCATATGTACACAAAGGAAAAATTGCAAGAATATTTATTATTAACGAGAAAGATCAATTATGCCAAATGTATCGATCATGAAACACTTTCCAACACAAAAATTTTGTACTTAAATCTGAGGAGATTTTAGTTAGTGGCTAAGGTAAAGCTGCATGAGGGCTATCGGCCAGGGGAGATGATTTAGGCGGTGGAGTTTTCTAAGAGTTTCTAAAGCGTATGCACATTACATCTGGAGAGAATCGCCTCAAAATGCATACCATTAGTTCGACATCCGCGCGGTAGGTCAAACAGTGGCGGCGCCAGTCCGACGGGGAGGGGTCACCACCACTGACGCACTCAGTGGCGTAGCCAAGGGGAGGGATAACGAGTCAAAACCCCTCATGAGGAATTTTTGCCATAGAAATGTATATTCTTCACTACCTTATCACACACACATATACATATATGTGAGTTCCAGTATACCCCCAGTCAGGCGCGTAGCCAGGAAAATTTTTCGGAGGGGGATATGCGCCTGGAAAAATTTTCGGGGGGGGATATGAACTTATGTGTGTATAAACAGACGGAATTTTATCACTAATCAGAAAATTTCGGGGGGGGGGATATATCCCGATATCCCCCCCCCTGGCTACGCCCCTGCCCCCAGTATACTAGTGAGTTCCAGTATACTAGTCTTACCCCCCCCCCATGAAAAATTTCTGGCTTCGCCACGGGACGCATTAAAGAGGCCGAAGGTGCGACTGGCCCGCCCCCCAAGAAAAGAGAAAAAAAAGATCAGGTGCTTTTAAACTCTTACCCTTGAATACATATTTTTTAAATTTTGTACCCTTGTACCTATACACTCACTCAGTGGCGTAGCCAGAAATTTTTCATTGGGGAATTTACGACTACTACAACTCAGATATATGTATACGTGTGTGTGATAAGGGCGTGAAGAATATACATTTTGTATGGCAAAAAATTCCTCATGGGGGTTTGTGACCCCACTATCCTTCTCTCTTGGCTACGCCATTGAACTCACTATTTTCATGTTACCTAGGCAGTGGTCTAATTAAAGGTGACTAATATAGTAATAATATAACAATGATCGGCAATATGGTGTGATCGTCTATTCATTTTGTCCAACACAGAGCAAATCAGAAACCATGTGTCTTTAACGCAAATAATCCTATTTCCACTTACTTTAAGAGTACCATAATTATCATGCTTTAAAACAGTCTACAGTAGCTCCTCGTTTCCTAGTTTTCACCCTAAATTATTCTAATTAGTTCCCCACTCTCATTACATCTATAAGTTGGAACCGGTTTAAATCCAGAGTTTCCCGTACCTTTAAAAGCATTACTGAGATCTCTCAAACAAGAAAATTACCTCATTATAGTTTTCTTTTTTTTTGAGGGGGGGGGGGAGGGGGCAAGTAATAATTCAATTTGAATACGCACATATTATCTAACTTTGAAATTGTTAATTGTAAAAGTGCTTCAAACAAATAACAATTAATTAATTATAATTGCAAATTTTCCCAAGCACAATTAATTAATTGTAATTGCTATGTTTTCCAAATACAATTTATTAATTATAATTGCAATTTTTCGCAAGCACACCTAATTAGTTGTAATTGCAATGTTTTCCAAGTACAATTAATTAATTGTAATTGTAATATTTTCCCAAATACAATTAATTGTAATTGTAATATTTTCCAAGCACAATTAAGTAATTGTTAATTGTGATGAATTGCAATTGCAATTAATTATTTTAATTGTTAGTTGCAACTAATTTAGGTAATTTAATTGTTAGTTGTTATTTTATTTTCACAACTGATGTTTGCCTAACACTGCTTGGCGGACATAAGGATGTTTCAGATGGTAAATTTTCTCTGCCCTGGATCAGTAGCGACAACTTTCTATACAGGGTCTTCTCGATAAAACATCTTCATTTCCATGAGATGCTCCTTTGCGATGACATATTTCTAAGTCGTATTCTTGTAATCTCTGTATCCACCTGGTTATCTGGCCCTCTGAAATCTTGAAATTTAAAAGCCAGGTCAAAGAGGCGTGGTCCGTTTTGAGCAGGAACATTAGGCAATATAGATAATGATGGAGGTGCTCCATGAAGTTCCTTTCTCGTAACACAATCGTTACGTTCTGCTTTCGGAAGGCATTTTCTCTAGTAAGCAATGACGTGACTTGGCCGTCTACTGCTCTATTGATATGGGTTGTACAATGCGGGGATAGGATCCGGTATATAGTACCCCATGCAAAAACCCTTAACTGGTTAAAAACTTGTGACGCAGCATTTTACTTTATAGCTCTATGAATTTTAAATATGGGTCTTAAAAATAATGATATCAAATTTTGAGTGACGCCCTGCTGTGATTTTTAAAGATTTGTTTTTAAATTCCATTACAGTTACTTTCGTTTTATTTTAAGAAGATTTACGCATTCAAGCAGTGTGCTTTTAATTATGAAATACACTGTCAAATATATCACACTTTCACTGAGTCTATATAATGTATTCAACTGAATTTATTTCAATAATTTAATTTATCTTTTGCGTCACGCTATCCAAAAGGGCAAGCAAAATTTTCATATACATTTCACTTAGTTTGGCTACTACGATGCTAACTAAATATTTACGTAAATTTTACTATATCTACTCCGTTTCTCCTATGGATAGCGTGACGCAAAAGATAAATTAAATTATTGAAATAAATTCAGTTTAATACATTATATAGACTCAGTGAAAGTGTGATATATTTGACAGTGTATTTCATAATTAAAAGCATTGCTTAAATGCATAAATCTTCTTTAGAAAATAAAACGAAAGTAACTGTAATGGAATTTAAAAACAAGTCTTTAAAAATCCCAGCAGGGCGTCACTCAAAATTTGATATCATTATTTTTAAGACCCATATTTAAAATTCATAGAGCTATAAAGTAAAATGCTGCGTCACAAATTTTTAACCAGTTAAGGGTTTTTGCTTGGGAATATCATTACTTTTTAGGGGTATGGTCAGAAGACAATAAAGTAGTTTCACGGGCGAATTTCAGCAGTTTGCTTGACACTAAGTTGTGTAAATAAATATACAAACCTGTTTTCCTGCAGTATCAGATTATTTGATTGAAAAAGTCACAGCAAGTTCTTTTGTAACATGTAACAGAAAATTGACATGTTTTTGTTAGAATTTTATAATAAGAGGCATAATACTGATTATAATAAATAATTTGTTGAGTAATTTTCTATTTATAATTTGGGTCGAGTACAGATTAGTATCCCTGACGCCATCTTTGATTTTATTTCATAAATTTGCATTCAGCTTAATGCTAAACGTAAGTTAACTTTTTAGTATAATTATATAACTATTGGGCCCCATCAGTGGCCGAGCGCATAGCGCTCTGAACTGGGAGACAGAAGGTGCCTGGTTCGAAACCAGTTTGCGCCCGCCGACCTAATCGTTCGGAGTTTTCCGTGGTTTCCTCCAAAACTTAGCGTAATTACGGGTTAGGACCCCTTAGAAAGACCCCCACGGAGGGCATCCCACCTCTCGGCTTAGAGCCTACGTGTAGCTAATCGGCCGTAATTCTAGAACAAAAACAACAATATATAACTATTGGTTCTATTTTTTTAATGCATTGTGATTCATTAATTTGCATTCAGTTTAAAGATAACCGTAAGTTAAGTTTCATTAAAATTATTAATAAAATAATCTCATCCTTAATTAATGATAATTTAATTACTCGTTCTATTCTTTTAATGCAGTTTAATCTATTAATTTGCTTTCAGTTTAAAGCAATCTGTAAGTTTAATTTTTAACTATATTATGATACATCTATAAGTTTTTAACTAAGTTAATGATACATCTCAAAGTTGTTAATTAAATTAATTAATGATTATAATCATTAATAAAGTAGAAGATTCCTCAAAAAAATTACTTTTTATAATCGGTTTTATGTCACTTTTTAGAAAACTAACTTCATACTATGTTTGTTTGTTTGTTTTTTTATCAGTTGATAAATTCATTTTTTTAAAGAACATTTAAATGAACTACCAGTTTAAGAATTTGCACAAAAATTATTTCTTTTGAAAAAAGTTTTTTAACATAAATTAAAATAGAATTATTCTTGACCCCCTGAAAAAAAAAAATAAATAAAATAAAATTTCCTTACGGCTGTCGGTCTAAAAATCGAAACCTACTTCACATCCCTTGAGTAGAAACCAAAATAAACTAATTTAGTAAAGGTTCACCCCCACCCACCCTCGAAAAAAAAAAGAAAAAAAAAAAAGACCTGTGTCAAAAGAAAGCAGTTGTAACTAAATACGTATATGTTTTTTCCAGCGTCAGAAGAATTTCGTATGTCCGCGAGATCGGTAATGCGCATCCTGTAGGTGGAAAAGAGACTGGGCGTGCTGACATAACCCGGGCGTATAAAGCTCCGTTTCCACTTGTGTCTTTGCTGTCCCTAATTCTTTACTGACTCAAATGTCGTAACGCTAAAGCAGAATTCCGTTTCCACTAGTTGCTAATTTACGGAATTTGAATTATCAAGACGAAATTAGACCTTAAAATAACAATAAATCCGTATTCGAACGAAAATGTTTTAGATTTTATTAAAAATGTTTAAAAGAATAGCATCTTTTTAAATGAGCAATTTTTCTGATTATAACGATTTTTTTTATAACCATTTATAACGATTATAACGACTTTTTTTTTATAATACTACAGGATTTTTATGATCTGGAATTTTGTGTTATGCAGAATCGGTAAAGTCCCGCCGATTTTGAATTTGAAAAATTCTACTGTATTTATTTAAGGTACTTTCTTAGTTAGCACATATTATATTTATTTTAGGATGATTAAAAAAAAACCTTGGTGTCAATGATTCCCATAAATTAGAGGCTTTAAAATACTAAGTTAATTGAGCTGTTTTGATAGATTTGAAAGGCAGCCACATTTGTGATAAATTTACGTACAGCATGTTGTCTTTCACCAAGTAAGTAATTAATAGAATATTGATATCTGCTTTTTGTGTGTTTTATAAATTTAAGAAATATATTATATTATTAATTTAATTTCAGTTTTTTTCTAACATACTCTCTTAAAAATTTAGAGTGACATTGTCACTCTTAGAAAAAGTCACCGGCAAATGATCCCAGATAGAGTGAGAAAGCGGTATTATGACTCTTCATCGATAGGATTCTGTCACCCTAACTGCAAGAGTGAGACAATGTCACTCTTAGAGTAAGGGTGAAAGCGCTATCTGCTCACTCTAGCGAGAGAGCCACCACCTATCCCAAGATGCTCTCACTTTAGTAGGAATGACTGCGTTGCTTCCACACCCAAACGACGCCATGTTGGACGCCTGCAGTCGTTACTCCTTGAAAACATAATGGAATACTTTTAGCTAACACAAGTAAGTGAAACCTTATAACTTTTCTCTTATCGTAAATTCTATTGTAATTTTGAAAAATCACAATATTTAAGTCAGTTTAATTCAGTTTCGCTTCCAGTTGTACTCGGTTCTTTGAAAAGACACTGCTATGAGTAGGGTTAACATTTTGCTTTACTATATGTACATTTTGTGTTTAGGTCAGGTCAAATAAGCATTTTTTTTTTTCATTATAGATCCCCAAGAAAATAATTTCTGTATCCGCTACTACATTTGATCGTAGTGTTTTATTTATGTTTCTGTATCTGAAATCTTTCATTCGTTATTTGCTTCTGAATATACTATTTCAGCATGTTTTGATACGTATATGCAGATCGATAACGTACCTTCCATATTATTTCAGGGGAGGGAGGGTTGACTGTGTTGGTATGTATCAAATTGTAAGCTAAATTTCAATTCTAACATACCTAATTTTAAGCTAAGTAAGGGTCAGATTTGGGGAATGGGGTTGCAGCCGTCAACTCCGATATAAGAAAGACCCCTCACAGCAACCATAGAAGCTCGTGACGAAAGCAAAGTTAGGCCGTAGGTTTTTCGGCTGGGTTACTAGCTGCGCTCGCTTATCATCGGAGTATTATCGCCAATTCACCCCGCAGGTACTATTATTGAGAACAAGGGCAGGTACGTCAAACCGGTCGAACGGCAGGTAAATCGTCACAGGTGAAAGAGAATTGGCGAAAGTGTACTATACCTTTTCGCCATCAATGGGATTTTGTTTGCTTCGAAGTTCTTGAAGAATGTCCATTATTTGATAAAACTATGCTTGTTAATTGTATTTAAAGCATGGTATACAAGTATTCAGTACCTTTTTGTAGAGGTAATTATGCAGATGGCCCCAAGGTATCCGTTTTCAGTTTACCAAAGAATGAAGAACTACAAAGGAAATGGATAAATGCCATTCCACGTGCAAATATTAATCCATCAAAGAATTTTAAAGTAAGTGCTTTTTTGTTTGTTTTTAAGAATGTATGTTTAGTATATTTGAATTTATGTATCTATAAATCTTTTATATTCATATAAGCATTAAATTTTTTCTTAATTCATGAATTTCATTTCAGTATACAAATAATTTTACATTCTTTATTGTGTATATATATAGATATACACAAGTGTATATATATAGATATGTGTGTGTGTGCGTGTGTTATCAATACTTTTTTAATTCCTCTTTTTAAAACATAAAAAGTAAAAGCTGGACTTAAAATTGCAAAACAATAATAATAATAATAGAAATTTTGAAAACAATATGTAAAATAAAATCATATTTTGTTATTTGATTTGCAGTTGGAAGAAAATTTTGAAAATTTATTTTTTACAAAATTACAAATAACGAATTAATAATATTATAAAGATTGATATTTAATAATTCTACGAATACTGATAAAATTATTACTCTTATAAGTAATAGCATTATTTAAACCTCATAGTTCATAGTATAGTTAATAGTAATCACAATTCTCGATCACTTGATATTTATCTGTTAGTAAAATGTAGGCTTTTTTATTTAATTAGTGAAAACTATTCATTGCAGGTCTGTGAATTACATTTAAAAAAAGAAGATATTAGGAGAACTTCAGAATGCTACAATCCAGCAACGGGTGAGAAAATAGTGGCAACCTTAACACAACCAAGACTTAAGGATGATGCTTTGCCTACAATTTTTCATGGCTGTCCTGCATATTTATCAAAACATATTAAGGCCAGAGAAGCTCCAGAAAACAAAGCTGAAAGGAGAGAAAATGAGCAACTGCAAAAGACTCTTGAATTAAGTGTGAAATCATTTGAAGAATATCAATCAAAAACTTCCTTTCAAACTCTGGAAGAATTATTATTATTACTAAAGGATATTCAAATTCCAGATGTGTTTACGATTGTCAAAGCTGAAAATACAGTTATGTTTTTAAAAATATCTTCATTGCCAGTACCTGAATTATCGTTATCAATAATAATAGATGAAAATTTAATGGTAAGTGTTTTTTTATCATAAAGTACCTATCACTGTGCATAATAATTTTAAATTACCAGTACAATTTACAAATATAAATGATTTTCTGTCTCTATTGCATGAATTTATAAATTACAATGGTTTTTCTTTTGATAAATTAAATAATTTAAAATCTTCAGTAAAAAATATTTGCTGCGAGTTAAAGCTAATTGTTCCTGAAAGAAGCCATGATTTAATAGATTTTTTATATGAACAAATTAATTTAATTGGTAAGTAAAACAGCCCATAGATATAGTGCAGATCTTTTAGTATTAAGTAGTTTGTTAGATTCAATATCTCCTCATGCATATAGATTTCTCAGAAATAGATGTGTATTAATTTTACCACATCCAAGTACTCTTAATAGACTCACTTCATCTTATAATTTAGATCCTAGAGTGCAAGTACTGCAAGATAATTTCTTAAAATATGCTAAAGATAAATTTCAATATTTAAATAATTTTGACAAAGTTGTAAATTTAATGATGGATGAAATTAATTTAAAACCCTTTCTAGATTACAAATGTGGTGACATAATTGGAGCCTCATACAATTCAGGTAAAGCTGCAAATTCGGCATTTGTTTTCATGATACAAAGTTTGAAATCTCCTTATAAGGATATAGTACATAACTTGCCAGTAAAAACAATAACCGCAGAATTATTGCACGAAGTGATTTCAAAAGTAATTAAAGGGTTACACAGTATAGGTTACAATGTTATTTGCATATCATCTGACAATAGGAGTGTGATTATTAGTAGCTGAATTTGGTTAGATTGAATAAGACTGTTTTGAGCATACATGCTGTTCTGGTATTCAATTATTTTAAAAATGAAATTTTAAAACTAAGAAGGGTATTCCAATCAAATTACAAAGATAAATTTATTCATTGTTAATTGAATATGAATATGTTTATAAATGTAAATAATGTAAAAACCTTTATATTTTACTTAATAAATATTTTTCGATTCAAACTGTCTATGTGCTTGTTTTTCTTTAATTTTCTTTATTTTTTATAGGTGATAATTAAGAGTTTTGGAAACGTTTTAATTAATATTAAACTTTTTTTTAGTTTTTTCTAAATGTTTTAATGCTTCTACAAAGGGGGAAAACTAAATAAACTACATTTTCATTCATAAATTTTTAATTGGTCAAGAAGTTAATTTCATGGTAACTATCCTAAACTCTACAATAAATAGTATAATCACTATGTGTAACGAGTGCATATAAAAAGTGATCTAATTTTTAATTAACAAGTAGAAAAAATTGTGAGTTAATACGTTTAAATACGTTCCCTCCTCGGAGTAGGGGGAAAGGTTGGCCTAACAATTGTGACGTCATTTCTCCCGTTGAAGGTCTTTCTATCTATCGGGGTTGACGTTGCAGCTCCCTCCTGGATATGCGCCTGTTGCAAATAGCATAAGCAAAACTTTAAATGAAAAGCAGGAAATAATGATCAATTATAATATATACGCGATTATAGAACCAAAATTAATAAATAAATAAATACAAATAATTATGTGGTTCACAAAATAGATTTTTTACTAAGTGATCATAAGTTTGCATCAGCTGGTGCGTGTACGTGGAGACGAAGACAATTTCATTATAGAACTTCTTTAAATGCAATACATTTGTTCAACGACGTTTCAGAAAAATTTTCGCACGTGTTGAATGGATGGTCATAGCAACAGCACTCTCCCTAGCAATGTCTCCTAGAGCATAGTCAAGTGGTTTATTTATTACCGACGCCCCAGATTGCTTCTTATGGAATGCTCTGCTCACTAGTAAACAGTTGAAGTGAAAGCAGGAGGGTCGTCCAACTGTTCACTCAGTGCCGGATTAGCAATATAGCAAAAGTAGCAAATGCTACGGGCCCTGCGCTTGTAGTTTGAAAGTTTTTGTCCTCCCCCCTAAATCTAGCTTTTTATTAAGCAAAAGATAAATATCATAATTATTTCTTTCTTTCTTTCTTTCTTTCTTTTTTTTTTTTTTTTTTTTTTTTGATAAGACAATGTACAAGCTCTGTTATGGAACTGTAAATCAATTGTAAATAACTCATTGAAAGAATATATATGTTACGGCCAAAGCGCGAAATCAGCGTGTTCGCGAACTGGCCGCCCAATTAGCGTTTTAGCCAACGCTGCTGTAAACTTAGTGGCCAATGTCCGATCTTTCCTTGATTTCGGGCTTTGGCCGGCCGATTCGCGAAGTGGCTTGGGACGATCGGCCAAAGTAGGAAGAAAGAAATCAAGAGCAGATTGTTTTACACACTGTTAAAAATGAAGTATTTAAAAATGAGTACTTCTGTGTACTGTTTCTTTTTTCTTTTCTTTTTTTAAAAGTAAAATTGTTTTAGAAACGAGTTCAAATATAAGTGACATCTCTGAGTTAAAAATAAGCCTGTAATATATAAAAATATGATATCGTGTTATTCTGTTCTCATATTAAAGCCATAGTAGAAATTATTCAGTGAGCGTTCACGCTGAAACAACGAGATAGCGTGAAGAATATTGGATTTGCGCCCTTCAAAAGGACGAATTATATCTTGAGCAAATGCCTTGCGTAACTTGTATGAATACAAAGGCAAATTGAGTACTCCATTTTTCAACTACCTTTAAGGGGTATGCTTAGTCTTTTTCTGCTACATAGACCTAATGCTAAAGATCCCAGATCACATTGTCTCCCGAAATATCGCTTCAAAAAATAGGAAACTTTTTGCAAAGGCAAATAGATACCACTCAGTCTACCACTATCACATTGGGCTTTGGCCAAGGATTCCCAGCCACTTTGCGAAATGGCCAGCCAAAGTAGAATATACAATATTAATTGCAAGTACTTTGGACTTTGGCCAAACCTCTTGGCCAAAATGCAAATCGGCCAGCCAAATCGCGAACTGGCCGAACTACGGGCTTCGGCCGTAACATATATAAATTTAGCGTGGCTGTCGCATGCCTACATTATTTAGTCAACTGATTACCTAGGTTAAACTGAACGAGTATTCTAAAGGCAGTACCAAGAGACACACACGAGATTATTTCTAACACACTGAGGAACAAAAAATGCACTACCCAGAAAAAAAATTCAGAGAGGGTCCAAGCGGCGGAAGTGGCAGAATTAAAAAAAAAGAAAAAGTTTCATCATTAGCCCTACAGTGCTATTAAAATCGAGCAGGTTTTTATCTTTTTCTTGAGAAAAATCTCTACTCGGAGGAGGGTGCATCCACACCCTTACTATATAGGACTACCCACCTGTGTATGGCCATTAAAAAATGCATTCCTTACCAATAATACTACCAGTTTGTCTTTATTTGCTGAACGAATCCAGAAATAAACAAATATAGAAAGAAAACTAAGTGCCAAAATGAAAGAACAGTGTGAGGGCAAGTTCAGGGACGTATTAATGGCAAGGGGTCGGAGGGGGTGAACGCCCCTCCCGAGAAAAATGAAATTAATGTAACAATTCGAATTTACTTCCAAAAAATAGATGTGTACATGAATCTTCCACCTAACAGCCTCCACCAACAAAATTGCATTAATACGTCAGTAGGCCGGTTTATTCATTAGGTTGAGTAGCCTAATGAATAACCCGGCCCGATCATTTCAGGAGCTTTGCAGTAACATATCGAATGAATTTTTTAATAACGTTGTAATCAAACTTTTCAAAATGACTCAATATACAGGAACAATTTGTGGCTATTTCTCAAGATTTTCTCTGGAAAGCGAGTTGAGCTTCTGCATTTCCACGAGAGCTGAGGTCCATAGGAATGTAGGAAAAAACGCGGCCCATAAAAAAGACATTCCCCTTCGAAACAATAATTTTTATTTAAATATTGGATATAAACTTATTTTGTTTTGTAAATATGAGGATAGTATTGAATAGGATGTTGGGGCGTCCCGAATTCTTTACTCTTAGAGTAAAGGGGGTGGCTTTGGCGAAATTCGAAGGTGTATGAAATAGGGAGTAAGCCAACTTTAGAAAGCTTTCGGTATTTAGCTTGCTTTATTTTTATGTATTTATTTATTCATATTTTACACTGTTTGAAAACAGTCGAATTATTATTTCAAACAATAATTAGATATAGAATGTACGCCATTTTTTATATTTTGAGAATCAGCAGTTCTAATAAATTATAATTGTAATCGCGGAAATTAGCAGCGTTAAATATAAAAGAATTGCTTTTGGCTGGTCGAAACCACAGGTCAAGGTCGCTAATGTCAGTAAGATCGTTCGGATAAAATAATTAGAATGGGGGGATCTTTGCACAAAGACAAGTCGGTCGGGGTATCTGGGAAACCATAACCCCAGGCAAACTGAAAACGAAGATTTTTTCTGATACTCTTGCTCAACAAAGAAACTCGCAAAATACTTGATCACATTTAATATTATTATATCCTACAAAAACATTTGAAAGTAATACGACAATGAATGTTTTATCCGAATTTTTTATTACTTACTATATTGATTATTCTATTTAGTAAAGATACCATCCTCTTATTAAGGTTTTTTAAAACAAAATATTTTATACATTTTTACGAAGGTAGGTTTAAAAGTAATGTACGCATGCTTGTAGAACTCGAACGAAATGGCCATTAGAAGTGCTCCAAGCTGAATGTGGAAGTAACAGACCCCCTCTGTACGCATGTGCAGTTTGAATGCGTTCCGTTTATGCAGTGTATTTTGAAAAGCAAAAGTATAATTGCGCTAGATCTGCCTATACGCAGTTTGATTTCTTATGAATTAATCGATTAAATACATGAAGTTAATAATATGCAAACTACTATTAGTAAATACCTTCCAAGTAATGGAATAATTGTAGAAGTACATATTTTTAGAGGGGAAAAACTGTATTTAAACTCACATTTTGTTTTCTCACTCTAGAAATTTTACAGAAACAATTATTATTGTATGTATGAGAATTTGTCAAATTATATGTTTGCATATGGGAAAGGGTGAATGGAGGGGTATTAGAAACTCGAAATATGTACCCATGAGCATTAACATTCATAAAAAAAAACCTGAGTTGCAGATATAAATACCTTAAAATATCGTCAGTCTCGCTATCTATTTAGCCCCCCGCCTTGAATCTCCCGCCCTCCCCAGAAAAAAGACAACTTAATATTTTGAGGGGCATTTTTTCCGCATACCAATTTACTTGGAGAAATTGATTTGCCCAGTGTTAGCTCAAATTTGCTCATATTAAATCAAGAAAAGTTCGTAAAAGTTGTGTTTTATTTCATTATCGCACAAAACCTAGACATTTGCGCACCCAAGTGGGAGGGAGGGTTGGGATAAACCCCTCCCAGATCTAACGCGGGGAAAATTTTAGTTTTATTTACATTTAATTAGCATTAGCCATCCCATTAACTAATTAATTCACACTAAAAATAAATTATAATACAATTAGCACTGTTTATTTTCTCGGTTAATTTACCTATACTACTATAACATGAGAGTGAAATCCTCCCCCTCAAAAAAAAAAAAAAATCCTTCTAGGTTCGTTAATGAACATGGCCCCCCTTGATAACATTTGCTACAGGCCCCGCGCTGTCTTAATCCGGCACTGTGTTCACTTCTTTATGCATGGCTATATATCTGTCTGTTTTAGCACGTATGTGTTGAACAGGACAACATACATGACGGATATACTAAATTTTGTGCCCTGTTTGGAAGTAATTCAATAGTTACAGTAAGTTTAATTTTACAGGAAAAAAAGGTAAGTGTCGTAATATTATATTTAATAACTTGTTACCAATCCTTGATGATAGTTTATCCTTATTTATTTTTTAAAGTAGCCCTTTGTACAGAAATTTAGCATTGAAAGTTACAAGAACCAAAAAAATGTTTCGGGAAATTGTTTTCATGACTACAATTATTTTATGTTTCAATATTATCGGATAAAAATGTTAACTGGTCAAGGATATTCATTTAATAAAACTAGTTAGTTAAATACTAGCGAGAATATTTGCTAAGGACTGGGCTTTATTTCTAACTAAAGTACAGAAGCTCGAACTTTTTTATGTTAATAACAACGTTAATTACCTTAGTTTATTGTGAAATAAGGTAATTGTGCTTATACTATTACAATTGTTTACAGTGTAGTTGAATTAATACAATTGAAACAATAATGAAAGTTTTAAAACTTTTCCTTTGATGAAAAGTTTACTGAGCTAAGACTGATGAAAAGCTTACTGAGCTAAACACAGAAGCTGAGCTGTTGTAAGTTTCCGTGTAAATTAAGCCCTGGTTGAGGACATAATAACTGCTTGAATGTTGTGGCCCAGTGAGTGAGTGTAAGGGAGCATATTAAAACAAATAAGGGGGGAAAATGCTTCTTAACAGAGATAGAGCCAAAGTATACTTTAAAAATAATTTATGATACAAATGAAAAAATAAATATAAATTGTGCAAAGAAACTTTAAAATTCTTTATTCTTATTCACCTATTAAAAATAAGTGCCCAACATTAAGTTTACAAATTATTATAAATATTGAAAGGTTAAGTAAAATAATAAAATGTTGTTAGTTTTCTTTACATACATTTGTAAAATCAAATTTTTGCTTTCAAAAGCACCAGCCTTGTAATAAATAATAATTTCAGTGGCAGAAACAGGAATCTTTTTAGGAGGGGAAAAGAAAGCTTCTTTTGTAAAATAAATGCACAATAAAGCAAAATGCCATTGTTAAGGGATTATTTGAAATTTTTATGTCAAATATACCAGGTGACTAAAAATGACTGCAATAATGTTACTGTGGTTATTTCTTAAACTATGAGTAATTGAAATAGTAAAATTTGACAAATTTACAGTAGCTTCCAGATATAGCAATTTTTTACTAGGCACAGTAAACATATAAAACTACTAAATTTAATTTTCATATGGTCCCCCTTTTCATATAACATATTTGGAAAAACATTGTTCTGTGTCTAAGGAGGTAAATAAAGAATGTCTCTATAAGTGATGCTTTTATCAAGATATCACAAGTAAAACATTTTACCATTTGTCACCAAATGCTAAGGAGATGTCTCAAAAGTGAGAAAAAAAAAATACTTTTCAACTGACACTAACTTATCTTAGTGGTCATTCTACAGCTAAATGTGACCTTTTGGAAATCTTATTTTGGCTGGAACTATGCATATTTTACGGTTTCTATTAAAATTTACCTGCATTATTTTCTCTATCTTTCTCTAATTACACTTTTAAATTCCTTTTCTAGAAGCATGATATAATGGGTGAATGACCCCTTAAAAGGTAAATTATTGATAATTTCATAATGTATTTTGTATTAATGTAATGCGAGTTTTGAGCATATTCAGAATTGTTGCTGTCAGAGTCTATCTTAGGACTATAATACAGTGTCAATTTTGTCACTCACAATCATCTAAAGGTTATCAGTGTTCTCATCAGAGTTCAAAAATTCTAAAATATCATTTTCTTCAAGAATTTAATTTTACTGTGTGAGTATACTGTGGTTTTTTGAACTTGCAGGTGGCAAGCTACATTTCATTATTGACACTGGCACACAGCATGCATTTTGGTTCTCCAGAGTCTTCTACTAATTCAATATTGGTAAATAAAATTCTCATATTATTATAATTTATTTTTTACCTGGATTTAAATTCAAAATAATCTTTTTTCTGTTGAATTTTTAAATTAGCATATGAAGTATATCCACAATATTAGGTATATATTGGAAATATTTCTGATTCTGAAGTAGTTCCACTACCAATAAATTTTTAAAAGGTAACTTAAGGCTTTGAAAACACAAACCAGTAGTTTTACATAGTAGCAATTTAATATTTAGCCCAAATGTATTTAAAATGTATCCACAATATTAGGTAAACATCGAAAATATTTGTAATGTATTCCTAATATTGACAAGAAATTATTTTTAGAAATTTTCATACCATTTTCATTTTTTAATGTTTATTTACTTAATTACTTAATATTATTATTAAATTGCGCAAGTCAAAACTAGTGTAAAAAGTAGCAAGTTATATTTAAAATGTATCCACAACAGTGGCATAGCCAGAACTTTTTCATGGGGGGGGGGGGTACGACTACTGCAACTCACATACATGTATATGTGTGTGTAAGGAAGTGAAGAATATACATTTCGTATGGCAAAAAATTCCTCATGGGGGGGGGTGACCCCCCCTATCCCCCCCTTGGCTACACCACTGATTCCACAGTATTGAGTTTATATTGCAAATATTCCTCATATTGTACAAGCAAATATTTTTAATGTGCCAGCATCTAAATATCATATTAATACTGGCGAATTACCACTGTTTATTAATACATACATTATTTTTTCCATTAAAATCTGAAAAATTATTTTTGGCTCATTTATATAGAAATTTATGATAAACATACTTATACAAATACAAATTTATGAAAAACAGTCAAATATTACTGAAAAATTTATCGGGCGTATTATGATATAATCGGGCGTTGATTATCGCAGGGACAAGCGAGGCATATGCCCCAGGTTTCAGATTTTAAGGGTCCTTAAATTTTAGCAGAATGTGAATTTAGTTCATTAAATTTCCCAACATAGTAAAAAGCGTGTTTCTTTTCTTCCCCAAAAAGTTTGATGTCTCAGTGCCAAAATAGATCACAAATAAATAAATGTGCCGAATTTAATGTGGTTTGTTTTATTTTAAAGATGATTTAATTAGGATTGTTCTTAGCTGTATTTGATAATATTCACTTCGTCTATCCCCCTTATAAAAAAGCTTGCTTTATACTTGTTCAATCTTAGACAATTTAAAGAATTGTTGACATTCAATTAATTTTTATTGATGAATGAGCAGTTGTCGGTAAATAAAAATTTATCGTTTTCAGTTATATCATGAAAAAGTTAAGATTTTAGATTTACTTTAAGACTTCGTTTTTAGAAAGCTAATTTCATATATTGCATAGAAAATGTTCTTGAACATTCACATTTATTTAGCATATTTCATGTTAAATTTATTTAATCATGACATTAATTTGTACAAGAGCACCGTGGAAAATACAGGAAGACAATTGCCAGTGACAGTAAAGACCCCCCCCCCCCACTATTCAGATTTATAACTTCTGACCTGGGTCCCAGTCTGCTATAACTGGTGCCTGGATATGAGGGGTGGGGTAGGGGCTGAAATTGTGCTGCCCCCTCCTTCCCCTTGATCTATCACCAAATCATTTGCTTTTGCGATGATGCTTGAATGTAAATTTCAACTGAAGGCTCTTATATATATAACTTGATTGGTTCAGAAAACTAAACTTTTAGAATACTTTTTATTTACTAAATGCTCATATTCTTTAAATATAGGAGACTTAATAACAGCGATGCACTGTGTGATTTTTTAACAACCTTTGATGAAGAAGAATGCTACTGTGGATGATCTAACGTGTAAGTATTTATTTATTTACTGTTTTAGGTTATTTTTTAAATTCAGGAGTTAGTTTTATAATGTCATTTGTTATGCATGTTCAGTATGCAATATGCATGTGTGTGTGTTAATTTTATGTAATTCTTTTGGATTTTAAGCATCACAATCCCATTTTAGAAGAATGTAAATCTAAAGCATTGAGTCAGATGGGTAGCATTTCTCACAAGATTATTTTGTTAAGTCTAGTGAGCAATAACAAAATGTTTCTGTCAAGGTGCTTTTTACAAGAAATAATGCAACTTTTGAATAAAATTTAAAAGAGTTCAGTTGAAATTCAGAATTTCTCTTGACTAGCAGTACTCATACATTTTCACAAATGGTTAATTTACAAGAATTGTGAAATATTAAGAGAAAAATCCGTAACATATTGTATTTCCCCAAATAGAGGTAGTATTAGCTATCAGATGCGATTTTCACAATTTTAAATTTCCCCTTAAAAGTTGCATAAAGCCTGCAGTTTTGTTGTTCTATAAAAGTGCATCGTGCAATCCACGATGAAGCTTTCTGCATTATATCGAGTTTTGACATATTTAGCTTGTCTTTAAAGCTTGTAGAGCCAAGTGATGAATCAAATATTTTGCAAGAAAAAATGATTAATTTTGGCTTTTTATTTTCTTGTACTCTGAACTGGTCCTGGGAGAAATCTTTTGAATTTTGTTGTCAGCGGCATTCTGTTAAAGAGAAGAAGATTATAGGTTTATATAATTGATAATCACACACACATATTTTTGTGTTTTATTTATTTATTTATTTATTCAATATTCTTGAATACTATTTCAGAGTCTGCATGCTTTTGATCTCTATGTACTGGTTTTTTCAAAGCCTGTATCCCATTATTTCGAATAACTTTTTTTGAGATGTTCACTTCTTTTTTTAAATTATTTTCTCTTATTTTCCAAATTGTCGTGGCATTACTTTTTTTTTTTTTTTTTTTAAGTTGTTTACTAAATTTATGTTATTTTGGGGAAGTTAGTGACTATGTATTAATTTTTAAATATTTCGATTAAATTGAGAAAGTTATAGGGGCTATTCTTAAAAGAAAAACAATGTATATTTTTTGGTAAAGTTTCATCAATGAGTAAATCAATGAATATATATGACTTGTTTTATTCCATATTTGGCATCAAGTTAATAAATTACTGGCAAAATCAAGTCTTATTTGTAATATTTTATGAATTAACAATGAAATAAAGTATAAAAACCTATATTTAGTGCCTTCAAAAAAAATTTTTTTTACTCATTCATCCTCTGTATCTCTTAAAAAGAATGTTGTAAATAAAACCTAAAAACTCCTGTAGCTTTGATTTTTTTTTTTTTTTTTTCGCTGTTCAAAGTTGTTGTTCAAAAAGTAAACTGTAAAATGCTACTTTAAGAGATGAGATTTTTCATACCTTTTCCAATGTTTAAAATGAACTGAGTTTTTTCAATTTTTCAAAAATTTTCTGATTTTTCATTAAGGTAAAGTTGTATACAAGTAAGATTGATTTAGTATCAGTAATAATTAAAGTATTTATTGAACTTGAAATTCATAAGTATTACTGCTGAAAAGTTGTTTGGACATTCTTTCAGACTCTTTCCTTTTCTTGTTAATGTCATATTCTCATATTTGTACTTTGGTATACACCAAATCAAAAACTGGACACCAGTTTAGACACCATATCACATGTGTCACCATTTGTGCTAAAATGAGATGAAATATACTATTTTTTTTCAATTTTACTAATACAGTATGTAAATGTAAAAATTACTGGCTTAGTAAATTAAGGTAAATTGAGATTTTTTTAACCCTGCAGTATTCACAAAGTATAATAACCTTGTCCGTGTGCATATGTTGTCATATGTATATTTGAATATCACTCAAAAATATCTTTAGTCTAGTTTTTAACTAACTATCTAGGTTATCAATTGGTTTCAGTATTCAGACGTGTAGCAAGGATTTTCAGCTCCCAAGAACAAATTTTCACCCCTTCCTGTTTACCAAAATGCACTGAAAAAGGTTGTATATACAAATTGGTGCCTTTTGGCTGCTGTGCCCCTCCTTGTCCCCCTCTAGCTACACCTCTGTCAGCACCGAATCCTTGTAAATTACCGGATTGGAAATTAAAAGTATTTTCAAACTTCCGTTTAGTTATTTCTTTCATTTGTTCATCTTCCACATATAGTTGTGATCTTTGCTAAGAAAAAAAATGTTGTCATTTGATGTTATTTTACTTCCTGCTAATGAAAAGTTTTTATTGTAAAGTTGTCACTTTATTTTATTTTTTACTCTCTTCTTATTTGCATGAAATAGTATAGTACAAGTCCTGAATATTTTCTATTTTTTAATTGATTGTAATAATTTGTAAATTTATCAGGTTGTAACGAAAGTTTTCCGCCAACAAAAAGTTCCAAACAAAGTTATAAAAAGAATCTGAAAGGAGTACCTTTAATGCGGGTAGTAATCACCACCCACATCTATGGTTTTCTGCCAACTTTTTGGTAATTTTTCAAACCCTTCGGCCCGGAAACGGGCTGGGGAGCGCGAGACAAAAAACATAACTTTCAAATGCCAAAAACCGTTTGACAAAATATGAGGAAACACGCCAACGCGAACTATTTGCTGAGATCATATCTGTGGTGGCGGGAAACTTTCGTTACGACCTAATAATTTACCCATATAAAGTAATGTGTTAGTAAAGTATAGTTAGTGTGAGTTATATTTATTTTGTCACTATTAGTTTGATGTTAGTTATTAAGAAAAGCTATATAATGTGTTCCTTTCTTTTAATAAAGTATATCATACTCTCAATCACTTTGTATATCAGTGTATTCTAATATTAATAGGACATAGAGGATAGATTATTTTATAAAAAATTACAAGCATTTCATGTCTGTAAAATTAAAGATTTTCTTTTCTTTTCTTTTTCGATGTAAAGCATTTTCTATTTCAAATACTTTTTTTTTGTTGTTTTTGTATTTTGAGAGCTGCAATATTAGGTTTTATTTCAGATTCCATGTAGCTTTTGTGTTCAGAGACAAAATTAGAATGCAAAAGGTGTCTTAAATTCTACATCTTTATTTTATTAATTTATTGATTTTTTGCATAATTTGCACAATTTTAGCAGTAAGAACCCCCTTTCCCTTCCTTCTCTTACTCAGAAGGTAACAGTATATGTAAATGTTACTTGAGAGTATTTATTATTACCATACATATAAACTTTTTTTGATATGCTTTTGTGCTGTTTCAAAATTGTATTTAACCTGCTCCTAAAGGTGTTCTAAAATGTATGTAGATTTGCACACTTTTTATAATAAGATTATCCTCCAATTTTAGTGAAATGATAACCAAAATATTTTGTGACCTTATTAGTGTGGCCTGGGTCAAATGAATAGTTCTGCTGACTTACTCCTCTGTAAATCCATCCCCTAGTTGAATGTGTTAGGTTGTGCTTTACTTGGAGTTTTAAATTTGACTTTAAGCCATGTACCTACAAAACCGATTTAACTAATTTTATTTTTTATGTATTTAGCATAATTCTAGTATATGCTCTAGTATATTTTAGCTGCCAACTTTTCCTGATTTTGAACCTTTCTTCAGCCTTATTCACAAATTATGGAAAAAATAAACTTTTTAATTTTTAATTTTTAATGATAGATTAGCAGTTATGTTTTAACTTTTCTAATTCTGTAATTACTTGTTGAAGTCATAATTTTTATCTTCCAGATGCTGTTAGAAGAAATCCTGAATATGAAATAATATTGAAACACTGATTTTGAACTCAGTTATTGTGAATTATTAATATTTTGCTTTGTGTTCACTGCCATTGCTTTTATAACTTATTCAAACGTGTATGAAATGGGTCTCAATAAAACATATCTTCCACTTTTTTCAATTCACAGGCTATTTTTTTACTTTTGCAGTTCTGTAATCGTCTGAAATTTTTTTTAAGTTAGGTTATTCGTTGTAAACTAAAATTATCTAGTCTGACGACTGCTCTGGACGTGGAAGTTCTGTGGTGGCCGCCGCGCCTGCGATCGGTGCGTTCCCGAGCACCAAACTGATCCTTCAGCGGCCACCACATCGAACAAGCTTTCGCGAATCTCTTCGCGCATCCTGTGAGGAGCGCTAGCGGCTACTCCCACGATGGCAGAGCCAGAGAATCTGGCAACGCTGATGCGCGGTCCGGGAATATAAAAAGGAAGTGTGTTCACGCATGGTTCGCAGTATTATTATTATTATTGCGTTGCTGTTGTTGTTACCAGAACTCTATGTTAATTGTACCGCTGGATATAAATTGACCGTATCGTGCAGAGCTTGTATGCTCGACTTAATATCTGAATAAAATATCGTTAAGTTTTTATTAGATAGTATTTTCATTCAACTGATGTTACACTCGACGTATTCTTAATTTTTATCTATAGTAAGGAGCTGATAGCACGCTCCTCTACAGTTCTATTAACAAAGTTTTTATTTAAAAATTTGTTCATATTTTTATTAACCTGAAAATTCAAGGGGAAGGGGAGGGGGTGTTTTTTCTTTTTTTTTCTGCCCTCGGTTTGATTGGATTTTTTTCTAACATATTGAATTTTCCTGGTTTTACCTTAATCTATTGTTCTAAATCTATATTCAAGAGTATAATAATTCTTGCATAAAATCTATATTAAAAGAATTTTTTTTTCAATTTGAAGTTTGGAAAAGTTTAAGTAATTTGTAGCTATTTTGCTGTAAATGGGAAATTTAAAATCACACTTAAAAATAAATAAAGAAATGAATATGTATATATATTACAAAAAATAAGAAACATCTTATGAGATATGTATAAATTATGTTCAGAACCGGAATTTCGTTTTTTTTTTAAGAGGTGCAGAAAAATACAAAATTTCATAGTTTCTGTGAGTCCCATCCCCTCGTCCAGACATTATCTATGGAGGTTATTATGGTTCACCCTCATGCTCTAAACTTCAGTTATTTCTTTGTGTTATGGCAAGTCTACAAAAGGGGTGTCTGCTTGGGGTTGGGTGACTTTTTAAGGGATTCTAACCCGTATTCTTGCTCATACCTCTAAACTGTGAATTATGATATTGGAGCAAGACAAAAATCCTGGAGATTTCAACTAAATGGGCAATGTTGGGGATTTATGAAATAATTTGTTTTGATTTATATTACTTATGTACTGCACCAATGTGTTGGGATAGAAAAGAGTACATTTTATGAAGAAGTGGCCAAAACAAAAATATTTCTTTACCCCTTTTCATGAAAAAAAAAAGAATCAATAAAAAGTTGTTTCCATTTTAAAAATACTTTATTCTTTTTTTCTGAGGGGGGGGGGGCATAAAAAATAAGTATTCTCTTAAATTTCCAAACATGATATATACATTAACAGAGGTTTTCAGCAGATACATTTACATTTTTAATTTAGCCAACAATTAGTTTAATATTTTTTCGTTTACAATTAAAAGATAGTTATTACTATTTTAACTCTCGCATTTGTATGTATAAATGACTGAAATTTACTTTCAAATAATTTCTTTTTGATAACAATTCAATCTTGTCAATTTCTTATTTATTTAAAAAAAAACACTTGTTAATTGTAATAAAGTTGAAAAGAAAGTTTTCTTAAATTATGCTTAAAATAAAAGCTATTTAAAAATCAAAATTATTAGTATTCTTTTGATTTTATATAAATATCTTATCATAAAGGATTTTTATTGTTTTATTAATATTGTGTGTAAGTGAAAATTGTTCTAAACTGTACTATATAGGTAAAAAATAAGCTGCCAAGGATTACTTTTTATTTCAGCAGCAGAAAAGGAAACATTGAACATATCAAATATTTGTGCACACTGTTGAGTAATGTTGATCATCTCGATATTCTGTATGTGAAGAAACGTCCGAAACTCTTTATTTCCATTCTTGTTTGCTTACAGATTAACTCAAATGAAGTTATATTACTGCAGATAAAGAAAGTTCTTATAAATCTCTTTGCTGATGGATTTTACATAGCTCAATGGCTATACAGATCACCCCCAAGCATTTTTAAACTTTCACTTCTATACCTGTTAAGTTTTGGCTGAGCAAACAAAACATAAACTGTAATCGAATTCTGAAACCAAATAGATCTAGAGGTTACAGAGGTTTGTTTTAGTAGCCATGTGGAACTCTTGCGGGTACTTTTGAGTGATGCCATCATCTGATTATTAAAATGAACCTCTGTACTCCTTCTTAATCTGTTTAGTTTCAGAATAGGATGGTCGTTTAAATACTACATGGTTTTTGTGAACAGTCCACATTTCACAGGAACAAAAGCAAGAACTTAAAAATGCATGTAGTTAGATATTACTTGTATCATTGATCTATGTAAAATTTATTTTCCAGCTGCTATGAATCATTCTGAGCATGACAATAATCCAAAATAGCCAAGAAATGGATATCCAAGAAGTTCTGGTTATGAAATAGGGATCAATTTCTGATTACTGCGATATTTTGTATATGAAACAGATATCCATTTTTGGGACATATGGGATCTTCTGGAAGTTTAATTATTGTAACTGTGACACATATATACAGATCTCTTATAGAAATGGATATTATAGATGTTATTTACTCATTAGAGAGATCACACCTCAAATCTCTAATAGAGGTATCTATTTTATGTTATCTGGAGGATCATGGACTTCTAATAGATATACCCATTATCCAGCTCTAATGTATTAAATTAAAGATTGCCTGTGGACAAACTTGTGCTGTGTGGGGAAATGCGGCAAAAAGATTTATTTGTACAATACGAAGAATATTTTCAAGACACGTGATATTGCAGATACGTTTTAAATATATTTAATTTAAATTCAATAGCAATAAAATTTTATAATTTGACAATATAATGCTTAAATATCAACTTTCTACTTTTTACCAATGTTAATTTTATTTTCAGTGTAACACTGAGTAAGTATTAACCAAAAAATTAAAAATTGTATAAAATTATGCTAAAAGTAACTACTTATTAATATTGGATATATTTTGAATGTATATCCAACACTATAAATGCATTTTAAATATATCTGGGCCACATGCTAAGATTAACTTTCTACTTTATACGAATATTGATTTTTGTTTTCAATTTTTTAGACAATATTGAGTTAATATTTAAAAATTTATCAGTTGTAAGACTACTTCAAAAATATTTCTAATATACACCCAATATTTAGATTTTTTTTTGTATGCTAAATTCAGCAGAAAAAAAATATTAACATTATTTTGAGAATTTATGAGACCTAAATTATAACTTTTACCAATAATGGAATTTTATTTACCAATATTGGAAATTGGGTTTATTCTCAAATCGTTCACTTACTACTTTGTACCAGTATTGGTTTTTGATATCATTGTTTTCACAATATTGAGTTAATATTTAAAAGTTTATTCGTAGCGAGACTACTTCAGAAATATTCCCAATATATAATTAATATTTGAATACACTTCATATGTTAATTTGAATTTTACAAATAATGATAATAATATTTTGAGCATATATCAGGGCCAAACACTAATTTTTACCAATATTGGAAATAGTTTTTATTCTCAAAGTATTCACATATTATGTAAATTTTGTTATTTAAAAGTAATTACTTAATAATATTGGAAATATTTCTAATATACACCCAATATTATTGATACATTTCAAATGTTTTAAGATTCAATAGTATTAAGATTGGTAAAATTTGCTTAGAAACGGGCAAAATATTAAATTTCTAATATTGGATTTTATTTTCAATGAATTCACAAGATTAGGTAAATGTTGATGCTATACAGAAAATAACTTTTAATATTTGACATACTTAAACAATAATAATAATCTATACTGTTACCAGATACATTCTTATATATATATATATATATATAAAAGGAATTATTATGATTATCCTAAAATAGTTAATAGCCAGAAGCAAGGCGTATTGAAGGAATAAAATCAGGGCCGTACAAAGAAAAAAATTTTGGCGAGGGTCCAAACGGTAGAAAAGGCAGAATTTTTCACAAAAAGAGGTCATTATTATTGTTTTATTAACAAAAATCGATTTTTTGAGGGGGGGGGGCGAAACCCTGTATACGACCTTTGAATAGTCACTCTATAAAAAGTGCCGGTCACTCTTAAAAATAGTCACAGCTCACTCTTCATTAGAGCAGTCCACTCTTTAAGGGATGGCGTGCTGTCACTCTTTCCTTAGTGAGGCACTCTTTTCCGGAGTGCGCTTTTGAATTCTCACTCCTAGTCCAGAGTCAGAAATGTCACTCCTGGGAATAGTGCTTTCTCACTCTATGGAGGTTGGCTGATTTTTGTCACGAAGGTAGGGTGATATATCACTCCTCAGCACTGGTTTTTCACTCTTGATTATTAAGAGAAGTACACTAAAAGCATATAACTATTTCTGAAAAGGTTGTATTGTATTGTGTTATGGTAAACCTACACGAGGAGTATTTCGTATTGCTTATGTAAGGGGGGGGGTCTTGCGCGGTTGACTTTCTTAGTGCTTTTGAAGCTTATTTACGTTACATCGTGAGGAAAAACCGTCCAAAACTCCGAATTTTGAGATTATCAGCCATCCGGTAGACCAGAACCCTGGACATTTATACTTCAGTTATCTAATATCTTCAGTATCTTATCAACTCGGCTCAGGTGGGCACAACATCTTGTTTTAGATGCCATCTCCGGCCTTTAAATGTCTAATACAAAATATAGTGCATGTATAAATTTAGATTAATTAATCAAATTTCTATCTGAAAAGTATTGAACAAAATTTTAATTCTGGTATTTAAAGGAATACAAAATAAAAGTGAGAAAACCTAAGATTTGGAAAAAATGTTGGTCTTAAAATTATAATTCAATAAATTTTATATATGCATGAAGAGTAAAAGAATTATTATTAAAACTAGTTAGTATGTAAAACTACTATTTATTTTCCTTTGAATACTAAATAATAATAATTATTAATTAATTACGTGAGCTTTCTGAAGAGAAAAAAAAATCATTGAAATATTAATTACATATTGAATTTTCCAAATATAGTTAATAATATTAGAAAAATAAAGACTTAATTTAATTAGAAATAGCTATCAAAATACTAGAGAAACGAAATACTTAAAGAAAAAGTCAGGAAGGAGTTTTACTAAAAAATACTTAAATTAATTATTTTTAATTCAAAGTCTTAACTATTTTTAATTATTAATTATAGCAAAATAAATTACAGAAAAAAAAGTAAAGTATATAATAATCTGTTATTATTTTTTTAAATGAAATAAAACAAAAACGACAGTAACACAAAGCTCATCTCGTAAAAGTGCGACGTCGGGGACAGAACTCAAGTCATCTGGTCAGCAATCAGAAGCGAAACGTAGTAGCTGTCTAGACCAAACTGGTTTGCGATATAAGTTAACTTGTACAAATCTTGACACGGATCTATTGACATCTGGGATAGCTGAGAGCGAAAAGCAAAAGGAAACAGAAATATTATTAAAAGAGTGACTAATTTAAAACATAAGGGATAACATATTCAAAAGGAAGAATGAACGGAATTATTATGTGTGTATGAAATCATGGATTGAGATTGAGCGCCGAGTCATTTCCCTTTAGATTTTTTAGGTCAATTCTTTGCATCAATTTTGTCCAGAGCATATTTCTAAGAATTTGGAATACTGTGATGAAAATTGATGATTAATTGAACCCCCCCCAAAAAAAAAAAAAAAAAATTAAGAGCCTACTTCTCCTTAAAAAATATTTTCTTTTCGCGTCCGGCAACAGCACTGTATTCATACTCCCTGCCTTGTTTACCGCCTCTGAAACAAGATCATTTTCCGTAGTTTCTTACGCGGGTTAAATAGTTCCCTCTTTGAACTGAATTAAATTAAAAAAACGAGTTTTCCTAGCTTAACTGGCGACGCCACTCATCGAATTTGGCACGGATTAAAATCATATATTAATTGTAAAAAATTCGTTAGAGCGGATTTCGAGATCCAGAAGAGAACTTTTAAAAATAGAAAAGTTAGCTGTATATATAAGTGCAGCGAAGTTTTACGGTTGGTTGGTTGGGGCTGGCTGCGTCACTCGTAGAACTGTCGTTCTACATGATGTTCTTATGCGTATACGAACTTTTTTTGGTGGGGGAAGAAAGGGGGTGTTCTTGTAATTGTAGAGGAGCAATATCTATAATAGAAGCACGTTAGTACGATGTGCTAATTTCGGGCTTTCTAACATTTTAGTACTAAATAGTGGTGCAATCAGAATTCTTTTACAGGGTGGTTCCGAAGCAGGATTGCGAACTTAACTTTTTCTTTTTTTTAAAGCTAGAATCGAAAATGAGTAATAAATAACAAATTATTTAAATACACCTTTAAAAAAATATTTTTATAAAGTAAACGAATTCACACATTTTTATTATCTGAAATATTATTTGGAACTAAAAAAAATTTGGCACGGAAGCTTAAATACACTTTTTAAGTTATTGCTAAAAAAAATGGGAGGGACCTGGGATTTTTATGCCCCCTCCAACGTAAGCCACTGGTATTAAAATATTGAATTAATAATAATTCAATAAAGTTCAGTATGTTTTTAAAATGTGGACGTTTAGGGGGGCATCTGCCCTATTTTGTGGACCCATGAACTCATGGAATACGCATAGTCCGGTGCAACCATTCTTTCTGTATGAAAGGGGTGATAATTTTTGTTTGAAGAATGCTCTCATATACGCAGCCACAGAAGGGGCTAATCCCCTCCATCCCATAAGTGCAGAAATAGAACTAGAAATATCTTAAAAATAGATAATTCTCACTGAATTAAAATGTTTTAATTAAAAATATGGTAATTTTTAATTTATTTCGAAAAATGGTCCCTCAAAAGAAGTTTTTGATATTAAATAAGTACTAACAAATAATAAAGGTATTATGCTTGCAGAGACGCAAAGTAGTTTGTATCATACTGAGAACCCCTGCCCTGTGAATTTTATATATGTGGCCCAATCCCTGGATCTCAGAGTATTCGAGAACCCGCTCTACGAAGCAACACGAGTCACAAGGTTTCCGTTACACTTTTTATGATAAGAATGAACAGGTTAAACCAGAGTTCAGAATTAAAAATAGGGGGTGGAGGAAAAAAAAAGAATGGCGCATGTCTTTGGAAGATTTTCATGTGCGCTCTTAGTAATTCGGATAATTTAGCATTGTATAAAACCATAAATGTGTATAAAAACATCTATAAGTCAGAGAAAATAAGCTCTAAACACTGTACAACTTCGCTCAAAATACATTTTTCTTTGTTATATTTTGCTATGTGGCTTAGGTATGGGCGGCATATTTGGCATCTGCCCTAGATGGCAGAAACCTACGCAACGCCACTGGATTAATTTCGCACACCTGTAAGGGGTTGGGGAGGGCTTCATTGCTAAGGGGTCTTAGTGTAGCTAGAATGAACCTTAAAGTATCTTTAATTATCCTTTAATTCCCTTTAGCACCCCAAGTATCTTTTTGATATCCTTTTTATTACTGTTTTTTTCATCCTTTTATTTATTTATTTTGTTTATTCTGCTGGGTGTATGTCTGTCCCTTGCAAAATACTGTCTTGTTTTGCTGTCCCTGGAACAGGTCGAAAGCATTGAGTATCCAGTCCTCGAAGAAAAATCCCTCTAGCACTGAATGATCGAGCTCCATTTTTCGCTAGCGGAAAACCCGGACAACGCTTTCGGAATGTCCCAAGGATCCTAGGTACCCTACTCCAACATCCTATATATTTTTTTTTTTTTTTTGGAACTGCCTAGCCCTGATGTAATTGATCTTTCTCTACCTTAATTTTTTTTTTACCTACAGTGCCCTAAATCCAATATTTTTATGTCTTAACCGCTCGTATTTTAAATCTACCTATCCCCTTATGCTTGGGGGAAATATCTTGTTTTGCCTTTTCATAGCAGGGGGAAACTGGATTTTTCTCTCTGCATCATGCAGACGTAAATTCTCCCTTGCTTCCTTCCTTCGAGCGGCGAACAAAGACATTAGAATACTCGAGTATTCTAAAGGTGGATTCATATCTGCCGCGCCGCACCGCAACCATGCCGTACTGTTTCGCCGTTTTGGACCGTTGGCTGTCCGCGCGGCGAGCTTGCTGTGCCGCAAGTAAATACACCAATGCTCTTCTGTAATTGGCTGTAGCTTTGCGGTCGCTGCGGAATATCTGTTCTCGCCAGATAATGCGCAAACCCTCGGCGCTCGCCGCGCGGGCGCCGTGTTGCTCCGCCACGTGGCGTCATTGCGGCGTCTGGCTTTATGGATTCATTATACAACTGGTCGACTAAAATGGGGGAGTTAAAAGCAATTAGGGTGGACTATCCGTCACCCAATTTCCGGCGTACCCTAACTTGCAAGTACGATAGTGCCGCCATCATTGACCACTGCAAAAAAGACGACAGTTTTAAGCGATGGGGTGCTTCCCAATGAGAGGGCATTAAGGTCACTTTTCGGACGTCACCACATGGCGAAATTGTCCCTTTTCTTCGTTTGCCGTGAAGGTGCGAAGGGTGTCGTTTTCCCTAAAATCCTACCAGGCACAGCTCCATGACTGGGCATTTTTGTGTTCTTTTCTTTCTCATTTACTTACGAGTTGGGCTCATAAAATGGAGAAGATGGCTTTTATTAGATCGGATCGGAACGTGGCGGTGGTTTTTTAATTTTAAATGATTTTTTGTTTAAATTTAGAAAAAAAACATCTAACTAAGGAATTCCTCTAACTTAAAATCAGTTTACTTAATTTGGGGAAAATTCTGAAGATAGATCGTTTAAAATCGCCTTAATAACTGCATTATTTTTGTATGAAAAATTGAAGTATATCGCCGTATTCCTGTTATTAAAAATTTTCATTTCATTTCATTTATTTCATAAAAGAAATGCACACTACAGATTAAAATCCATTTACAGTGATGCATAAAAGAACAAATTACATAAGACAAAATTAAAAAAGTTAAAATACAGAGATAAAATAGATACCAGTCATGACTGCAAAAGTTCAAAACACTTAACTCTAAAGACTTTAAAAGACATGTTAAAAATATCAAAATCCAAAGAAAACTTATTATAAATTTTATAAAATTTATATAACGAAAAGTATATGTAATTATATTTTATAATTGGATCCACAAATAAATGGCTATTACGAAGAGACCTGTTCGGTACATTTACACAAATACTTTGAAGAATATTACTGGAGTCTACCATATTATTGACAACTTTATAAAAAAATAATAAACAAAAGAGATCACGACGAGAACTTAAACTAGGAAGACCAAAAACACTTCTCAAGTAAGATGAAGAAATTTTCGGAATGTAAATAGGATTACTTTTGTAATATAAATAACGAGTAAACTGAGTCTGCACCCGCTCAAGAATTTTCATTTTATTTTTATAATACGGATCCCAAACAAGACTACAATATACAAGATTAGAGCGTATCAAACTAAAGTATAAGATTTTTAATGCATGAAGGTTAGAAAATTCTTTAGTTTTGCACTTAAGAAAACCAAGTTTTTTGTAAGCTTTAGAGATAATGCTATAGATATGGATTGAAAACTCAAGTTTCCTGTCAAAAACAACGTCCAAATCAGTTATGGAATCCGAACGAAATAAAGGAAGATTATTACTATGATATGAATAAATTAAAGTTTGAGATTTACGAGAATAACTAAGAATATTACATTTCATAATATTAAGAAGTAATTTGTTGTCAGCGCACCATTCATATAAACTATTAAGATCACTCTGTAAAAGACAAGCATTATTAACAGACCGTATCACTTTAAATAATTTCAGATCATCAGCAAATAAAAGATACTTAGAAAATTTCAAAACTGAACACAAATCATTAATAAAGAAAATAAAATGTAAAGGTCCCAAATTAGAACCTTGGGGAACACCAGAGGTACAGGTAAATTTCTCAGAAACATCACCATTAAAATACACAAAAAGCTGTCTATTACACAAGTAAGAAAAAATCCAGACAGTAAGATTAATGTGAAAACCCAAGCTAATTAATTTCTTAAGAATTCCAATGTCAATAGAGTCAAAAGCCTTGGAAAAATCGGTATAAATGACATCAAGTTGATATCCGTTTTCAAACGAAGAAATAATATTGCTATTTAAACAAAATAAATTAGTAAGCGTAGACCGTTTAGGAATAAAGCCGTGTTGAGATGAGGAAATTAAATTTTTAACTTGCTGAAAAACTTTATTGTGCATTATAATTTCAAATGTCTTAGAAAAAGGACTTAAAATAGCAATAGGTCGATAATTTTTGCAGTCATTTATATCACCCTTTTAAAGACTGGAATAATTTTAGTATGCTTCCAAGCATCCGGAAAAGTATAAGTTTTTAAAGAAAGATTAAATAAAACAAGAAGAGGATAAATCAACCCATCAGCACAACCTTTAGCAATAAAAGAAGGTACATTGTCAACACCAACAACTGAAGAAGACTTCAACTTCTTAAATGCCAAAAGAACACCCTCAAAAGTAATATTATCAATCATCCAGATTTTTGTATAGTTATCAGAATATTATGCTTCCAGATACAGAAAGCCTCAATAGATGTATTATGTTTTAACAAAGTATTATATTTATTATATAAATGTGAAAGTTTGTCTGTTTGTTTGTTTGTCCAGGAACTCCTTCCATTCCGTCCGAAATTTTGCATATATATGTAAAAAATCACGGAAAAAAGCGCACCCAGAAAAAAAAAAAACGCACCGGAAAAAAGCGAACAATATTGAATGGGTTTGTATTTTGTGAAGAGAAAAGGGGGGGCGTGAATTAAAAAAAATGGGAGAAACAAGTGGGCGTAAACAGTTACATTAGTGTATTTTGTATTTATCTGTATTGAAAATTGCCATTCAGACAATATTTCCAAGAACAGTGGCCTGATTTGTAAGTATACAGTATGACTCTCCTACACTCTACAGAAGACCCTACAGACTCTACAGAAACTCCTTGTTCCAGATTAAAAAATAAATAGAAATTGAACAAAGGAGTAATAATAACAATAATACTAATTTCAGCGTTTTTTTAATAAACTGATTGTTCAATTTGTTTGTATTCTTAAGACAAAGTCCAGAACTAGTGATTCAGTGAGAAATTACAGCAGTTTCGAAAAATTTACATACCATCTCTCACCTAACAGGCAACCCTAAAAATAGAATCTAAGACTATACAGATTTAACATGCACGTTCTCTGTAATATGTTCACATTCAGTCTGATTTGTAATCAGCTATGGCTTATTATTACTGGTTTTCTTTTTATAAGTGCAAGAGTTTATTCTGATTCATGGTAATTTATCTTGTTAACTCTTTGGTTTTAAATAATAATTCTTAGAATGAATGATTTATAAGTATTAGTATATTTACATATAAATATTTTTATTTTTGGAAGTATTTAATTTAAATATTAATACTTTTATTTTAGACATGCTTTTTTTTCAGAATTAAATTATGGTATTAATAAATCAATTTAAAGAAACTTCCTTAAAAAAACTTTTTAAATCAAATGTTAGTATAAGTGTAATGTTTTTAAACAAATTTTCATTTCTAAATTCTAAAAAAAACCCTCTTTTTGAAGGAAACTTGCTAAAAATAATTTCTTAAAATGTAAAATATCGGCTATATATAACTGTAATTAAAATTAATTTTTAATTAGTTTTGTTGGACTAGTTTTAATAATTATATTTTTACCATTATTAGTATTGCAAAGCTTATTTCCCCTCACCAATTTTGATTAAATATATATGCAAGCCTTTTTATGAGAAAAACTGAAACTTTCTGCATCACCTCATTAATGTATAGATTTGTATATTTTAATATTTTAGTTATTGGGATGTATATGAAATAGACATAATGTATATTTTAGTTATTGGGAATTTTTGTAAAAGGGCTTTATAAAAATTAGAAGTTTGTATTTGTTTACATTTAATCTCCTGAAAGTTTTAATTCGCCAAAATAAAATAACTTTATAATTAATTCTATATGTATAAGGTCAATATATAAAGAAGAATATCCTAGGTCAGTGATTTTTAGGGACCCTCTATAATAGGGATTAAAAGTGATTATGATTTTTATTTAATATTAAAAATATTAAAATTTTTACTTCCAGTGTAAATTATCAAGAAAGTTATTTTTGTTTTGTGGTTAAGGCAGATCTACACGAAGGTTGTCTGCTTAATTAGGGTATGCCTTGGGCGGAGGAATTTTTGAGGGGTTCTGACGCGTCTGGAGAAAACAGCCACGCGGTAGGCAGGAAACCTAGAGCTATACACTTCAGCAGTTTACCAAATTGTCATCAAATTAGTAAAAAGTATTTATACTATAATGCAAAAGATCAAAATACTTTTTTTTAAGCTTTATAAGTTAAATTTATATCTTCTAAAACTCTTTCTCTGCTTTACAAAACTCATTAAACTTTTAAGACTTTTTGATAAACTTAAAAAAAAAACCTTGCTGAAATAAGCAAGAATGACGATATATAGAAAATTAAATGGATAAATTATCTAATATTGAACTTCATATATGAAAAAAATACAGCAAGAAGAAAAAAATATTTTTTAAAACAGTTATTATAACTTGATGTAAAACTGTGAGAACAACTCAATTAAGAAAAGGGGAAATGTTATTAACTTTTGTACACCAAATAAAACGTTTTTTTTTTGTTTTTTTTTTTTTTCCCCTGCATAAAATATCTTGTATTGCAATTGAAAAATAAAACATGAATATATAAATATTTTAAAGAAACCCTAATATTTAGAAATAATGCAAAAACTATGCAATTGGCAAAAAATGTTAGATTGAAGCATCTTTCACGAGTTTTATGATTCGCTTTCAAAGCCAATTTAACTTAATCACCTCTCATGTAAAAATTACATCACGCGCAAAATAATTTCGTAACTTTATGATTTAAGTTAGCTGTAAAAATCTCGTAGAAGTGAACAAGATTTAATCCCATTTTCCGCGGGGACAGGGTGGTTATTCGCAGCAAATCGGAATCCGAGTGTATGCGGAAATCTGTTGATATTGCGGCTAGGTTAAATTATTTCCTTCAGTCATGTTTGCGGAATCTTATTGGATTACGAATTGCGATTTGCTGAGAATGCACACTCTCGGAGGTCTTAGAATCATCAAAATAAAATAAATAGAACATTAATTTGATGGTGCTTCAAAAGTAATAGGATTTTTGTTTCTATTCTATTTTGCAATTTATTTCCTTCACATGTGTGATAACATTTTTACGAAGTCCCTTAAAAAACGTTGGTAAATCCAAAATATTCGGAAGAGCATATGGGTTTGAGCCCTTTCAGGGATAGCGATTGAGGGAGGTTATTATCGGAAATATTCGAACCGCGCGTTCCAAGAGTTATGGTTTCATAGATGATGCTTATCGTTCAATATTTACCCATGATTAAAAATAATTTACTTTTAAATTTCAAACAAAAGTCCTTTTTCGGTGCAAAAAAACTTCAAAAATACTTATTACTTATAGTTCAATAGAGTTACTACTTATATGACTTATAGTTCAATACTTAAATACTTATAGTTCAATAGAGAACACTAAAATATCATCTGCAGGATATCAAATGCTGAAAATGTGATGTTTTATTTTCCTTTTGTTGGGTGTAATGTGGTAATCAATGAAATTGTTTTCGTTCATTATTGACACTTTATCACATAGTTTTCGGTAAAAAATAAAGGAAAATAGTCGACGAGCTAGTACTTAAATAATTTCCTCTGTTGTGGGTAGAACTCTAAACTACATTACAAATTTCCACGAAGTAAAGTAGTTTTTTTCCAATTATCGTAATGCCAGGTTACGAGTGAAACAATTCCATAGTTTTGCTCTGATTGAATAAATTTTAATCAGGTGTATTAGAAAAATATCTGCTTCCTCCCTTATGAAGGGCGGGTACACAGCTAGTTTGAATTATAAATAGATCATTCATTAGAAACAAACAGGATTACTATTCATTACAACGTAAGTACATAATTATTGATAACTAATAAATTCGCGTACATAATTATTGATTAAATCTAACAAAATCCAACACGTGGAGAAAAATGCGTATCGCTGATGTATACCGTGCGCATACACCAGCTGTGTCACGCTGCGGCCTGTGCGAGCACTACTTTTTGCATTTTAAATGCGCACACAAATCGAGCGCGGAATTCGAAAAGTAACTAAAATAAAAAATCAAATATTTCCAATGCTAACCCACTGAAAAGTGCGTTAAAATGTATACGTACGTATAAAAATATGTGAAATTGTGAGAATTTCATAAATAAATGTGCGATACCCTTACAGCCTTAAAAAACATTAAAATTTTTTTTTACAAAGAATTTTAAATGTATAAAAATGTGAATAAACGTTCATAAATGCTTATTAAAAGACAATGTGCCAAAACCTGTTTAATTGCATAAATAGAAAGTTTAGAAAGCTTTACAAGAAGTTTTCAGCTCGTAACTTTTACTTCTGGTCTGTTCAAGGGAAATCCCTGGGTTTTTTGGGGGGGAAAAAGGGCTTTGAGAATAGAAAAGGTTTCTCCGTTTGCTCCGGAACAGTAATAATCAATCAAACTGTCAGCTTCCGTAGAGCCCCCTCGTCAGAGACCAGCTTGGTTTTTCGAACTGCAGGGAGAATCTGAGGAGTGACCGGGGGTAGGAAAGAATCGAGTAGACCAGTTGTATAGAACAGCTTCTAATGTCTTTGGCGGCGAACTGGGGTGGGGGATAGGGGCGAGATTCAAGTGAAACGCGTGCGATCGAGTTCGAATCGAACGTTTTTCAGTTCCCAGTTCAGTCCCCAGAATGCATCCAATGAACAAACCTATCGCGCTGTCACGTGATCAAAACACGATTGTTTTGTTTCAGTTGAATAAGAAACATTGATATCTTTCGAAGTTTCCCCTGTTCGATGCGGAAAACGTTCGAATTGTGTTTCACTTGAATCTCGCCCTAAAACTGGATCTCAAATCCTCTGCAATTTAGCCTCTCCTATTTTTTGTTCATTTTTCTTCTCGAATGACTGCCTCCTGAATGGCTGGCGCGGAACGGCTCCCCGCGGATCGCTCGTTCACTCTTGTTAGTAAACAAAGCGCTTGCTTCGCAATTCCCCCCCCCTTTTTTTAGAACTAATTTGAAATATCTAGTGCCTTATTTATTCTTATCAATTGATGTGTGTTTGCTTTATTATATGTATTTCTCCTCTTTTCTTTTTTTATACTTATGCCTGCTCTTCCTTGGACTCTTTGTCTTATCTTCAGTTGTATTTACTTTAAAAAAATGTGATCGATGTAGTTTTAGTGTTTTTGTAAACGGCTCCTGCTGATTTTTATAGAAATTATTATTTTTTCCCTTTTTTAAAATGACAAACGGTCCTGTGAACGTTGTTTGTAACGCAAACGCCTTGCTGAAGTTTTTGTAATATACAGTGTCTCCTACGTGTAACCTGGGCGGTGTTCGTTTATTCTTGTTTGCCTTGTCATACTCTTCCATCATTTTTGTTTGGTTTTCTCTCGCCATATCTTTATTTCCTCCAAATTCTGGAAAATTATTGTGATGTATTTAAGGTTATTTTCGATAGTTCTGATGTCTGTGTTGATGTGAAAGGATATGGAAGCACAATTTCAACAAAAGCTCATGGATATGTTAAAGGAGATAAAATACGGGCATGAAGAGATGAAAACAGTGTTGAAAACTGCAAGAGAAGACGGAAAAGAAGAAGGCAACCTACGACAAAATTGAAGCCCGACAAGCCGATTTACAGAACAAAACTGAAGCCGGACAAGCCGATTTAGAGAAGAAGTTAGAAACCGGATTGGAACAGATGAAATGCGGACGAGCCGATTTGGAGAAGAAAATTGAAGCCGGACAAGAGGAGATGGAAACCGGGGTGGAGAAAATAGAGAAAAATTGGAGGAGGATAGAGAAAACCCCAAAAAAATTTAGAAGAAATTAAGCAAGGCCAAGAGTAAATGGAGAAGAGAATGTCGCTTCTAGAAGAAAGTCAAGCGAAAGCTGATGAAAGAATAGACCAAAAGATTGATTCAAAAATCCAAGAAAGTCTAAAAGGCTTACAAGACAATGTAAAAGCGTTGAAAGAAAATGCATTTTCGAAAATACGCAAAGAATGTGAAGCTAAAATTTAAGAAAAACTGAACTCTCTCGTCATCAGAGGAAGCTACCGGAAAACATCAGGTTGTCATCACGTTGCCAAGCATTGAAACTAACGACCTATGACTGAAAGACCTCCCTGGGAAGCGAACAAGACACAATTTTTAATTGTCGCCAAAGCGAATGGCTGGGACGAGTCCGAGAAAGCGAATCAACTGGCGGCTTCCCTTAGCGGAGACGTAATTAACGTTTTGCAAACCATTGGAGAGACGAAGATAGGAGATTTTAACGCCCTTGCCAGTGCCTTGGAGTTGAAATTCGGTGAGAAGTGCCAGAAATACAACTAAAGTCAAGGATGCAGAGATCTGGCGAGACCCTTCAAGAGCTGGCTTCGGACATAGGTTGTGTCATCTAGCCTACACGGAGCACCTTGATGATGTCCGAGAAGAAATGGCAGTGCGGCATTTTATTGAAGCCGCCCGGGATTCTGAAATTCGAAAGGCACGCTGGAGGATTATCAAGATTAGAAATCTGCTCTCGTGTTCGCTATGAAGTTAGAGACCGGCCGTAAGGGAGAATCGGCATGCTGTTAGAGCGGTAAAGGTCCAAGAGCGTCCTGATACAGACACAGAGAGCTTAGAGTACAAGGTGAAGAAAACACCTTGTACTCTACACGTGATTTCACCCTCAAGAACACCTTTAGTGTATGAGTGTATCGTGACGTGTGATGGTCGTGCTGTGGATGCTCTCGAATAATATTGGAATATCTTGGTAAAGAGTGATATATTTTGCACGAATTTGATTTCATAGTATGTAATATGATATGGCGAATTGGTAGAGGTGTATATTGTGAAATTTGGTGCTGTGGATCTTTATTTACGACACTTAAAAAATTTGCTACGCCACTGAGATACGTGGACTCTTAGTCCCGGAAATTACAAGCCAATTTATGGATTATTAATTTAATCAGTGCTATCGACGTGCTCGGCTCGTGGAGACGAATACAACGGTGTAAGTGTTAAGGATTTTTGCCTTCTGAATAGTGTGTTATCATCTTTGAATTTGTGTGTTTACATCTTGGTGTTTGTCAAGTTTGATTTACGCGCCAATTTTTCCCGCCTTCGCCATTACTGCCAGCTTCCTCTTCCGTTTAGGAGTTGCCAGCTTCCTCTTCCGTTTCCGGAATGAATCATTGAAACACCACTCGGATCAAAGACCAGGGAGGTAAGCCAATCCATATTAATTAGTTCAGGTGTGGCCAAAACTTGATATTGTGTACTCTGGTTGATAGATTAAATTAAGTGATGATTATTGTATGTTGTGATTAGATATTTTATAGATTATGATTTGCAACTTATAGTTGATCGACGTGCGTTATGAGAAAGAATTGTATTTGTAAATAAGAGATATTAATAGGCAAAATTGATAATTTTTCAAAAATTTTTGATTTCTGTTCTAATTCTATTGCATATGTATTTTAGTTGAATGTTATACATGTAAGATATTTAGAGTTTATTAATATCAAGTTAAATTTTAATATATAATAAGAGCTCGGGAAAATACCTACTGATCTGTAGTTGGCTTGGAGTGGATTTATAGTGATCATAAAGTGGAGATATAGTGTGGTCCGTAGGTGGACAATTAGGGTTCGTGTCCAGGTTATCCTTGGGTGCCTTACCGATGAGGTGGGAATGTGATATACTTGATTAAATTTGATCTCTTGAGTCGATTGGGTTTGAGCGGGTCCTATCCCTCGGTGGTGACCAAGATTTCAGGGTTCGTTTTCCGGCTGTCCTCTGTTGGCTGACCCGGTTTTTTGGGTCAACCAACTGTTCTTTGCTAGCAGCGTTCTTGAAAGGGTTCGATTCCTACTTAGTCTTGGATCAGTTGGCTCACGTTGGGAGTGTATCCATTCTATCCTTGGATATATTGGTGTCATATATTGGACCAAGATTAGTTGTAAAATAACTGTGGTATTTGGTTGTGGTGTGGAGATAGTATTTGATGATGGATTCTGGATCGGACTTGGCTTCGTACAGATTATACTCACAACAAAAGGACTCTAATGCAGACAGATCAACACTTAGTACGAGTACCCCGACCTCAATTGCGGGAACTCCCCCCCTCCTTGGCGTAAAGCCTAAACAGTCTCAACTGCAACAGTCTGGTGCCCCACAGAATATGGATAAATTGAAATATATGCCACTCAGTAAGAACTTGGGAAATAAGATTTTTGAACAAGGCTCAATGGCTGTACTCAATGAAATAAAAAACAGGCTCAATAAAAAACATAATTCTTTCATGCAAGGAAAATGAGTAAGGAAACTATATCCGAAATAGAAAAGATTTTTCATGAGGCATACAACGTAGGAATGGTACTAACTCAGAAATACAATGAAGCCGTCAAAATATTACAATGTAAAAAACTAGACAAGACTTATGCGGATGTTGTATCTGAACATTTGATAGAGAAAATTGATGACTTGCAGGATAAGGTCACCAAGGTGGTGGAGAGGCCTCTGGTTGAGGTGGTGAAGCAGGATGAGGAAAAGGGTGTACGAAACTATAATATAAGCATTCAATGCAAGGAGGGGAAAGAGTCGCCTTTAGAGATAAGGAATGCTGTCAAGACAGAATTGACCAGGACAAATACTAAAATAAAATTAAATGACATAATTTTTGCAGAAAAATCCAAAAGGATAATTTTGGTATCGAATAATAAGAACGAAAAGTCTACCACCTATCAGGCCCTAATAAATAGCATTCCCCTAGTAGAGAGATATAATATTAAACAGACTAAGATAGCCACATATAAAGTTATAGTCTTGGGGGTGCCTAATACGATTACGGCCGGGGAGAGAGGAGGAGCTAGGCTCACTTGCAGACAATCTGGAAATAGAGGCGGTAAGCCCAATGGGGAAGAGGGAGATGGTGGCATGGTTGCTGAATGTTGACGAGCCAACAAAATTTTCTGTTATCTAAAGGTAAAACTTGCATCTCAATGCACAGTGTCAGGATAGCACCATTTGTTGATGCTCCCCGATGCCTCAAATGTCAAGATTTGGGCCATAGGTTATACACATGTAAATCTGAAAAGCAATTCTGCTCTAGATGCGCTTTAGAACACGATACAAGAATCTGTACGGTTGAAGATTTTGTATGCAGAAATTGTTATGAACTGGGAGACTCGGAGTACCACCATCGCGCTGACTCCCCTGTATGCCCAACGTACCGGAAATATAAAGAATGTCTCATAAAGGAAAGCCGTAGAGTGACGTCTTAGGGTCACTCCTTAACTAACATATCTGATCTTACTGTCCTCTATATGCAACAATGGCTTCACAAACCCCTGTAATAATGCACGATACCATTAATGTTATTCAAATAAATCTCAATCATTGCAAAAATGCTAATCTACAATTGTTTTCATTTATTTCTGATGTGCACAAACTTTATAAATCAATAGATAGCATTCAAGTAATAGCTTATCAAGATCCGTTGATAGTAAATAGTAGATTTTATGGCTGCCCCTCCTACATAAGAGACTTTCGTTCCGGTGCAAATACCTGTGGTTTGTTATTACTGGATCAAAATATAAAGGCCCTGGCGGTAAACAAAAGTGCAAATAACAGATTTATCAAGATATACAATAATAAAACTAATGAGAATATCATATTAGGATCTCAATATTCACCACCCAGAAGTGACATGGTGCAGGACTGTTCCAACTGGACTAACATAACAGGCAAACAAGACAGAGTTATAATTTTTGGCGACTTCAATGCTCATAATACCCTTTGGGGCTATGGGGATGGAAACGAACGGGGAAGATACCTTCAGGAACACACCAATGAATTGGACTTAATAGTAGTCAATGACCCCATGGCCCCAGCCACTTTTACACACATAGGAACCCATGGACACCCAGATCTAACAATAGCTTCTGACAATATGAAAGACATGATACATACTTGGCAGGTTCTTTTAGATGAAAACGGATCTGATCATAGATATATACTAACACGAATAAAAATGACAATAGATAAAATTACCGATTATAAATATAAAACTAAATACAGTAGTTTTAAAAAAATCAATAGACTTTGGTCCGCTAATATATCCCCAATAATTGCAGATTTAATTGAAGCATATAATACAACCGAATTACAAAATATTTTCGAAAAATTAAACAACACATGGAAAGATATCAATGAAAAATCATTCAAAAAGACAAGTAAAAATAAAAAATGTAAGATAACTTGGTGGACAAAGGAACTTTCAATGCAACGTAATAAACTAAGAGCAATGCAGAGAAAGATGATTAAACAACCCCATAATATTGAGTACAAAACCAAATACAATATGGTCAGAGCCAGTTATCGCAAATCTATAACAATAGCCAAGGAACAGTCCTGGAAGGCCTTTTGTACTAGGCAACAGAAAACGTATGGAAATAGCTTTAAAATAGCCAGGGGCCTTTATAACAATCATTTCCTGGAGACCATATTTGATAGCAATACAATAGAACAGAGCTATGAAGAAATTATGCATACCTTAATAAGAGCACATTTTCAAACAAGCAGAGCTGATGGCGCCTGGAGCTCCTCTGATGAAATAGATATAAACAACCAATTGCCTATAAACAAACACCCTAAGACAGTAGACAATAATAAAACTGATACCCAAACAATAATAGATAAGGATTTTAACGCTTTAACAGAAATTGAACTAATACAAGCTGTACAAGCACAGAATGTAAGGAAAGCAACAGGTATCGACAAGATAGACGCCAACATAATAATAAACCTAACGAGGAGCTTCCGAAGCGAATTATTAAGCATTTACAATAAATGTCTGCAAGCCGGTACCTTCCCCAATATATGGAAAATATCGTCTGTTATCTTCTTCAGAAAGAATAATAAGGACCCGACGGATCCAAAATCATACGGACCGATTTCTCTCTTAAGCATAGCGGGGAAGGTACTCGAGCGTATAATAAAATCTAGAACAGTTAACCTATTGAAACAAAATAATTATCTGCATGCAAATCAATATGGTTTCCGGGAGTGCCGTGGTACCGTGGATATGTTGTATAAAGTAATAAATAGAATAAAAGAGTTTTAAAAAATATACAAATATGCTGTCCTGGTGTCATTTGACATCCAGGGCGCATTCGATAATATACTTTGGCACATAATAAAAGAGGAAATAGATTTAACCCCTTTACCCAACTATCTAAAAAATATCTTAAAAAACTGTTTGGATGACAGGTATATAATAATAAACAATGGAAATTCTCACATTAAAAACCAAGTATTTAAAGGTTGCCCACAGGGTTCTTGTCTTGGCCCGCTCCTATGGTTAATCGCTGCAAATAGAATATTAAAAACTATGAATGAGGACTATAATGACTTTTATGCCTTTGCGGACGACTTAATACTTATCGAAGCAGATAATACAATAGAGAAACTACAAATAAAAACAAATAATATAATCAATAATTTAAACAAATATGCGATATCATGGAATTAAGTATATCAGTGCAAAAGACGCAGGCGATTACCACGGGAGTGAAATCAAGAACTAAACCTCGATATAAATTAAATAATCAGAAAATAAGATCAGTCACAGAATTAAAATACCTAGGCATAATAATAGACAATAAACTAACGTTCACCCCACATATAAGATATCAATGAAAAAATAACAAACTTTATTAATAATATGTCCTTGGTGAGTGGGGTGTCCTGGGGCGTGCGTCCAGAAATTCTCAGGACCTGGTATAATACAGTCACAGAAAAACAGTTAATTTATGCAGCCCCTTCATGGGCTACAAATCTCACCAAGGACTCCGTTAGTAAACTGTGGGCAATCCAGAAATTAGCCTTAATTAAAATTTCAAAAGCCAATAGCAATACAGCTCATTCCGCCTTGTGCACTCTCTTGAACATTACACCGTTAGACATTGCAATAGAACGGGAGGTACACAAATATAGAGCAATAAAACAAAACAGTCCATTACAAGAGAGTTACCAGCTAATTATACAATAGAGAAAATAATTCCTCCCTCAATGTATAGCAATTACAAAATTAGGAACAAAATCACTACAATAGACAGTATCGAACATGACACAATAGACAATTCTTACATAAAACTTTATACAGATGGCTCAAAAATGGAAAATGGTACCGCATTCGCTTTCACGGTAATAGATAACTTAAATAGTCCGGTACATGATTATAATGAACGTATAAATATATGTAACAGCATTTACCAAACAGAGCAACTGTCAATAGTCACCGCGGTGGAATGGGCTGTAAATAATAATTACAATAAAATAAAGATCTATACAGACAACAGATCCACGGTTGAAAAAATTAAATCTATATATTCAAACACAGAAATTTTGATAGAACTGTATAAAATACTTGAAACTCATAGAAATGTTAAAGTCATAATAATATGGATAAAGGCACATGTGGGCCACAGAGGTAATGAAAGAGCGGATCAACTAGCAAAATTACCTTTAATAGAAAACCACCAGATAAGCAATAGAACCATACCGGTCTCCAGGTCCAAAATAGTGTATATTATAAATAAAAATATAAGAAATAAATGGCAAAATTGGTGGAACTCAGTGGAAAGAGTCAGATGCACTTATAAATTTTTACCGACAATCGATAATAACTACCATATTAACAATATAATAGCTACGAAATTCATTACTGGTGGGGACAGTTTTCCCAAATATCTAAAGAGAATTCAAGTTCGTAGAACCGATATGTGCGATTGTGGCCAATTGGGCGACCCATTACACTATGTCTTTGGGGACTGCCCCCTTATGCCTAACAAAGTTAGAAGAAATAGTAATGTTAATCCGTTCAAGAACTTTATGCAAATAATCCAGATACCCCATATAATGAAACTCATTAAAATAAACTATAATAAATTAATAGAACTCTACAGCACTATAAATTTCAGATATAAATAGGTGCCGGTCTCCCAGTGGGAAAAAAAAAAAAAAAAAGAGGAAGTGCTCGCACCACTGTCATGTTGACAGTGGCATTTGGATATAAGTATGATTACGCGTTCTTAATATGTATGGTAAAGATATATAATTTAACAATATATGGCAGATTGAAGGTATGAAAAAAAAATTAAAAAAAAAAAAAAAGAGAGAGAGAGAATCTGTTTTGAAACTGCCAGTGTCTACACTTTGAGTACTGCTTGGTATGCTTTGTTTGTATTGTATGTATCTAGTTTATTGTATATAGTCGTATAGTGTAAAAAGTTTATTATAAATACGTGACACTACGCAATAATTATGTGAGGGAGTAAGGTAGAAAAGTAATAATGAATATGGCCAATTGCAGATATATATAAGCAAGTGTGCGAGCACGCAATGAATGAATAAAAATGTAAATAGATAATGCGTAAGCGTTAATTATAGATTCATATCGAATTACATTATAGATTAAGAATAAATGTACTGTGGAGTAGGAAGACATGTAAATATGTATGGTAATTATATGTATGTAGTCAATTGTAATGCATGTGTTTCTTTGAGTTTTAGTTTATGTAGTAAATGGTATAGTATTTTGTGCATATAGTATAGTATATGTATACAGTAAATGGTATATTGTCAAATTTTAAAGCATGTTTTCTTTGGGATTTTGTGTACCGCTATGCGTGTTCAAGAATGTATAAATAGTTATAAGTAAAGCATAGGCAAGAAGCAAGTGTATAGGTAACGTGATTTGTAAAACTGTAAGGTAGTGCAGAAAAACTAATATAGATAGTAATTAAAAAAAAAAAAACAGAATCAATGTAACATGTAAATATGTAAAGTCATGTGAGATGTAAATAGAAAAATAATGTAGAAAATTCTAATATGATAGCTGTATAATAGTGATGGATCAATGTAACATGTATAGCATATACATATGAATTGATATGTAAGGGTGACAGAGTAAACCTGCTATCAGGATGCAGTAAATGGTAAAAGTTTTAGAAAAATTTATGGCTTATAGCAAAAAAAAAAAAAAAAAAAAAAAAAAAAGAAAAAAGAAAAAAGAAAAGAAAAAGAAAAAATCTCATATTGTATGGGGTCACGTAAGTAAGCGTTGTTCTGTTTACCACATATGTAAAAAAAAATAATAATAAAAATAATAGGAAAGGGGTTAATCACTTACATTGCCAGGATAAATTATATATTCGTTAAATTAGAGGATATGCCGTTGGATTTAGCTCAGGACCAGGGAGCTTGGGCTGTCCCTTAAGGAAGTGGTATTGAGATAATTGTTCTCAATTGTATAATATTACATGATTTCTAATGTATTAAATAATGTGTGTAGTTGTATATAATGTGTTGTTGCCCCATGTATGTAGTTTTTTTGTTCCTAATGTTTTAATGTGTTTTTAATAGTTAGTACTATATGTTATTGTAAACAAACCGCACTGAATGAAATGGATTGGTAAAAAATAAATAAATAAATAAATAAAATATAAATATATATAGATGTAATAATTGGCGGAACACGGGAACAGGAATTCTTCCCCAGTTGAAAAAAAAAAAAAAAAAAAAAAAAAAGGAACTAAGTGGACAGTGTTCTACAGCTCAGACTGTATTATGAACTGTAAACTGTGAAAGATATACGAACTATGAAAATACGTGAACTGTATGATATAGCATCATCAGCTTTTTTTTTTTTTTTTTTTTTTTTTTAATTAAGAGATTTTGTTCTGTATTACTAAGATCCTTGTTCCTTCTGCTACTGGGATTCTGCGAACCCCAGTGGCATAGTTTGTATTGTTGTTCAAAGTTAAATAAATTGAACTCTTCCCCCGGGGGGAATATTGCCGTAAACCCTTGGGTCGGCCCCCCGGTGGGTGTCTTACAATCTTACACCTTTAGTGTGGTGTCTTAGTAAAATCCAGCACACTAACAATTCACGACTGAAAGCACTACATGGATAGACAGTAATTAATATAATTTCGTAAGGAATTGAAAGCAGTTTTATTACATTAGGGGGAAATTCAAATTTCTCTTTTTAAAATATAATACATTTATGAGATAATGTCAATAAAATTTAGTTTGAATACAATAGATATTTAAAAATGGAAATAAGTTTTTTTTAATTTACATATAAAAATTATTTAATAATTAAGAGGTAAAAAAAATTTGTTTTCTTAAGATAAAAAATAGAGTAATAAAAAAAAACTGCTGGTAGCCAGTTTTGTATTATAAAATAGTCAATGAAATTACTAAAATAATATGAGAATGAAGAGAATATGTTTTCAAATTTCTTCTTACCTTGATGGTTCCATATAATAAAAATAATGTCAAAATACCAGTGCATACTGTTATGGCTAAAGCAACATGGACATCTTCTGAAATGAAAATAAAAAAGTAGGATCAATCATACATAATGTAAATAATAAAACAATGGTAGGTGAATTTCATTTAGCAAGAGAGCTACTTTCCAAACTATTTGATCAAAATTAATTCTTATAGATTGTTTGTACAAGATTTGATATTTTTTTACTTTCTACAAAATCTCCATGTATTTTTGCAGAAAACTCCGCTTAGTTTTAAGATTCATAGCTCAAAGTCCAGTGTGTATGGAAAGTTCTTGTAAACAATTCACTTGACAGAAAAAAACACATATTTTATTGGTTCTAGAAAATGAACAATCTTCTGTACACAATTCACAGAAGTAACAAGCAATAACTCTCACTTCTGACAGTCAGCTATTCAGAGAAACTTCCTCAAATGCTGCATTTCTCATAAAATAAAATCCTTCCACCGACTAAAATTCAGTGGAAATTCTTGAGGAAAATTGCCATCTGCTAGTATACAACAATGAACAGGCCCAACTTTAGAAATCTGGCGGCCTTAGGCAAAAATCAAGAAGGCGGCCCTGTACACATTTTCATACATTGAAGCATTCACACACACATACATACAGTATGCCCACTTTAAGTCCCTTGTCAACCTCTTAATTTCGGAATGGCTTCTGCTTTTTTATAAACGTGGTGTCTAGGTATAGTAAATTGGATATGAGCTACCGAATGAGACCGCTCACAGCGCCACCTGGTGGAAAACTGCAGAGTTAGCTTTCGTATCTCGAAAACGGTACGATATAGAGGAAAAAAGTGAATTGCAAAGTTGTGGAGCGTTATCGATTTAGTACAGAAAGACACCTCATTGACATGGATGTGAAAAACAGAATGGTTAAAACGTGCATTTGTGTTTTCGCGATTTCCTACACTGTGACGTCACGAAATGTGAATACAAGGAGAAAATATCTTTCGGGATAAGCACGATGCCACAACGTAACCCAGTGGTATCGCTTGCGATTCCTAGTCCAAAAGACTGGTTCAAACACCGAGAGTTGCATCCTTGTACTGATCTCAACATCAACTTGCACTTAATGTTCGAAACTTTTGCAGAATGCAAATACGTAAGAAATGTCACACCTGTTCACTTGTGTTTGTGTTTGTGTTTTAAGGCAAACCTGCACGCGGGGTATCTACCTAGGATGAGGGGTGCCTTGTTAGGAGAACTTTCTAAGGGGTTCTAACGCGTATTCACGTTACATCTGGAGAAAACCTACCAAAACTCCAGATCGTTAGATCGAGAGCCGCGCGATGGGACCCGAACCCGGGACCTTCATACCTCGGCCGTCTACCATTTTCAGTGGCATAACCACTGTGCCATGGTGAGGCCCCTGTTCACTTCAGACCACGTATAAAAGAGGCATCTTGTTGGGTTTCTACTATGCTGAAGGTCATGGCCATGGAGCGATTTTCAAAAGCTAAATATTGTGAGATGGTTTTACTGTACAGTGAATGTAGACGCACGCAAGGCATGATCAGCATCAAGGTTGTACCGGGAACGTTTCCCTGCCTTCTTCGGAAGGCCCGCATCCTTCTTATCAAACCATCCTATCTGTTGTAAAACGTTTAAGGGAGACAGGCTGCATGACTATACTCCAGTTCAACTTAACCTGACAGTACGTGGAAAGGTACGAGCGCCTTATTGCGCCGTTTGTCAAGTATTCGTGCGCGCTTTCTGGTCTTGCTCCCTTGTACTCTTTGACTAATTGCCCTATTTGGGGATTTATCGCTCGTCCTTCGTGCTAATGGTGTTCTAGTGCGTACACGTGTGGGAGTATTTACTCTAGGGATGATAAGAAAGGGAATGTAGGAAAAAACGCCGCCGGAAAAAACGCCACCTGGAAAAAACGCCACTGGAAAAAACGCCAACTGGAAAGATATTTGTGTAATAATTTAATTAAATACTTTAAATAAATTTATTTTGTTTTGCAGAAAATAGGGGGTGGAATGGGGTATTCAGTTGAATTATGAGGTTTAATGTTCTTTGTTTTCCAGAAATGGGGAAGGCACATGTCTAATTCAGTAATTCAATTTGGGCATAATTCAGTAGGCCCTAAGGAGGGGTGGGGGAAGACTTTCCTAGAAAGCTTTTGGTTTCCGTAAAAAAAAAAAAAAAAAAAAAAAATAAAAAATAAATTGCCAATTACTTAACAGTAAATGAAGCTTTCGGGGGGGCTATGACCCCAAAGTTGCATTCAGGTACGCTGATGACAAAGAAGTGTTAAGATACCAAAGAAATAAAATCCCTGCTAAACTGGGATTTTAATTAACACATAGGTGTATGTGTGTGTGTTGGGGGGGGGGGGAGAGGTAAGGGTTTATTTTTTCATGTTTTAATGGTTTTTTTTTTTTTTTTTTTTTTTGGCATATCAAAGAGAGGCAAGAGCTAGAGCTTCATAAGATATAAATTTATCTTATAAAGCTTAAAAAATGATTTTTAACCTGTTGCATTATAATATAAATACTCTTTATAAATTTCATGACAATTTGGTAAAGGGCTGAAGTGTGTAGGGCTAGGGTTCTGGCCTACGGCGCGACTGTTTTCTCCAGTTGTAACCTGAATAAGCGTTAGAACCCCTCAAAAAGTTCTCCGCTCAAGGCATGCCTTAATTAAGCAGACAGCCCTCGTGCACCTGCCATAGGCGTAATCTGAGGGGCAAGGGGGGGCAATTGCCCCTGCAGTTGTAAAAATTGCCCCCTAGTCTAGAAAGTGAAGGGGCAAAGTTATGATTTTGTATACAGATCATGCATTTATAACCCAAATATACTATCAGATTCTTAAAAAAAAAAAAAATGCCCTGCAAAAATCTACAAAAGAATAGAATCACAGAAGCTTTTCAACCGAACAGGAACGATGGCAGATTCTACCAAATGGCCAAGCTAGGTAATTTCTCAGTAACGCAAAAATCAAGGGGCAGCGATTTTAAACTTGTCTGAAATCAATTGTTCAGCGTTAGAAAAAAAGACCTGTTCCTATAAATAGTGGGCAAAAAGAGGTCATTTTCACAGGCAATGCCGCAATTAGTGTTTGTCACCCGGGGCAAACCATAATTAGTGTCCTGTGCCCCCTCGCATGGAGCCGTGCCCCATCCAAGAAACTATAACTGATTTTGGCATTCCTTTTAGAATGTCTCCCGCTGTCTGTGCTTTTACCCGCTTACCCCCCTCCCCTTTTGTTGCCGCCCTGTCACAGGTTGGGGCCAGTTTCTCATTTATATTTTAGTGAACCTAATTTTGCTGTTTGAAGGTCAGTAGCTGAGAGACAATACACTTTTATGATCGTGCTCACTTGACTTGACAGACTAATTGCGAATTCAAATGCGACGCAGTTTAAGAGAACAAAAAACGGTCTGCGATTTTATGATTTATATCTGCTGCTAGGGCCGCAACAAGGGGCACGTGCCCCAGACTTGGTAGGGGGCCGTTCTAGTTGGTTCGTCGTGAGAGACGTAAACTCTAGTTGCAGTAACTCTCTAAGTCAGTATTTCGATACCTTTAACCCTTTTAGATTTCCATGCATTAGAAAAAAATACCAACAAATCACCTCATTACTTCCTACTACAGATGAGACGGGCTCAGCCCGAGCCCGAGCCCGGTCCCGAACCCGGCTCGGGCTCTTGAAAAATTTCTTCTTTATTGAACATACTCCTTGAAACAGATTTTAAAAAGTGATTCATGAGGAAAATAAAAGTACCTATTAAAAAAAATAGGGGCACGGGCGCCTAGAAGGTGCGTGAAGCTATTTGGGTATTTTATAACGGCGGCTTATATTACTTACTTAGTCATGAGATCCGGCTGTCTTTAATTTGCATAAACGGCAAAATTTATTGTATTGTATCAATGAAGTAATTGATTTTTTTAAATCTTTAGCTGAAATTTCGGGCTCGGGCTCCGGCTTAAATAATATTACTCGGGCTCGGATTAAAAGTCCTCGGGCTCGGGCTTCAAAAAATGAGCCCTCCTACTAGCAGCATTGCTCCCGAGCACTACGGAGAAGCAACGTTCGACACAGAAGGGGAACCTTCACAGCTATTGTTTATAACGATCTGCTGATGTACATATAATTCTATTTTCTAGCATTTCAAAAAATTCGTTTAAAAGTCTAGCTAAGATAATATCTCAGAATATTAGTTTTCTTTAGTACATAGTATATGTACATTCACCTAATTTATATATCCTCCCCCTTTATTTTCGACAAAACGTCTTCAACTCAAAAACTTACATAATTTATCAGGGGTCGATCCAGGAATATTTTCCAGGGTCCCATTTTTGTAAAAACTGCATATTTTTGCGAATTTCAATGCTTAATTTTGTGAATTTCAGCACTTATTTTTGTGAATTTTCAAACCAAATTTTAATAAGTCACTTTTTTTTGTTAATTGATGAAACAAATTAAAATATAGGGTAAAATGGCAGTGAAGGGCAGTTTTAATCTACTGTTATTTCGTGAAGGGGTTCCGTTTAAATCTATTGTAATTTTGTGAAATGGCTACAAAACGGATCCAATTTTTGTTTGTATCGACCTCTGTCCCCCGCTTATGCCGAGCTTTTGGTTAATGAAATCATGCTAAAAGTCGTTCCAGATTCTCAAATTATTAAATATCTTTTTCCACATTACTTTTCTAAAAATATTTACAATACCACGCCCCCCCCCCCAAAAAAAATAAATAAAAGATAAAATAAAAAAAAATAAATTAAAATAGCGTACTGGACTCGTAAAAATTTAAAATTTTCTGTCCAAGTCAAGGAAAAACACGAACATTGAGCTCAGAATGCTGTAACAGGTCGCTAGCATTAAAGAAAGTGCCGTGGGAAGAGAGGTTACAGAAAATAGAAAATGTGCAGTGCAATGAGTTTCATTGTAATGTACTTCAAGCCTCGCAAGAAAAGCGGCTTTTTAAAGCCTTGGTTTCCTGCTGGCGTCCAGCGTCCAGCGACCAGAGTGATTAATGACCATAGCGGGTGCCTCTCGCGGCCAAAGAACGCGTTTATTAAAAGGTGGTTTCCTTCCAGCGTTGAGCGAGCGTCGCTGGAGACGTCCAGATCTCGTGGACGCACGAAAGACCCCGGGCGTTTTTTCGCGGTTGACAAATTGGAGCGCTTGCCGTCGCCGCTTGCAGGAAACCCGGGCTTAACAAGGCATAAAATGATCGTTTTTCTGGACCTACAAACAAAACTCAAGAACATCTTGTCATCACTAAATGACCATAAAGATTCTGTGAAAAATTGGAGTGATTTAAATGCCGAACGCGGCCCTTTTTATCTCCCGTTAACTCAAAAATTAGTCACATCTGGATTCCCTTAAATAGACTAGGACCAGTTTTCCCCGCAAGCATATTGGCTTGTGAGGGAAGGGAACTTTAAAAATTTTTGTATGTAACATGATGTTTTATATTTCAAGTCTGTTGTTAATCTTTCGCTACCTGGTTGGGGGGAAAATATCCGACGAAGATGTCCAAGAGGGTTGGAGGGATTATTGAATGAGCTGCAAAGAATGGATTACAAAGAGCCAAGCTAAATAAATGATGTCTGTGTGTTAAGTTTGGTTAAGTTAAGTGAATTTTACCAGCCGAATATCTGTATTCTGCAGTGAAATATTAACTTGTTTTGTGTATGAGTACAGGTAAGTAGTTTTCGTAATTTTCTTTCAAATATGTAAATTTTAAATATTAGTCTATTAAATTTTAAGTATTAGCACGGACGTACCTATAGCTTTCTCATTGGGGGGTCAAGCGAGGGCGGCCATAAAGGGGCCCTTTTTGGCCGTCCTTCGACCAAAAAGAGGCCCCCCTGGATTGGCCCCTCTGAAATATTTTGAAGGGGGCCCCTAAATTTTAGGGGGGCAATTGCTCCCCCCCCCTTAAAATTCAAGAAAATTCAGATTCACCCATTTGAAAATAGTGGTAGTCTACAATGGGAAGCATTTTGTCCCCCAATGTTACATGCCAATTTACGCCAGTGGAAACCCGGTCAACAATTTCACAGGGGGCCCTAAACCAAACTACCTTTTTAGTTTTGTTTTATCTCACAGAATGAAAACTTCAGATTTCTTTAAATTATGCCTCACCATGGCACAGTGGTTATGTCATTGGAAATGGTAGACGGCCAATGTGTGAAGGTCCTGGGTCCGGGTCCCATCGCGCAGCTGTCGATCTAACGGTCTGGAGTTTTGGTAAGTTTTTCTCCAGATGTAACGTGAATACCCCCTTAGAAAGTCCTCCTACCAAGATACCCCTCATCCTTGGCAGATCCAGTGGCGGATTATTGCAAGTTTGTCGGTGGGGGCGGTATCTTAGAAGATTGACATATACATCCATTTTATGGAAGTAAAATAGGATCTTTTACATAAATTTCTTTTTTCTCGGGGGTCGATCGCCCCCTCCGCCGCCCCCCCCTTTAATCCGCCCTTGGACAGATCGACCAAGAGTAGCGTTGCCATAATCACACAAACATCTTTAAATTATATAAGTTGATTGATAGTTTTAGTATAACTCTGCATCGCTGAGAACTAAAACATCGGTCTTTCTACGTACAGTGTTCTTTGACAGTAAACCACAGTTATGTTCAAATGTCATTTATTTCATCTTTCACCGTGGAAGGAGAGAAATATCGAACTGGACCACTCGCGGACGTAACTATAGCTACCACATTACAACATGGGGGGGTCCCAAACCAGGAGGGTAATTATATCCTACCACCACCACACCCTGAAATTTCCGGACTGAATAGTCTGATTTTCCAAAATGTACTTACGTTTTTTTCACTCTAATCACTTTTCTTGAACTGCGATAAAATCGATTCACATTTTCTTTTAGCGGACATGGTTTAAGCCTGCCAACAGACTGCGTTTACACTCAAAGAAAGAACTAGACTGAAAAAGTAAACGCGTATTCGCTTCAAAACTCTGTGGTATGGACTAACTATTGTGATCCTTTTCTCAGAATAGATAAAGGAGGCGTCTATGGACTAGATACAACTGACGAATTAGGCAATAAATCCTTTGTCTAGTGGGCAACAGTATGGGGCTGTAAATTTCTTTCTCCTCCACCAGCTTCCAAACTTTCTAGTGTCTTGAAATTCGATAGCACTTGCATTGTCTGTGCGTGCTTTACAATAGTGTAAGATAGGAAGGAAGCTTTTTACGTTAGAGTTTCTATTCAATGCTTCTAGCTAACCAAAGACCACACCTATCTTTTTTCTTTCTTGTTGATGTGTGAGAGTCGCAACTAAAAGTGAAAAATTATGCTTCACTGGACAGCTAATTTTCACCTATACTATGCTCTGAATAAATACTGCTCAGCTATACGAATATAATAATACCTAATACAGACAAATTTAATTACATTTTTAGCTATGATGAGTAGCTGTTCAGGCCAAGGTGGCATAGTTTTCTAACGAATTATTATAAAATACTCTGGGTCCGGGTTCGATACCCAGCAATAACTGGGGTATCTGCGATGTCCTTGTTAGGGGTAATGACGGTCACTCATTGAGTGCCCCTTCACAAACGGCTATAGCTTTTGGAGGCCACCAGCCAAGGCTTAATGTGCCAGTGTTGTGCCGTCAAAAAAATAAAAGAAAAGAAGGAAAGGATGAGTATATTAAAGCAAAATACACACCTCCTTCTCATTTAAAAAAATCATGTAATTTTTAACAGAATTAAATGACACCGGGCACTTCTAAAAATTCAGAATATCTCTTTACAAACTGTAATGTATAAATCTTACAAGCTTATAAGGATTAAGAAACATTCAGAAAAAAAAAAATGACACGCTTACAGTATTTTGTAAAATGTTTTATTAATGAATAGCACTACAGCCAATTTTACGGTGCAGTTTTTCTCTGAATAGTAATTTCCCCCCCCCCCCCCTAAATGCTGTCCTGCAACATCTGGCTGGGTTATGTCGCAATTTTTTTTTTTTTTTTTTTTTTTTTTTTTTTTTTTTTTTTTTACAAAAATAGTTATTATTAGAAGTGTGTCACAAGGTATCATAGTCGTACAAGTAGATCAAACTGTTACCGTGTGCTTTTAGTTTTTAAGATATAGAAGTAATTAAAAACATTATTTATTAGCACTCGGGTGTTATTTCTTTCAAGCACGGGATTTTGTCTACGTGGCGCGCCGTGGTCACTTTTCCGTTTGATTCATGTTTTCTGCAGAGTGATTTGATATTGCTAACGGAAACATGGACTATCCCTTCAGATGATTTTCAAATAGCAAGATTCACTTTGGTCGAACGGATCGACAGTGGTTTCCAAAACAGAAAGCCATCTGGAGTTGCTAGCGGATCATGTTGCTAACGGAAACATGGACTATCCCTTCAGATGATTTTCAAATACCAGGATTCACTTTGGTCGAATGGATAGACAGTGGTTTCCAAAACAGAAAACCATCTGGAGTTATGATTTTTAGAGAGAAAAACTTTATAAAAAGAATATGAAACACTTTACCCGTGCCTACACGAGCCAGATCAATGGCTTCAAATGGTCATTGCGTATATTCAAGATAAACTGAGATTTGCAATTACATATGCTAATCCTCGAATTTCTTATAAATTAGATGCTCTATTCGAAACGTTACTGAAGGAGGATGATTGTAAGACTGCTTTAGTAAGAGATGTTAACATAGAATTAAATTCCGATCAAGGTCCGATTTCATAACTGAAATGGATAATTTAGATTTTCCATTACTCACTAATCCAAAACATTTCACCACTGGGGGCGAAACAACAATTGAAGCAGTTTTCAGCAACAAAATTATGCGAACAGGAGTCTATATGATCATCTATAGTTATCATTTTCCTCTATATGGCAGAATGGATTGAATAGATTAAAAAAAAAAAAAATCTGAAATTCTTCCAGCCGAGTGCGTATATAATATCTGGAAGAATTTTAATTTTTTCTTTTCATTTGCCACACCGCGCGCAGTCATTTTATCCATGCTAATTAATTTAAGTTTAGATGTGCATTCGAATTTCTGTGACAGAATCTTATATCAAAAGGAGACTTGAATCTACAACTCAAAGAAACAAAATATATTTATTTCTCATACTTCTAATTTTTTTCAAAAAAAGGCGTTGTCTCTTTTAAGAATTTTTTAAAAATATTTTCCAAGCTAAGAAGTTTATTTACCCACAGGCCTAGATCCTCTTGTAGATAATTGGCCTTAATCCCACAACACAGCACATTCAACATTTAGTGAAACTTTTATAATTTAACACTTTTTTGCAAAAATTTGAATAATTAATATTTTTGTATTCCATTAAATTTATTTAAAGTTTTTGAATTCAGCTTGGATCCCAAGGTAATTTTTTGTCCCCCCCCCTCTCCAACACTGAGTACCACTGCTTTATATGAAAGTTTCAGCTAGCCGTGAAACTAATTTCACATTAGAGAGGAAATTACAAAATGTAGAGCTACTTTCATGTTAAAAATACACAGTGAAGAACAACATGGCGCTCTTACAGGGAGGAGGAAAGCAGACGGGAGTCCCAATCCACTCCCATACCTTCAGGCCTTTAGCTCGACGCTCGTTTCGTTGTCCATATTGTGAAAAAGCCCGAGATGACACCCCCCCCCCCTCGCACTCGTCTCGTGACCTGTGGGTCAAGAAGATGGCATTGTACATCGGTCAACCTTCTGATGTCAGCAAACATGCAGCTTCCGCGAAGCTTCTTGCATTTTTTAAAAATTACCCATTAATTTTGAGCGTGCAAAATTAATGTAATTGTTATAATTGAAATAAAATTGTCGAAATTCACAGGCAAAACTTTTTTTTTAAATGTTATACTTAAATGAGGCACGAATGCAAAAAGGTGTTCGGCGAAAACTTGCATTTTGCTTTGACTAAGGGGGGGGGGGGTTCAAACCCCATGAACCCCCCCCCCTTATATACGTCCGTGAGTATTAATTAGTCTAGAGAAAATACTACAATGTGCTGATCATTTGGCTTTTTTTGTCAGGAATTCGTTAAGGAGAAGACATCCATTATAGTTGCTCTTTGAGAGGGAAAATGTAGTTTTGTTTAAATTAAAAATTATCCCTCTCCTTATTGGAAAGCCCCTTTGAAAATCAAAGGGAAAGCCCCTTTGAAAATCAATGTCGGCCGCTTCAGTTTTTGACCGTCAAATGTTTCTTGACAGTCAAGCCCTGCTGTGGTTGTGGAGTTTTTTTTTTTTTTTTTTTTGTAGTGAACACATAAATTTGCAATTTCCAATCCTTCCAACGAACTTTCTTTTCGACGTACACACAGACTTTACCGCTAAAAGCTGATTCGGTCCCCAGTGATACCAGTGGCTGTGGAGTTGTTTTGATAAAAGGGGAAAAAAAGTAAGCCCTTTTATCTATTTTATTAATTATACTTTTTGCACTATTTACTTTTTGTTTTCAAGAGTTAAAAATAACTGTTCTCAAATTTCATCCGTTTTAGTACAGTATTTTTTCCATTGTTATAGAAGAAATATTTTATGATTTATTAATGACTATGTCACTTTATCTCTCACCCCCTTTATTGAAAATTGTCCGAAAAATGTGTCTCAAAAATGCGACATAAAATTAGGAATAAATTATTGAGTATTGAATTGTTTATGTTTTTATTGTGCAATGTCTTATCCTCCTGAATTCCGTATCCCTCGATAAACATTTATCTACTTACATGCGACATAAATGTAAGAATAAATTCTTGAGTATTGAACTGTTTATTTATTTATTTTTTTATTGTGCAATGTCTTATCCTCCTGAATTCTGTATCCCTCAATAAACATTTATCTACTTAACTGTAACTGTGCTCGCACACGCATTCTTTTTACTTCTTCTATACTTTTATCACTTAGCGTAAATACGGGTTAGGACCCCTTAGAAAGACCCACACGGAGGGCAACCCACCCATCGGCCTAGATATTTCGCGTAGCTAATCGGCCCGTAATCCTACAAACACAAATAAATCTATACTTTTTTCCTTCTTGATATTACCTTTTTATGTGATGTGCCTGTTTCTTCCATTCTAATACAATGTTATGTTAAAATCCCACGCTTACTATGTTTGTGTCATAACTCTGTTAACATTTCTAAAAGGTTATGGACACCAGATGGATTCATTTATTTATTTGCTGATTTTTAACGTTCGTTTCAAGGCTGCATCATTCATCATCAAAATGGCAACTGGAACTTGGCGAATTAAAACGCTGAATAAAGATAATTTCGAAACATGGAAAATGCAAATGAAAGTGCTTTTAATAATGAATAAATGCCTGGATTTATGCATCAGGTTCAAAGCCTAAACCTGAAGTTTTAGAAAATGACGAAAAATCACAAGAAGAGTTCGATACGTGGATCCAAATGGACGAAAAAGCAAAAGCAGATATAATTCTATGTATATCGCCATCTGAACTGTGAACTCAAGCAAATAAAAAATTGTGACACTTCATCAGATGTCTGGGAAAAAAAATGGGAGAAATCTATCAGTCTAAAGGACCTGCTCGTAAAGCTGCATTACTGAAGTCTTTAATTCAATATAAGATACCCGACTCGTCTAATGGAATTCACGACCATTTGAGAAAATTCTTCGACATAGTGGACAGATTTTCAGAAATGCATATTAAAATAGAGGACGACTTGCTGACTGTAATGCTGTTATATAGCCTTCCTTCTACTTTCGACAATTTCCGATGTGCTATGGAATCACGAGACGACGATAGACAAGCGGAAGACTCAGGTGCTTTCGTGGCTGCTCCTAGAAAACCTGCGTCAAAAATTAAAGTTATGGAAAATACTCGGGCCAGCCGACTCATAAAATTAAGGATGCATCGAGAATAACTTGTAAAAGGTGTAAACGCATCGGGCACTGGGCTACCGAATGTGAAAGTGGAAAAAAGAATAATTTTAGACATAAGCCTAACAGCGTGGGATTCTAATCCACTCTGGATGACTCGCCGCTAGGGTTACCAGGCGAAATCCAGCAACCCTACTCGCCTAAAGTTCTCTCAACAATATCAAATAACGAAAAGGAAAAATTTTGGTGTGTTAAGATAGATACTAAAAATTATATATAAGTTACTTCAGTTATCATCGACCCACGTTTGCAATTGCAAGGAAAGACCAGGAAAACTTCCCACTTCCAATCGATGAATTAAATGTAAAGGAAGAATAAAAGAAAAAGAAAAAGGGGCGAGAGGTAAAATGACATAGTCAATTAATATCGTTTTAATATGGCAATAATGAAACTAAAAAATTAGGTGGGTTCAGGGTCTCCTGACGAGGCTCGAAGACTGAATTTATACCCTAGTAGCAATGGATGATTGGCATTTCCTTGGACGATGACCGGTTTGATTGGCTTCTCATCGTTACGCGAAATGCAAAGCTTGGCCCAGTATCCAAAACTTCATCTTAAAAGGGTGCATGGGATGTCCACTGCAGATACTGATTGGGCCAGTACCAACAATTTCATCCTAAAACGGTGCTTCGGATTTGAACTGTCCAAGGTGCATGGGCCAAACGCTTGTATTTGACCCATTGATACACTGAACTCAAACAGTGCTTGGGCCAAGAATCAGAAATACCTCCCTCATCGGAGGAAAACCAAAGTGCAGATTACGCATGCGCGCTCTTCCGTTCTGAGACTACCGATCAACACCGACCGCCATTATTTAGCAAGTCTACGGAGGAAGGGAAGAAAACAAGCTACTCGCTTGCTTGCTTTGAATTGGTATGTATTATACTTTTGTTTTATTTTAACACAGATTCGATTAATATAAGACGAAATAAATATAACGAATTAAATGGTATTTGTTTATAACAATGTTTTAAAAAGAACTGTGCTGCTAACACTTGTGTTAGGGTTAAAAATCGTAACAATGTTTACGATTTTTAACCCTACTTACTTTTTCCAATTCTGTTATTAGTTGTAAAGTGTTTATGTATCGGCTCCGTAATTAATTGTTTCACCGAAAAAAAAATGTATTAACAAGCTTTAATAGTAATTAAATATTCTATATTATATACATTTGCATACAAGTGACGCCGGCTGTCAAATCAACTTTCTGTATAAATTCGAAAAATATTCATGTAAGCGAAATCCCCTTAAAAAAAAAAAAAAAAAAAATGAAAAAGAAACTGCAATTTATGTATTGAAACCCAAATATTGAATACATTTTGCTGGATTCAGAATAATGAAGATTCAAAATAATGCTAATGTTTTTTCTTTTGAATTTAATCTAACATATGAAATGTATCCACAATATTGGGTATATATTGGAAATGTTTCTGAAGATAGTTTCATTACTGATTTGAAGTTTTCAACAGTAACTCATTATTGTGAAAACATTAAAGTCATAAGCCTGTATGTTTAAATAGTAGCAAGTTACTATTTAGCCCAAATATCTTTTCAATGTTTCCACAATTTTAAGTAAAAATTGGAAATATTTATAGTGTATTCTTAGTATTGACAAGTAATTAATTTTTAAATATTTTTATACCATTTTTTTCTAATGCTAATATACTTAATCATTCATATTATTATTACATTGCAAATAAAAACTGATATTGGTAAAAATTAGCAACATTTATCCATTATATTGTCCATGTTAATGAATTTAAATATATTTAAAATCTATCCATACAGTTTTGTGTGTATATTGTAAATTTCCCTCATATTGTACAAATATTTTTAATGTGTCAGCATCTTAATATCACAGTAATGCTGGTGAATTAAGGCTGTATTCAATTATTATTTCAAAATTTAAAATCTGAGAATTAATTTTAGGTGCATTTATGTACAAATTTCTGAAAAAAATGTTTATAATTAAGTGAAATACTACTGAAAATCCTGTGATGATCAGACCCCGATTATTACAGGAGCAAGCAGGGCACATAGGGGTCCTTTAATTTTTTCAGAATATGAATTTAGTTATTAAATTTTGATTCTAAGATTTACTAAAATACGTGTGTTTTTCCAAAAGTTGGATGTCTGTGTGGCAAAATAGATCCCAAATGGATGGGCCAATTTTAATGTGGCTTGTTTTATTTTAAAGATGGTACAGTAGAAGACCCAAAATCCGCACAGCTTGGTTCCAGACCTTGTGCTGATTTTAGAATTTTGCAAATTTTGGGTCATAATAGGAAATTTATTCTGTACAGGGACGTAGCCAGAAATTTTTCATGGGGGGGGGGGCTTACGACTACTCCAACTCACATATATGCATACATGTGTGTGATAAGGGAGTGAAGAATGTACATTTTGTATGGCAAAAAATTCCTCATGGGGGGATGACCCCCCTAACCCCCCCCCCTTGGCTACACCCTGATTTCCACCCCACTCAGAAAATAATAGAAAAAATACAATAAAAATCAAGGGAAATAAATCATGTTACTTATGAGAATCATGATAAAAATACAGAGGATTAATACGATATACAAAATTATGAGATTGTAGTACAACTTATTTAAACATGTATATTCAATAGTAGTTTAGGTCTTGTGGATGTTGTAATTATAGTTTTTTTTCCCATTATTTTCTGTTCCGTAACACAGCTTTGCTGCTCTACAAATCTGACATATTTCTTTCTCACAGCCTAACCTTCATTAAATGTTAATTTATCAATTTTTTTTATCATCCTCACTTGTTACTGTGTAATGTGACCATAGTTCAGAGTGGCTTAGGTCCATAACTAAATCTCAAAATTTTCAAGCTGAACTTTAAATTAATCCACGAATATGTAATTTTCTCCATTTCTTATGTTTACTTATTTCGAGGGTGGCTGAAGCCCCATCAGTCACCCTGTGGCCAAGGATGTACCCGGGGGGGTCCTGGAACCCCTTCGAAATTTCAGTTTTTATGAACAAACCAATAATACTTTTCGTAAAATCATACAAGCTGGTGCGCACCCCATGTAAACACGGCGACAGTCGCTGGAGCTTGGCGGTTGCCAAGCACAACCATTTTGCATGATCAACCATTGGCCAACCATTTTGCACGATCAGCAAAGTATTTTAACACATTAAAATTGTACATATATTCCTCTGACAAAAACATTAAAACAAAATACACCGTCCATATTTAAGCTAAAAAACGTCAGCAAATTCAGTAACAGGCAATTTAAAATGAGCAAACAGTCGACCATTTTTTAACTAAAAAAACTAGAGTGGATTAAGCTACCTAGTTGTACAGCTAATGTAAACTGGGCAAACACTGGCCCATTTTCAACTAAAAAAAACATCAGTGGATTAAACAACTTAGTTGTATGCCTCATATAAAGTCTGTATGATTAGAATAGCACATAAATAGCACTTACGACAACATAAAAACATTGAATATCAATTTAAAATTCACATTAAAAACCTTCAACATTGCAAAGATTCGTTAAAAAAAAACTATTTTTTTTAATTAACTGCTCAGAAATGTCCCTAACGCCCACCGGCTTATAACGTAACACCAGCATGCGTTCTTTTATTTACTTTTATATTGACATTGCATTTCTAACAAACACACACACCGGCCGATAACATAAAACCAACATGCGTTCTTCTATTTAGCTTTATATTCACACCATATTTCTAGAAAACACACACACACTTTCTTTTCATACAATAACATATTTCATTCCTTTTTCTGGATTCCTTCCCTTTTCTTCCATCCATAACATGAAGCAATTTCAAATTCCCAAACTGACGATGTATACGTTTTTTTATGGTTGCCAACCTAAACAACCATCGGCAGGGTACTTCACTCCCGCTGAGCTTCGCTCAGGATAGCCAGAACCAACCCCAAATCAAACATGTAAACAAGCGTCAAAATGTAAACAACACTGCATGCAGAATATAGTCCGTCCTTTTTGTGAAAATTTTTGCCTTTTTTATCTTTTGGACCTTCCCAGAAATTTTTTCGGGTACGTCCCTGCCCCTGCTCTCTTCTCCTAGATCTGCTACTGAATAATTTGCTTTTTTGATAATTACTTAAATGTAAACTTTAACTGAAGGTTCTTACATTCATATAAATTGATTGATTTAGGAAATTAAATGTTTATGTACTGATGCTCATTTCCTTGAAATCTAGGAGACTGTTAATAACAGCAGTACATTGGGAACCATTGTTGAAGGTGGATACTCTACTTTAGACGTTTTAATGTGCGTAAGTATTTATTTATTTTTTATTACTTCCTTGTATGGAGTATATGGAAGTAACGTGATCGCAAAAAATTTTGGGAGCCAAATTTTGACAAAAAAACAGATTTTCACTACGGCTAAATTTACTTTTAAGAATTTTTGCGATGCATCGCATCGTACGCTAGCATGCACGTTCATATAAATGCATGTACAACAGATTTTGATCGACCGCAAGTCTATTTTGACATGTTTTTCCATGCTGTCTGTACGTACGTTTGTATGTAACTCGTATATCTCAAAAACTATTTGTCGTACAATGTTAAAAACTTATATTTAGGATTGTTGTAACATCTAGTTGTGCCAGGGTTTAAAATACGGTCGCATTTTTTGCAAAATGCGAAAATGAAACGAGAGGGTTTTCGCTTTTTTTGCGAAAACATATTTGGAAAAATACTAGTGAGCAGCGGAATAATGGCTTTTCCATGCTTTGTTTTCAAGAACGCGTAGAGAATGTTAATGTATTCCATTATTGAATATTGTGCAACCATCCCAATGCACATAGTTGATTGCTACTGAATCTTGTAAGATCTAACATTAGAAACCAATTATCTATAGGAAACATTGATAATCTTCTAATGATAAATATAGAAGGTCCAGAAAGGGAATTTTTCAACTTTAATAAGGCTTTTGAAAAGTAGTTGAATATGAAACAAAGAAAACTAGTAACATGTAAAAAAAGTTTTGAAAACAATAAAATTAACATTATTTTTTATCTGTTTGTCATTTAATCATAACAAATATTACATATATTACAATAGCTTTTAGTCAAACTTTTGTCTCACTGGTAAGTACAGATTTGAATTACTTTGTCATTAAGAATGTTTTGTAAAAATGTAATCCTTTACAGATGTGGCTGATTTTTAAAGGTAAGTCAGCAAATGAAAATCAAACGCATCAAGATGTCAAGAAAGTGGGGGAATGTGAATTTATAGGTATATTGGTCTTTTAGCATTTTGCCAAAGCTTTTTTTCTCATTTTAGCTTTTTTGCTAAAGAAATTTTTAGCCCAGGTTAAACCCTGAGTTTTGCACCTTACCTTTTGGTCCCGATCGACTGGATAGTTTATCTACAGGTCCGCCCAAAAGATTATAAATACATTTCGCTCTATGGGCAGAAATTCACCAACTCTCATATCTCAAAAAGTATTGGTCGTAGAATGTTGAAACATTACATTTAGGATTGTTGTAACATTAATTTATGTTAGTGGTCATTCTAAGCTACATTTGACCTATGGAATCCCTGTTTTATCTGGAATTTTTTTGCAATATTTGTTTCACAGTGTCTAGTAAAAGTTAACCACACTGTCTTTCTCTATTACTCTTTTAAATTCCTTCTCTGAAAGCATAACATAATGAGTGAATATCCCCTAAAATATAAAATATTGTTAATTTCACAGTGTATTTTGTATGTCAATCATGGGTGCCCATAGAATTTTTTCTCAGGGGAGAGTGGCAAACTTAAGAGAAAAAAAAACATTAGAGGGGGACAAATTTGATTTTGTAACAACTTTAGTTCCAATTTTGCTTTCTGATGCAATTTGATTTACATCATAAGACAATATGCTAAATCTGAAAACAAGGGGGAGTGCAAGTTCCCTACCTTTCACCCCCCCCTTATGGGTACCCACAGTATTAATGTTATATTCTTCAAGTATTTAATCTTATGCTGTGGTTTTCCGAACATGCAGGTGGCAGAACAGATTTCATTATTGACATTCTTGAGCAAGCAGACAGCATAGATTTCAGCCTTGCAGCGTTTGGGTCTTCTACTGGGCATTATTAAAGGTAAATAAAATTATGATATTGGTAAAATTTACTTTTAACTGGGATATAAATACAAAATAATTTTAATCATTTTTTCTATTCAATTTCAATGAAATGTATCTGCAATATTGGCTATATAATAGAAGTAGTTCCACTACCAATAAACTTTTAAATAGTACCTCACAGGATTGTAAAACATTGAAAACCCAAACCAGTATTTTTACATAGCAGCAAGTTAACATTTAACCCAAATGTATTTAAAATGTATCCACAATATTAGGTAAACATTGGTAATATTTCTAATGTATTCCTAATATTGACAAGTGATTATTTTTAGATATTTTTATAGTATTTTTATTTTTTCATGTTCATATACTTATTCAATATTATCATTAAATTGGAAATAAATACGAATGTAAAATGTAATAAATTAATATTTACCCATTATATCGTCAGTGTTAATGAATTTAAATTAAATATATTTAAAATGTATCCACAGTATCTCGTGTATACTTCCAATTTTTCTCATATTGCACAAGTAAATATTTTTAATGTGTTTATCACTCTTTATTTGTTATACATTATTTTTGCATTTATAATCTGAAAAATAATATTTGTATATAAATGCATTTATATACGAATTTCTGAAAAATATATTTTAACAAATAAGTCAAATATTACTGAAAAATTTAATGTAATATGATTGTTCCATTATTATCATGGGCAAGCGGGGTACATGCCCCAGTCTCCAAATTTAAAGACTAAATTCTTGCAGAATGTGAATTTTGAGTATTAAATTTTTCAAGATAGTAAATGCTTGTTTCTTTTCAAAAGTTTGACTCTTAGTGGCAAAATAGATCACAATCAGATGTGCCTAGTTTCTTTATGGTTTGTTTATTTTAAAGATGGTTTAATCAGGATGTTTTAACTATATTTGATAATATTCACTTCGTCTATCCCCTTTACATAAAGCTTGCTGTATACTTGTTCAATCTCAGACAATTCAACTAATTGTTGATATTCAATTAATTTTAGCAGCAGAGTAATCAGTTACTCGTAAACAGATTTACCACTTTCAGTAATATCATGGAAAAGTCAGAATTTTAGTTGTACTTTTTTGAGACTTCATTTTTAATAAAGCTTGTTTCACTTATTGCAAAAAAAAAATTTTCATTAGCATTCACATTTATCTGTCATATTTCATGTTAAAGTCATTTAATCATGACATAGATTTGTACTAGAACACTGTGGAAAATACAGAAAGACAATTATCAGAGTCGGTGAAGTAAGAAAATGTAACGGGCCCTCATTTAGACCCATACTTCTGACCCAAGCCCTGTAGTCCGGGAGCCAGCTGACATATTCGGCTCATCATCGCAAAAAGTCTGAGATTTTTTACATTGGTTCATTTTATATTGTAAGTAAAGAAAGTAAACGTCAGCTGATAGAGTAGCGGTGGGTGTAGCCACCCAGGCCAATCCTCAGCTGGTGATTGAAAGTTACAGCGTCTTGCTAGATGTAGAGGCGCCTGATGTATTTCACTTGCATCAGCTGATCACTTTTACACTGCGAAAAATTCAGCGGGCAACGTCTTTCAGGTAACTCGTGCTCAACAGCTGAGCAAAAAATAAATTACACATAACTTGAGTTACGAAATAAATGCGAATTTAAGGGAAATTTTCTTCAATGTTTACATATAGGGGAAGGTGGCCCAAAATGATTTCCTTAAGGTGAAAACTTGCAGAAAATAACATAAATGTCAAATGAAACTTTGAACCTTTGCCACTATATTTTACATTATATTTTGCATAATAAACATATTTTAATAATATTTTAAGCCCAAATTGAGTAACGAAAAAAATAATAAAAATAGAATTTCGAAGAGTCCAAAGGATCACTTCACCCATGGACATAATGGTCCTTCATTTGAAAATAATTGCAAATTGTTTTTTATCGGCAGAATAAAAGATGTAAAAGTAATTATGAGTATACATGATGAAATAAAATAAGTTTTACAATCATATAGTTTGCATAATTTATTTAATGAAGATTTTAAAATAGAAAAGTGTCACAAACAGTAAATGCAGAAATGAATTAAATAATTTAATGGGGAGTCATGCATTTTGAGAACGTTTGAAGGGCTGCCATGATGATTAGGGCCCGGGCTGCCCACTTTAGTTCATAATACTGGAACTTGCCGATAAACATAAACTAAACAAGTGCAATTCACATCTAAAAACATACTCTGTTCAGTCAACCAAGTCATATTTCTGTATATATTGTATTTCTAAATAAATAGGAAAGTTAGTGCTTACCTCGTAATAAATATGATAAAACCCAGTTTTTGAAGAATTATACTCAGACACATAATACACCGATTGCTTAAATATCGTCATTGCTTCTACTTGACTTGGCACAACTGGTTATGCGTTGTCCGATAGGTAGCGCGAATTGTAACTAAGAAAACATACGTGGATCGTTTTGCCCGCTAGGATTATTTTGGGCCACCTTCCCCTATATTTTTCTTTTGGTATTTTAAATATATAATTGAGAATTAAAAAAAAAAAAGATTTAGGTATCTTCAGTTGATTTATAGACTCACTGTGAGATGTACAATGTAACATTAAAAATTGATAGATATCAGAAACCAAGAAAGCTGAACTTAATAAAATAGTTCTTTATAGAAGTTACCTGAAAGAAGTTGTCCGCTGAATTTTCCGCGGTGTAAAAGTGAAAGTAGCAATACGCTGTAACTTTCAGTCACCAGCTGACCACTTTTTCACCTGATCCTGCTAAATTTTATTTCTTATAGTGATTTTTAGCAATATTGTTTTGAATGTGACCTTTAGAGGAACATAACTAAAACCTTTATCAAAAACTATATATATATATATATATATATATATATATATATATATAACTAACAAGTAAAACACAAATCATACTACAAATAAGACATATCTCGCATAAAAATATAACAGCTATTAGCAAGAATTAGAAACCAGATTTTGAATCCAAATAAAGTGCAAGAATTATTGTGATAATATAATGGAACGGAAATTATAACCACTGTCACCATCGTCAGGGGCCACAAACAGTGGATTATAATTTACAGCAAACCAAATAGTAGGGTTTCGGTTGTGTGGCATATCAGAAGAGATATTAACTCCACACATCTGGGCCCTACCCTACTATATAAAGGAAAGAAGAAATCGAAAAGATAACAAAAATTAGAAATATAATTTTACATACCAGACCTTGAGCACATGGAAATTTTATTTGAACAATTGATATGTGTTGCCAATGCTAAGAATTGTAAAAAGTGAAAAATGGTGTTGCCACTAAATAAAAGTGTAAAAGTGGAAAGAAGAAAGTATAGGAGTTGCCAAATACTAAAAGGTAATATTATTAAATTTTAAGAATATCCAGGTATATTAATATAATAAATATATATTGAATAATAATAAATTAAAAAGATTGAATAAAATAAATAGTATAGCAAAATTAAATATAACATATTGTTTAAAAAAATATAATGATTATTATTATTGACAAAGTATGTATAATAAGTTATTGTATGACAGAAGATTAATCTAATAAATAAGAAAAAAATAATGTTTAGGACAGAATAATCACAATATAGGAACCCCGTTTTTTTTTTTTTTTTTTTTTTTTTTTTTTTTTTTTTTTTTTAATGCCTCCAGATATATATATGCATGCATATACACATCCAAATTGTTTTTAAACATATTACTTTTTTTTTTTTTTTTAAATGAGAAAAACTTCCTCCGCCCGACCCAACCATCCAATTACAACCTTAAAACCAAAACCCCACCCAACCTCCAGTAAATTAACAAAGACATTAGACACATCATTATCAAGAATTGTATATAATAGATATTAGGAACTTAGTGGGATAGTTGTATTGTCTAGCTGACAGAAATAGAGATTTAAAATTGGAGACTTTGAAATCATCAGAACATAGAAACTTGATTCTACAGCAGTGATTATAGATGATATTGCGAAATACAGATTTATGTAAGCATGAGGAAAAATGAGTAAAGCTATTTACTTTAAAGCTAAAATCTTTACGCTTATCATATATATTGAAACTAAGGCTATTTCTAGGAGTGATGGAGATACTTAGATCTAGAAAACTAACAGAATTGTTAAGCATATCATTTTTAATTAATTCGAGAGCAGATGGATATTTTATGGGGAAGATAATGTTATTATTATTAGTAGTGTTTACAAGTAAGATATCATCTATATATCGTTTAAGAATGATGTGTGTATTAGTATATTCTTTTTCATAGTAATATAAGTAAAGATCTGCAAGGTAACTAGATGCTGAACCACCTTGTGGTATACCATGATTTTGTAGATATATTTTATTGTTATGTAGAATAAAATTATTATAGATAATAAATTTAGATAGACAACTGAAATAAGTTACATCAACATGGGAAGGGAGCTGAATATTGTTAACACAAGTTTCAAATAATTCATTAATTACATTGTAAAGGTCGTCAAGAGGAATATTGTTGAATAGATCTTTAAAATCATAGGTATATAAAGAGGTAATATTACTAATAGTACATATTGTATTGCGTAGATCATAACTATTTCCTATAGAGATAGAGTAATCATTACGTTTTATATAATACTCATGCATAACAGACAGTATCTTTAATAGAAGTTTACTTGCTACATTGCTATATGTATTACATCCTATTGTAACAGTTCGAAACTTTAAAGGCGATTTATGAAATTTAGGGATTAGTACAATATAAGGATAGTTTAGATTATTATGTTGTAGGTTGAGAAGTTTATAGAAAGCCAGAATTTTTTTGTTACAAACTACAGTAGACAAATTAGTAGAGGAATAGATACTGTTATTTACAATGGTAGAGGCTAACAAGCTATGATATAACTGTTTACAAATAAAATCATAGTTATTGGATGATTTATCTACATAAGTAATTATGAAATACTGCTTTATAAAGTCTATTTGAGTATGAAATTGACTATTGAATGGAGAACTATATTTTACATATTTTGCAATATTTTGCTTAAAGATTGAAAGTACTTTTACTTTCCAGGTAGTGAAGGCTTCAATAGGAGTGCTGTATTTTAAGGCAGTATTATATATGTAAAAATCTAAATCATATGTGAATTGTGTTACAATGCCACTAAGAGAGTGTTTTGAAGGAATACGGTGTTTAGAGCCCTTCTGCATGAGTTTTTTTAACCTAATATCTTTTACGATAGCTAGATCCCCAGTAATGATGTGTCCATAATCCCTATTAATGAAGTTCCTATAGTGATTGTCATTGCATATACAGGGTGGTGTATCAGAAGGGTTATATGTTTTTGAAAAGGAGTTATAGTTAAATAGTTTCCTACCAAAGGGTAGGGGATATTTAAAGGACTTTTTAATAATGACATTTTTGATGGGAAAGTAAGTGTTATTAGTAGAAAATATTGTATTGAAGTTTAAGTTATTGATTGCAGGATTTGTGAAAGTAATTAATAAGTTAGAATTAGAAGGTGTATTATTACTGTTATTGGTTAGGTTTACGGTAAGTGCAGTGGCTCGTGCAACAATGAGATCGAAGAATAGGTGAGAAAAATGTCCAGAAATGTTAAGATTTGAAAAAATAGAAAAATACTTAACTAAAAGTTTCTTTTTAATGGAGTAAATGAAAGTACGTATATTAATCCAATTATAAGTACTGGTATAGTAATTATATAATTTTAAAATAGCAGATTTTATATAACTATTAGAATACTTAGGACTATTACTCTTTGTACGTTTACCTCTAGAAGTTCTAAGTGTTTTATTATATATAGACAAGTTTAAAGTATTATAGATTGGAGAATATTTATTTATGTTAGTAGTGCTAGTATAATATATTAATTGTTTATTATGAACTAATTGGTTTAGACCATACGGATAACTAGTATTATGAAATTGGATGAAGTAGTTTTCTAAAAAAAAACGTTCATTATGGTTCTTCTTTATAGATAGAATAGTGATATTAATATTATTGAACCCATGCATATGAAAATGTTCATACTCAAAGTTATTACCAGAAAGATTACTAGGATAGTTCTTAACATGATTTCGATGTAGATTAATACGAAGGTGTAAAGGATTACTAGTTTGGCCAATATAAGCTATTTTACATTGATTACAGGTTAACATATATATATATATATATATATATATATATATATATATATATATATATATATATATATATATATGAGTTCAACAAAGGTCATAGTTAGCAGGCACCACTGACCGACAACATAGTTGCTAAATTTAGAAAATGACCAAAAAAAAACTGTTGTGAAAATTAAAATATTTATTTAAAAAATTACACCTGCTGGAAACCCCAAGCATCTCGACAGTATGTGCAGGCATGTTGTCACCTAAGCTTCTGCTTGACTAATATCAGAATATAAAAAGAACTAAAATTTTCAAAGGCTTAGTTTCTCACAATTGGCTAACCATTGTACCATTTTTGTGTTCAATGCTTAAAATAAATGACTGTATCCTTAAGCGAATTTCCCTCATTGTATGCTATAGGTAAAAATTAGCGGTCGCCACTCGCCACGTGGTGATTAAATGTCCACAAGTGGCGATAAAAGAAATTGCCATTGGTCGCCATTCTCCCACTGTCATATCTTTTTTCAGCAATATAAAACAAAGAATAAATGTTAATCTAAATATATTCAAAACATTTTATTAAAAAAACATAAAGTTAATATAAATATGTATTATTCTGCACGATTTCAAAGATATCTTGATTTCTTTTAATGCTTCTGACCTAACACTCATATTCATAATAAAAGGTTGTTTATTTTTATAAATTTATACTCTTTTAATAAAATTTAATTTTTATTGATAGTAAAAGTAATTAATTAAATTGGTTTTTAATGATACGAAAAAAATTCGGCTGGTGTGTGGCCATTAACTCAAAAAAGTGGCGAATAAAAAAAATGTAGGCTACTGGCCACTGGCGATTAACCAAATAGCCTAATTTTTACCTATATTGTATGCTCACCTGTAAGTTTCATTAATTGCTCATGAGTTACTGTAGTTTCCGTATATCACTGATTTAATTACATAATTTTTAAACATAAATGATACTGGCAACAGTTAACAACTTGAGAAGTCATTTTTGGTATGTGTAGGTACTGATTGGGACAGTAATGATTTATGAAATTATTGATTATGAATTCATTATTTAATCACTCTTAGTAGGCCGACCGAGTTGTATGGTGGATGAAGCACTGTACTCCGGTTTTGGGTTCAACTCCCAGCAGCCAGGGTTTGATCCCCGACTGGGCATTGTGTCCGCCCCTTCGTAGGGGGTAACGCCGGCCGCCCACAATAAAAGGGCCACACCTTCGGGCAGTTGTATAGGACAATGCCTAATTGGCAAGTTCCTGCTCGTTTAAAAAAAAAATGAAAAAACTCGTACTAGTTATTCAGATTTTTAATTTTGTCTTGTTTAATTTTATTTATTTACAGGTGCTGCTCGAAACTTCAATAAAGCCCTGATGGATGTCCAAGTTACTAGTTAATTAAAAAATGTTTGATGAGGGCATGCAACAGCAAAAAAGGATGTCTGGAACGGGCTTTGAAGCAGAAGCAAATTTTGTATCAATAAATAAACTTTAATAAATTTTCTTTTAAAACTATCTCTCTTTCTCTATTTCTGAACTTCAATAAAGCCCTGATGGATGTCCACGTTACTAGTTAATTAAAAAAATGTTTGATGAGGGCAAGCAACCGCGAAGGAGGATGTCTGGAACGGGCTTTGAAGCAGAAGCAAATTTTGTATCAATAAATAAACTTTAATAAATTTTCTTTTAAAACTATCTCGCTTTCTCTATTTCTGAAGTGCTGAAGTTGATCTTCGGGCATGCAAGTGTTATAATGAAATATATTACATCTAAAATGTAATACATTTAAAGATTGTATTAAATGACTATTAATTACACGCCGTTACAGTATTTAAAGTTTGACACTTATAAACTTAAAAGTCAAAATATGAAGAGAATAGGTTGGAGTTGTTGAACAGAAAAGACTGTGTGCAACTTGATTTTGCCTCTTCCCAAAATATATTGCTGTACATAAACCTCTTGTAGAAAAGTAATCTTGGTCAAGTCTCGGGGAACCTAACAGCTGTGAAAGTGTAGACTAGATATTGTTTAGAGGATCTGAAAAGTTAGCTAAGCTAGAACGCTTTATAGAGGTAATGAAAAAATCCTGTACCATGAAATTAAGGTTTTAAGTAAGTAATTTTAGGCTAAAATAAATCTAACTAGTTTGTTATTTGTAGTTTTATGGGTTATTGTATATTTGCATATATTTTTTTGCATATTTTAGCTTTGTCATCTGAATCCTCCCTTTAAAAATGAGAATTTCCTGATACTAACTGGCCTGGCACGTAACATTGGGGAAGCAAAATGTTTCCTACTGTAGACAACACTATTTTCAAATCGGCTATATTTGAATTTTAGGGGATGGGACAATTTCTCACTTTGCCCTTAAGTTACACCATAGCTGAAACATTTATCTTCTAAAAATACATGCTTATTTTGCAATCTTAGGCATGCTATCTTTTGATTACTGCAAAAGATGAGTGCAGTATTAAAAAAATAACATAAATAGCAGGGTCTGTATGCCTCCCGGATTTTCATTTTAAAAATTATGGCCCGTAAAAATTCCCGTCTTTTATGGGAGACTCCTGAAATTTAGTAACTAATCCTGGAAATATTGTGTATTTCAGTTTTTGATCCGATATTTAAAGTTTCAAAATGTTCTACCGCAGTTATGATCTACTGAAAACAATCTGAAATTATTATCCTCTGTTAACAAATTTGAAAGTTTTAGTAAATGATTTTTAAATATTATCATTTTGTTTTGTATTGTTTGTGTAAATGTGTATGGTTTCTAATGACGATTCATACATGTGGGTTTTTTTTTTTTTTTAATCTCTCTCTCTTTTTTAATATAAAACCTGTAATTTTCATTATTTGAGGTTTGCAGCTATAAAGTAATGCTTTACTTTTAAAATGAAGTACATTTTAATTCATCTACTGACCAACATTTTTCATTTAATTTTTTTAAAAGGAATTTAAATTAGTTTTAATATTTTTGTAATAAATACTTATTAATTTAAGAAAATTAGGAATGTATTATGCATGAGGCTGGCCTAATCAAATTTTTAAAAAAGACCAAATTTTGGTAACACATTACAGTATTATGCACATATTTTTATTAAATGTTGGATAACATCTTTGTGAACTATGGGTTTTCAATTATAACAGGTCAAAACACTTTTCTTAAGTGAAAAATACATTAACTTCAAGAAAGAATAAAATTTTAATGCACTTAGAACCTTTCGACTGCTCCTGGGAAAACTCCTGGAATTTACAATAAACCCTGAAATGAGTACGTAAGTTGCATTGCAATTTGAATAATTTTAGAAAACTTATGGTTGTTTCTCAAAGATTAACTTTCACTCCGAACAAATGTGGGTTACCACTGGTCAGGGAATTTCATGTTGGCGAAAAAATTGCAAATTTTGGCCCCAAACTTGGAAAATCTGTGTTTGTAAATAAACAATGTTTAACCTTAATTCGGAAAGCTAAAAATGTTATATGCAAAGTTGACATAAACATAAAAAATAGTCTGGATTTTTATAACATGATAATCCGGAAAAGACTGAATTTTTTTTCAGAAATTGAGTGTCAACCCTGTGTTGAGAAAATTTGTTATTGGCGAAAGAATATTTTATTGAGCAAATTTTAGCTCAAACTTAAATTTTTTACTTTAACCTACACAAATTATTTTTTAGTTTGAAAAGGTTGTTTTTCATACATTATTTGGCATATTATAAAAATCACTATTTTAAAACATTGAGGTTATACAACTGCTTAGTAATTAAATCACCACCTAATATTTCTTTGTCATGAAAGAGGAACACATTGTATTTTACATTTTTTGAAAATGAACCTTCAGTTTCTGAGGAAATTAATAAAAATATTTAAAGAACACTGATATGCTGGTACTGAAAAAATTACAAATATATCTTATTGCAGGCAATACACACTTTTGAATGTGTTATTTCATCATTATCTACAACACTGTTCATTGATATGTAAAATAGGGAAAATTGAAACAAATTTATCTAATGAAAACTATTTTATATATAAATGGTTAAGTAAAGATTGGTTTCTCTTTTAAATAGAAAATGACATTACCAAGATATAAATATTTTATTACAATTCGGTAAATTATCTTAGTTTTGCTAATTAACAATTTAGCTTTTATCAAACTAAAATCATTGAAGAAATCCACAAAACTAACCTTAATAAAGTCCTTGTATCAGTGTTTCAGGCAAAACAAAATTTAAGGATAATTAATTGACTGGAGCACTGATCGGACTAATCTTTTAAAAATCTATATCAGTTGAATAAAAATAAATTGGAAACTGATACGTCCGAGGCGCTTCGCCCATCGTGACATAAAATTAAGTGAATGGGCCAGTCCCTTTGAACCCATCTAGACGCGATAAAAACATAATGGCAAGTAATACCATATAGACGGCATTTGGCCCATTATAACACCTAAAGTGAATGGGCCAATCCCTCTGAATCCATCGCGGCTCGGCGAAAACTCATTGGGTACTGATACCTTGGCCGGCGGCAAGTCCAAGATGACATAAAGTGGATGTATCCATGCACTTTCACCACGCCCGGCCCGATGCGTATTCACTGGCGATTCGCTACGCGGCCAGTCTCCTGCCAAGGGGAAATTGCCACTAGGGTAGTTTATATATATATATATATATATATATATATATATATATATATATATATGTGGGGGGGCACGCATATATGGACTTTCATTTAAAATGACTTTTGCCGCCCCCCCCCCATTTTCGAAGCCCAAGTTACGCCCATGCCCCCTGCGAAACTTTCAAAATTAGTTATTAAGAGCTTTCAGTTTAATAAGTTTATCAATACAAAATTATATCTCATACAACCCCCCGAAAAAGAATTCTGGTACACTCCTTGCCACATCGACTAGTATATAACGACTATGTTACATCATAAAACTATTAAAAGTAGAGTACTATTAAAAATGGCGTTTTTTCCGGGTGGCGTTTTTTACGCTCCCCTAAGAGAGGAACGACATTCCTTCAACCACCCTTTCTTGACCTTCCCCTGAAAGGTACGAGGAGGCCAGAATTGTTCTGAGAAATGTCTCCCCTTTTTCAATGCAAAAATGTGACTGGGACGCGTGTGCTTACGGGTTAATATACATATTCTTTTTAAATATAAAAGGAATTGAGAATGGTTGACCCTGCCCCAATCTCACAAAGATGAAAGGCAGTGTTGTGGAACTAAATTAAGTGCATCCTAAATTAGAAAACACATATGGGCAACCTCCGGCCCGTGGGCGGAAGGGGCGGGCATTTGATCGGACCAGCAGGACATATCGAACGCTTATAATCCATTGAAAACCCATATACCCAGATTTTAGGGTGTTACCGAAGTCGTGGAATTATATAGTCCGCGATTTCACTAACACTCTAAAATCTGGCCCGCAAATTACCAGATTGCCCATACCTGGTTTAAAATTTTGAAAGGAGTTTATCTAGTTTTCTAGGATATTATTTTTCACATTATCAAGATACTATTAACCCTCCGAGCGGCATGGAGTTTGCCTAGAGATAACTTCAAAAAGGTTCCAGTGTATGGGATCTGTATCTCTCGAAAATGCACAAGAAAAACCTGCTTCCCCCATTTCCACATGGAAGGCGTGGGAAACAAGGTAATTAATAAACTGCCGACGTGACAGCCTACCTACCGACTGATAAATGACTTTGTATTTTAAGGAGCACATGTCCGGTGAATGTGACCAGGGCCTTCTCTATTGTACTGCTCGGGCCTGCTACAGTGCTTTCCCCCCCACTGTCCTACGTCACAAAACGGGTCTTGCTTTCTCACCACGTGCAGCTTACTTTACCTAGGATTCAAGAATGTACTAGTCGGAAGTTCAGTGCAGCTAAGTATGTGTTAAAAGCATGTGATTAAAATCTTCCAGAGTGTGAATATGAATAATATTTATAAGTGAAGTGCATTAAAATGTGGATAATTTTGCCTTAATATTAGAAGGTAAGTGATCTTTCCTTTTTTTTATTATTAAGTGTAGTATAGCCTTTCTTTGACTTACTCAAGCTATCCTCAAAAGAAGAGCCGCTTTTCAAAATATCGAGTTATAAGTCTAGGGGAATCTTAAATATTTTAAAACTAGGTACTTTAAAATATAAATAATAGAGAGGATGTAATGTCTTTTCCCGTGCTTCATTATTTTATTTCTTTCACTATATGTGTTTGTACGTTTATTTTTCGAAAAAGTCAAACTAAAAGGGTTATAATTTGATGCAGAGTCAATCATATATCTTTTAGTGTTATTTAATTAAAGCACATGGTGAAAAATGCTATGTATTCCTATAATTTCTAATTGAAGGCTATATGCAACATTCAGATATAGCTCTCATACACAAAAATTGTATTGTAACACGTGAAAATTATTATAAAATACTACTCATTTAAGATTTTACCTCATTATTTTATACTATTTTATACTTATCATTTTTATACGCTTAATGTTAGCAACATTGCAAAGAAAACATCGGGAAAAGGCATTCTGAATGTTCCATTCTCTCTCATACATTTTGATTCGTTAATACACTGTTTTAAAAATTCTTCATTTTTTAAATGAAAGAACTGGGACTGCCTTTTGAAGGGGGAAAAAATGTTTCATGCCACTTGTTTAGGAAAGAAAATTAATCTCTTAAGTGACTTGAAATTTTTCAGGATGTCTCTTCACAAGCTATACTACACACAATAATTAGCGATAAATTATGCCAGTTATGGAACTCTGGGAAAATTCTTAAACGTAGAATTTCATTGGAATATTTTCTGAAGCATGACATATTTAGTATATACTTAATATAATAAGGTCACTACATAAAGGTTTCGATTTTTTCAGATGCCTCGTAGATGTTGTTCACCATTAAAATAGTGCTACATACATTTCAAATTTTTGAAACTCTAATTTCCGAAGAATTCGAAGAACTCTTTTTAAATATTAATTGTCAGAGAAAGCTTCTAACTAGACTTGTAAAAGATAAAACTTCCTTATCAAATGATCTTCCTCTTAATGTTTGTTCTTGTGGGATATCGTCAGAAGTTTTAATAAATAAATGGATTGCTATTGCATGCAATATCTTTTTAAATAATTATTGCAAGCAGCGAAACGACCGAAATAAAGAAAAAAAAATGCTAAAAAGATGCAGAAAAAACTTTCAACTCTGGGTGATTCATTTTCCTTTTTTACATTAAAAAAAAAAAAAGTCCTTGTATAACTTTAACACTGTACAATTTTACAAATGCTTTTTTTGAAATTATTGATTAATAATATGCCAATTTAACTGAAAGAGAGTAAGTCAAATTTTCACTTTATTTTCCTGCCTTAATCTAGAGTATTTGAAAACAGTTTAAGCTGAAAGCTTTTTAAAGAATGACTGCTCAAGGATAAAATACATTTTTGTGTTACAATATTAATCAAATGTCACAAACTTTTCACCTTTTTTCAATTATTTTATGCTCACGTTATTCTAGAAAAATACAGTCATATGAATATTTTTTAATACACTATGATTAAAAAAAATTTGTATGAAAAATGTTAATGCCACGCTTAAATTTTCAAAGTTGCCTCAAAATATTGTTGAATAAACATTGTATTTTCATATTTTGTATTGTTTCTTAAACACATATACATATGCAACATTTTCTATGTTATTATACTATTAACTTTGTTCAAAAAGGTTTTCTTAAAATAGGAAAATAGAAGGTTTGCACTTAAATAAATGTGTTCAACAACCAGTTATGAACTATAGTAAAATAATATTTTTGTTAAAAATTGTCTACTATCGTCAGTCTGATATCAGCGTTTCAGAGTTGGATTTCCAATATGAACTTTTTGAAGAAAAAATTATGCTAATGTTCACTTTTAATAATTTCTTAAAAGGCAATGCATTTATACTTACTCAAATCGCTTTATTCAGTTAGCTTTTTTCAGAATTGGTATATTTATTAAAGAGTTTGCAGTGAAAAATTACATTTAGCGAGTTTTGGGAAAGTTGGAAACATGATCAATAGCAAAGATTTCATACCATCCATTTCGGTTATCTATACATGATTATTACATTATTCTGAATTTAATTTAATAATGGTGAGCAATAAATATATTGTCAGAAGAAAGAAAACTATTTTCAAATCAAAAGGTTTCGCTAACGATTTCCATCATTTTTCTAAAAGAAAGTTGAAATAAACAAATAAGGTGATTACAAAATTATAATAATAACATTTTTCCTTTTAGTCAATAAATGTGGTACTGCTTTCAAAAGGCTATTTTACAATTTTTTCGTAATTAAACACTTTGAATTATCCCTCCGTTAAAGGTATTTGCTCAGTATTCCTTTTCTCCAGCGGAACAAACCGGACTCATTTCTAGACCCCTTCTTTTCAAGGAGCAGGCCCGGTGAGTAGAATAGAGAAGGCCCTGTGAAATCTCAGAGATTCCGCCGTTTCCTAGGTCGAAATGTTTCAGGAGTGAGCCGACTCGAGAAGGTTAAGTTGTTCTTTTAGAATGGTTTCCTTTGATAGATCAGTTTTGTTTTCAAAAATGTTTACATTATTTACGTTTAAATTTTCACTTAAAACTCTTGAAAGAAAGTCAGCTGGATTCTTAAATCCAGGTATATGTTGAATGTTGTAGTCAAATTGTTGTAAGTATAATAGCCATCTGGCTACCACTTCAGGTTGTTTCTCTAAATTGAGGTGAAAAGTTAAAGGTTTGGCATCCGTCAGTATAGTAAATTTTCTCCCAAATAATTGTTCATGAAAATGCTTGCAAGATAAATAAATTGCAAAGAGCTCTCGCCTTAAAGAAGGATACCTTGACTCTGACTCTGAAAGTTGTTTGGAAAAAAATTCAACACGAAAAAAATGTCCATCATCTTTTTGCATAAGAATTCCACAAACGGCAATTTTTGTGAGCGTCGCACACTAAATAACATTCCCTATTTTCATCAAAATTTTTTATAGTGGGTTTACTCAAAATGATTTTCTGTATTTTATCAAAGGCCTCCTGACACTGTTCAGTCCAGACAAACGGAACGTTCTTTCTAGTTAAGTTCACGAGAGGTTCGACTATCTCTGCATAATTGAAAATTAAATGTCGAAAATAGTTCAGCATTCCTAGAAAGGTCTGTGTCTGCTTCAAATTTTTGGGAATTGGAAATTTATTGACTTTATTGATATTATCCTCAGAGGGTGAAAAGCCATCTTTATTTACTGAAAAGCCTAAGTAGTTGATTTTTGTTTTACACAATTGAATTTTTTGAGTATCCAAAGTTAAGTTAAATTTTGCCATTCTGTCGAAAACTTTCTGAAGAATTATTTTTAAATGTGAAATAGTGTCAGCTGCTATTATGATGTCGTCGAGAAAAAATTGTACGTTAGGGCCTTTTAAATCATTTATACATTTTGATATTAAAGTATGAAAATAGGAAGTGCTATTTTTGCTGCCAAAAAATAATCTGGTTGGCTGAAAATTTCCCAGTTCACAACAAAATGCTAATTTTTCCCTGTCAGATTCTCTAAGTTGAATTTGGAAAAATGCTGACTTTAAATCTAAAACACAATAAAAATTCTTGCCTGAAATGTTATGCAAGATGTCAGAAATTTTTGGAAGGCAAATTTTGAATGATTCAGTTATACAGTTCAGTAATCTATAATCTACCACCATGCGAAATTTTAATTTTTCTTGCTTATTGTTTGGATTAGCTTTCTTCTTAACAAATAAAATTGGAAAATTGTATGAACTACTAGAATTTTCAATGATTCCTGCATCTAATAAATCTGCAATTTCTTTTTGTGCAAAATCTTTGGCTATTTTCGGAATAGGATATGGTTTGGTGGAGATAGGAAAGTTGTGAAGTAATTTAAATTCAGGAACTACAGCATCTGTTGAGCCTAAAGTTTTGTATGATTTGGAAAAAATTCTAAAATTTTGCATTAACATTTGAAGCATATCTTTTTTATCTGTCTCATTGAGGTGACTTAAGTCAAAATCCTCTTCTGTTAGTTCCTCCTGTCTTAATTTTAAAACTTCAGTTAAATTTAAGTTGTTTATTTGAAAGTGTTGATCCTCTGTATGCTGTATAACTGAATCCTCCTTAAAAATGTGCAAAGTCCCCATTTTAGAGTTCTTTCGAATAATAATTTTGGTATCTAAGGGATTTTCGACTATGGAGTAGATAGAGTTGTCATGCGTCAGTGTGTGCAAAGAATCTTGCATTATATATTGTAATTTAGAAGAAATAGGATTAAAAATAATTTGTGTTTCTTGCTGAAGTGACTGAGGAATGCTTAATTTAATTATATTTGTAGAGTTAGGTAAAAGTGTTACATTATTTACAGATCTAGCAAAAAGTTTTTGTGAGTTCTTTAATTTTAAGTTGTTATTGAGATTAATAGAAGGGGTAGAATGTTTAAATTGAAATTCCTGATTGTTCATAATTAATTTCTCATTTGCAGTGTCCATAATAATTTTGTTTCTCTGTAAGAAGTCATAGCCAAGAATTATTTTGTAATTAGAGTTCCAGTTGTGCTGAGTCACAAAAAACTGGTTCTGAAACCAAGTGGTGTTAATTTTAAATTTAATGTTTACTGCGGAAAGATATGGTATGGTAGAAGAGCTTAAAGTGTGAATTTTGACTGATCTGGATATGTATTCTATTTTGGTGGTTTCTTTAATTAATTCCAAAGCACTAGGCTGAATGAGGCTGAGATTTGCACCTGTGTCTAGTAAACTATCAATATTGTTGCTACCAAACTTTAATTGTATGATAGGAAGATGGTTATTTTTATATTTGCACGACATGACAACTAAGTCTGTATCCCTTATTGAATTCTTTTGAATTTTTCTGTTTTTCTTGTTTTTTTTTTTTGGAGTTACTCTTTTTTTTTGTCAAATTTTTCTTTTTCTTTTTAGCATTTTTGGAAACAGAGACTTTGCTTGTAATCTTATCATGTTTATCAAAATTGTCTGACTGGGTTCTTGCTTCTGATGATGTTGAAAAATTGCAAGAACCCCATTCTAGTTTAAATTACTTCTTCGATATGGGCGTTGTCTGTTTTGTCTTCCCCTAAAGTTTGATCTAGCATTAAAATTCCCCCCAGAAGTTCTGCCTGGTCTGTGTGACTGAAAATTGTTTTCGTGATTAAAAAAATTGCCTCTGTGGCTCCTAAATTGTCCTCTTTGTGGACCAAAATTCCCCCTGCGTGAATTATGAAAATTGAAATTGCCCCTCTGAAACCTTGGATAAAATCTACATCTGATGGTTAAATGTGATTTTCCACAAATTAAGCAAAATATTTGATTATTCCCATTGTTGGCTGTTTCTTGATTGTCTGTATGTGCCGTGATGTTATTTATCGTTGTATCTGATGTCAATTTTTCCATCTTTTCTTTCAATTGTAGCATCTGCTGATTGCTCTCAATCTGACTTTGAATGAGTGCTTGCATTTCCGTGGAAAAAGTGTTATTGGCCTGGTAAGCAGGATCATTTAAGGCATTCTCAATATTTTTTGCTGTTTCAACAGCATCTTCAAATGATTTTGGATTCAATTTCTTGACCTCTATTTTAATATCTGGTCGCAGGGCATCATAAAATTTTTGTAGTTTAATTTTTTTTGCTACATTTATTAGATCATTTGTGGAGGCATCACTTATTTCAAGATAGGCATTGGCTTTCTCCTCAATTTTTTCCGCCAAATCACTAACAGTCTGGCCTGGCAGCTGAGTGATATTGGCAAAATTGCTTAGTTTTGTTAGAAAGGAATCACTTTTCGAAAATTTCTTGATTAGGGCATTTTTTAATTGCTGTGCATTGGTGGCCTTGCTGGCAATAGGATCATTAGCTATAAAGCTAAGCGCTTTCTCCTTGCAGTTAAGTTTAATGACTAAGAAAGTTTTGTTTTCAGGCCATTTTTCTAATGTGGCAACGTCTTCGATTTGTTTAATGAAAAAATTTATGTTCTCTTCTTCCTTACCGGAAAAGTAAGGCAAGTTACTCGCCAAACTGGTGTGAATTATGTTTTTGGCCATTGTACTTGATTGAAAGTAATAAAAATGCAATGTTGAAAATTATTAAATGTAAAATATTTAGATGCCTAACATGTGTCTAAATGCCTCTGTGTAAATATAAATATGATATGAAAATAATAAATTATATATATATACACTGGTAATAACAATAAAAATATATAAATATTCACTATAAAATATACATTCTTCACCTAATTTCAAAATCTTTGATTTTCCTGATTTTATGCAATTTCCAGGTGAGTGTACTAAGACTTATTTGTATTTATTTTATTTCATTTTTATATATATATTCATATATATATTTTTTTGAATATTAAGCCTAGAATAACCCGGTAGTTTAAAACACTCTCACGGCACCATTTTATGGCGCCTAGGCATTAAAAACCTGAATTGTGAAAGATAAAAATGACTTATTTTATTTACACTCACCTGGTAAGGAATAAACACTCAGAACCTATATGTGATAAAAGCTGAAAAGTAAAATTTACCTAAAATTCACTAACTCAAATAAAGCAATTCAAATTTTGAGCTTTGTTTTTATTGATCATAATGAATGACAAAAACATTAAATCATTTCTTGGCTAAATAGGTGTAACATTCAAATATGAGATCCCTACATGCTAAACAATTCAAAATTTCAATTCAATTCTGATACCTGACACTAACATAGGAATTGAAAAAAAAACTGAAAGCCAGTACACCTTCAAGCAAAAGTCATAATACTCAAGCACTTATTTGTGCTCTGTGATAATTGAAAATCATTAAAATTGTCCCAAACTGAAATATGTTAAAAGTCTGGTTAAGTTGAGTTTTAGAACACATTATCTAGGAGACGAATCAATTCTAAATTTTCATTAACAGTTCTTATGAGAATCTTATAAAAAAGTCCTTTGAACTTTACACTCAATGCGAATCAGTTTTTAAGTTCCATAGAAAGTTCGTGTGAAAGTCTTGTAAAAGGCACCTTTAATACTACACCCACAAATCTTCACAATATTTGACGTACATGTCGTTGATTATCTGTTGATGAGTGACACTCATTTGATATCATCTATATTAATTTTTTTGGATTTGCATAAATCTTCACAACAATTGAAGCACATATCGTTGATTTGTATGTAGACACGTGACGCTCACTTTCTTTTAAGATCAGTGTTTCATTCATCATTGTCGTTTTGCCTCAAAACAGGAAAAAATACGAATTCTCTTTGAACAAACACTTCTGTATTTCTTAAGTTGAATAAAATTCAGGTGTCAAAATTATTTCTTGAAATTTCCATTTAGAACTTGACAGAAGATTAGCCTGGGGCTCCCCACGCTGCAAAATGGCTCGAAGCCTAACAATGGAATGTATGGGGAGCCCCTCCGCAACACACACTTCTTACATCACGACTTTTCCTCAACTGATTTCTTAGCGTCTCTCAACGTACTTATTTTAAAAACTGTTGCCAGACTACGCGTGAGGAAATTTTCCTCTTTCCTCTCGGAGTCATTCCTTTCGACTCTGCTGATCGGAGATACGGAAAACCAGTTTCTCCTATGACGTAGCGTTTCACAGACTGGGGACGTTCGCAAGGCGCAATTGATGACGGTTAAATATTTCTCTTGCCGTGAGTGGCAAAGAGTTGTGTTGTTTACATACACATGTGTGTTGTTGACATCTGCTAAGAGTCAAGTCTCGTGTTCTAGATGAGTGTTACATTTTTATGTAACACTCATCTAGAACACGAGAAGTTTAAATATAATTTTACCGTTTTTGTTTTTCATCTTTTTAAAAGCACTTTTGTAGGGGAGGATAGATAGAATCTTAGAAAAGTACAATGATTTAGGGTTGGGGGGGGGGGGTTGTTGAATAGTTATTAAGTTATTCAAAGTGTACGGGGCCCAGTTTTAACGAATTTCATAGATGGGGGCCCATATTGGTCATAGATCGGGCCCTGCCTAGTTATCTGCCTCTTTGGGGCCTACATTTGCATAAGGGTCCAGGGCCTCAAGAAGTCTTCAGACGACCCTCGTCATTCGGAGTGACCCCCCCTAAACTGACAGTCTGGAACCGCCCCTGTTTCTGCCAAAGAGCAACGTCTGGGCACGTAGAATATTGTGTGCATACTTTAGTGTTATAAAATAAACTAGTCCTCTTTAGAGACCAATGGTCTTCTAAAGAGGAATTCTCTTTCAGCAGCACAGTGTGATATGTATGCAAGGCCTCTAAATTTTGGGCTCCTGTCTGAGCTCGGCTTGGGCCCTCTTTTGTTTTTTTTGGGGGGGGGATGGTTAATCTAGGCCCCTTAAGACCATTTGGGGGGGCGTCATGACCCCCGTGACCCCCCCGTCTGGAACCGCCACTGCGTCACTTAGTGCGACGTTCCTGTGCAGTTTTAATTTTTTGGTGCCATTTTATCCGAGTTCAAAGTTTATGCTGAAGTTGCGTTTCTTCCTGAAATTACAGTACCTAAACAAGACCTCCGAGGTTGGGAAAATAAATTGCAAAGAGCTCCTATATAAAAAGGAAAAAAAAAAAACCCTTACTTAATTGATACTTATCATGACCAAATGCATAATTTGCAGCAGGGCCTGCACTTATATCTGGCAATTGAGGACTGTAATATTCTGATGCTAAAAGACCATTTGCATCATGAGGAGTAGCAGTGCCTGTGGTCACCCATGATGGAAAATGACTGCGAGCTTCTGGGTGTATCAAAACACTGAACAGCAGGGTAAAAGCCAAGAGATGCAGCACCTAAAAGAAAAAAAAAATCTAAAAAACTTAGCTATTACTTAAATAAAAACACACAAACACTACACTACAACTAAGACATGCTGGCATACAAGCCACAGAGTATAAAAACACATTTTCACCAGAAATGCCTCACCAGTATTAGGGGAATATTGGCACATGTACAGCTGCGGAAAAAAAGGCCCACTTGCTCTTTATTTCGCCATCGTTCGTCGTATAGCAAAGTTATATATACCATTCGTTTGCAAATAACGCGTACTTTAATTTACTATTAATTTAATTTGCATAAGGGGCCGTCTTCATATTTAATTCTGCATCAACTTCGTTTTTCTCAATGGCAACCCCATATTTTGACTTTATTAAACGAAAGAAAACCTTCAAATTACCCTAAATATAAATTTTCACCAATTTTCTACGATAATTTCCGGAGATATTGCGAATTCATTTTTGCGCGTTTTTAAGGGACTTTCTGCAAATTGAAAAACGCTATTTGTAGGTTCCGAACCTTTCGCCTTTCATTTATTTCGCTCGCGAGAATTAAAAGAAATTAATATTATTTTCAAGGAAAATATTGTTCCCATCTCTCTTAAAGTTTTTTGTACTGAGAATATCAAGGGTAGAATAGAATATTTAGTCTGTGGTCCAAATGACCCGTGAGTTCATAACTTCCTTGGTTCGTACACATGATTTAAGGGAAAAATGCAAAATGACTGCTAAGGATTTTGAAAATCTTTGTAATTTTGAAATTGTTATTCAGCGTTTCCCTTGATGTTTCACTTAGACAGCTGAAATGTTGGCAGGAGTTAGAGGCTGCTCTCTGCTCTTCTGACTACAAGCTTGAATATTGCTCAACTCAGCTATGGTCGAACTTAAAGAATGGTTTCATGATTGAAAATTTATTTGTTTGAATTTCATGTAAAAAACGCAATTACTTTTTTGCCGACCCAATATTATCACTGTGTTTGATTTTGATTTTGAATGTTTGATAAAGTATGGGGAATTCCAAAGACCTAATGTTTCCGATATTAAAAAAGGTCACATTCATACCTGGAAAGTTGAGGATGTTAGTTTTTCAGAAATAGGACGTTGTATTAGAAGACATACATCTACCGCATCTAATTCTATAGTTGGAAAATATATTATTTTGGGGAATATGGTAGCGGACGCAACAATAGACGCTTTATAGAATCTCTATCAAACTGTAAAAACCTCTAATTTATTTGCTTCAAAATTTGATATTTTTAATACTGGTATCTTTTACTGTGTTTTTGCACAAAATAAATCTAATTTACGTTTATTGTATGCGATTTTCAAAAAATTTTCACTTAATAAATTTATATATGGTCCCTTAACTCGTGAAAATAACACATTTTATTTAATATATATTAAACTACTGAACGTAAAAATTTGAAATTTTGCACAGCCATGTAATATTAATTTCTGCATCTATTTCCATCGAAATTTGGCTAGGTCGCTATTCATAATTTTTCTGAATATTAATTTAATAATTCATATTAATAATTTATTAAAAATCATAATTACATTAAATTATGTTTGGGTCGTTTAGTTCTAATAGTACGAATAAAAATCAGCTTCTTACTACCAATATTATATGAGATATGAATTGAAGTATGAAAAAATATTTTAACATAGGGGGAGGGGGATTTTGGGTGCTCATAACTCACTCATTTTCTGTCCAAATTTATTGAAAATTGGTGTCCGGGGTTAAAATGAGCTAAATTTTTGAAATATGAAGTGAAATCTAGGGGTTGCTATTGAGAAAAAAAAAGTTGGTGCGAATTTTAATATGTAGATGGCCCCTTATGCAATTTTTATGCATAGCAAATTAAAGTGTGCGTCAATCGTAAACGATTGGTATCTGTAACTTTGCTGTGCGACGAACGACGGCCGAAAAATGTACAAGTGGGCCTTTTTTTTCCGCAGCTGTACATCATGTATCTCAATAAAAATAATTAGTAATTTAGTAGCACTTCTTAAATGAAATTAACACAGGAATTATCATAGTAGTCACATTTTGGACCATAGTACAATAAAAATAATAAATAAAAACAATTCTTATGATTATTTGGTTATTTCAACAAAACATTTAATTAATTTAATGAAACTATATGTTTAAAATAAACAAGTGTTTTGGTGTCGCTTAATTGGTGCATTCATGGCTCATTTAACAAAAATGTTTTGTTGAACCAATCTAACAGTTCAAGTTTCTGAGGAAAGTCTAATTTATGTATTCACAAAAATTTACATTTTCAATTTAGTGTTCTTAAATATCTAAAAATTTAATTTGAAGGGACTCACTGTCTTTTTTTTTGTTGTTGTTGTTTGTTTATTTGTTCATAAGACAAACTTTGTAAGGCAATCAGAATTGTTGGTTGGATGGTTGGTGTCGTGTCCATGTGGAGAACTATAGAGCAGAGACGGTAGATTCTATTGCTATCTCTTTGAATCTTCATATCTCGATAGTGACCTGTTATAAGGCGAGTAATAGTTTTAGTGAGGTCTCTATCAGCGTTTATTTCACAAATCTGTGAGTCTATTTAATGGTGTTTTCTCTTAGACGGTGCCTTGCAATCACATTCACATCGTCAAGAGTGACTTTGATGATATTTCCATAATTGAGATTTCTCCCTTCCTTTCCAAGTTGATCTGCCTCCTCCATTCCAGGGATGCCTACGGGTGCGGGAATCCACTGCAGAATACATATCTTGTTTAATTTGTCAATTTCTTTTAATTGGTGTTCGATATCATGGGTTAAATCTAAAATGATATCCCATGGAAAAGTGGTTGCGATTTTCTTCCAAGGAGGTTGGACTTCTGCCTGATGGTCCGCGGAAGGTATTTTATTTCCCTTCTACCACCCAGAGGAAAGTCCAATGGAGGCATTTCCCTATCCGCCAATCGGGGACGCGCCCTCCAGGGGTTAAAGGCTCCCCAGAGGGAATCAGAATTGTTTTTGAGATAATGGTAAAGCAAAATTAATGTTTATATTTACTGAAACTTTTCTTTATAATGAGACCTTGCTGATTTGACTTAATAATGATCATTGCAATTTAAATTTTAAAAAACTGTTTATTTCATGTTGAGATGTACACCTGGCCAGTGTGTAAAGAGGGCGCTGTGTAGCCAGCGCAAGTGTAGCTATGAAACAAAACTTTTGTATCAATGAGAGTGTGTGAATGTGTGCGAAGGAGTGCGCATAGCTCATGGAGAAAATAAATGTCTACAGTCCACTATGTGTAATCTTTTTTGAGTATTTAAAGTGCAAACATAAAACAATGAGTTACCGGCAAGGCCAATACATGGTCCTAAATAGCCGGAGAGAAGTATAGCGTTAGTGTCGAGTATTGAGAAATGGGTTCCTGGTCTCGTGTGACATCAGTCCCAAAGTAGAGGTAAGAGCTATTGTCCTCTTGAGTTTAATTTAGTAATTAATTAATAGATTTGAATGTAATTTCGTGTTTAATGAGTTCAGAGCAAAAGTTTGCGTGTAAATATTGTTTTCGTTAATGAGTGTACTTTCGCTTTTAAAAATGTCAGGAATAACAAAATTAACGAAAGATGAATTAAAACTTTAAGTGGAACCCAGTGGAAACTTTAAGTGACTGAGGAGATCGAATTATCTGTGCCAGAAGGTGCAAAAAAAAAATAGAGTTAAAACATTTAATTGAGGAGAGTGATGTGTTCAAAAACGAAAATGAATTCGTGAAAGGCATCATAGATCAAATATTAGAGGAGAAGAAAAATCTAAAATCGGAGCAGGCTAGTTAAATTGAGCTAGAGCGACTTAAATGTGAGCGAATTAAAGCAGAATTTGAATTAGCACAATTAAGAGCGGACGCGAAAAATAGCGAGAAACTTAGCGATCACGAAACTGAAAAAGAAACACCTGAGCCGATTGATGTTTTGATCAAAAGTGTTAGAACTTTAACAATTAGAGTACCGATTAAATCGGAAGGCTGGGGCTTCTTTTTTAGTTCATTAGAAAGAGCATTCAATACAAAGAATGTCCCTGATAAACTTAAAGCTCAGATATTATCAAAGGCGGATCCAGGGGGAGGGCGCAGGGGGCGCACCCCCCCCCGAGAAAAATATATTTACACTAGATAAAATGAGTATTCACGATTTGCGCCCCCTCCGAAAAAAGTTTCTGGATCCGCCCTTGGATATTATTGAACTTACTAGGATAAAGTCAAATATTTTAACTTATAATGACGAGAAAGATCTAAATAATTATGAGGAAATTAAATCAATTGTTTTGAGAGAATTCGAACCAACAGCGCAAACTGTATTAGAGAATTTTAGAAAGACTTCTAGAGAAAATGAAACTCGTGTACAATTCGCTTCGCGTTTAACTACAAATTTCGATTATTATTTAAAATTGAGCGGAGTTACAGATTTTGAATCTTTAAAACAGTTAATTGTCTCGGATAAATTGTTTCAATCACTAGATAAAGAGACAGCCGCTTTTATTAATGTAAGGAGTAGAGATGGGGAATGAATGAACACCCTGTTCTTTTGAACCTGTTCTCAAGAAAAAAGCGGAAAAACCCTGTTCAGTGATCACGGCAAAAACATGTTCTCAGTTCATTAAGGTCCGTCGCTTCAAAACTTTATGGCAGGCAAGCGTGTTGAAAAGAGAAATTTTGGAAAATGCCTTAAAGGTGAAATTTCTCATTGAAAGGCACGATTAATATTTTTTTGCTAAGAAAAATTTAAATTCTGGGGGGGCAGACCCCCCCCTCCCCCACATTGGCTACGTATCTGATGGTGGGAACAGAAGTTCACAATTTTAGCTTTATGAAATTCTAATTGTGGAATCTTAGTTATTTTGAGAAATAATGATAACGAAGATGATTATCTGGGGGGGGGATAGAACTTTTAACCCAACCTACCATAATAAGAACCTGTTCCGGAGCAGCCCTCTCCTATTGGCTGAAAAAGAACAAGTTCTTTGATCACGGCTGGAGGAGTTCTCCGATCAGTGAGCGGGAACACCTAGTTCAGCGTTCTTTTCCTGAGCTGGTGTTCTTTCTCGGAACGGAGAGCTAAGGTACGGAGTAAAAGGCGTTCTCTTGCTGAACAGGTTAAACGAACTGTTCTTCGGTGAAAGGTGTTCTTTCATTGATCTGTTCCCTGTTCTTTTGCTTTAATTAAGTTCTGAGCTAGGGTCAAAGTTGTAGACTTGGAGTCAGAAGCAAGGCCGTACTTAGACGGGGGGGGGGTCCTATGAGTTCGGACGCCGCTCCCCATTAGTTATTACATTATATGTACATGGTGTATTTATACAGGGACGTAGCCAGAAAATTTTTTCTGTGTGGGGATAGTGAGGGGCATGGTCGCATGCCCCCCTCCCCCCTGGATTTTTGTATGCAGTGTTATCCTTTGCTTTTTTGCTCTTTCCAACATGGTAACTATACGTTGAAGTAGTCTTTGCCCCCCCCGGGGAAATATTCTGCCGGCGCCCATGGTGAGGGGTATGAAATGCAGTGATGTATAAATGAACGAAATGTTTGCGCAATAATAAAAAAAAATTTAATCTTGCTAAATTAGATAGAAATTGGGTGTGGGGGATATATCCTGAAAATTTTATCCCGATATATCATGCTCCCCGACTCCGAAATTATTTTCTAGGTATGGCCCTGGTCGGAAGTAATTTAATCTGGATTTTCGGAGCCATGTAATTTTATATGCCAAAGTCGTATTCATTTTCTTAAATCGTAGTCGAAGCAATCGACATATTTATACACGCGTATTATTTTTAATCTGGAGCCTGATACTTACAGCTTTTTAAACGGAGTCTTTAATTTTTAAGCTGGAGCATGTACTTTTTAAGCTGAAACTTTACTCTTTTTTCTTTTTAAGCTCTAAGAGTGTATCGACTCTTTTGTGGGCTCCCCCATTGGAAATGTGCAGGTCCATGCCGTATGTTTTTAACCTGAAGGCTACACAGTGATATTTTTTAAACTTGAGATGGATTTATTTAATATTTTGAGTTAGAGTCTAAACTTTAGAGCTAAAAATGTTTGTCGTTGGAACCAAAGCCATATCTTTTAAGCTGGAGCCGGAGACATATATTTTTATTTGTAGTCGCAGCCAAAGAATGAATGTTTTTCTTTTATTATTATTATTATTCGAGCCGGATCCATAACCTTTTGGAGCTAGACCTGGAACAATAAAATTTTTTTAAGGTAAAGAGGCGGACCGAACGGCGGAAAGGGTGAATTTTTCATAAAACGATTTCATCATTATTATTTTGTTAAAAACATTTTAAATTGTGGGGGGGAGGGGGGAGCAGACTTCCTGATTCACCTCCTCGGGTACAAGGTGTCAGAGCCGTATCCAGAAAAAAAATTTATCCAGACAAAAATTTCGGAGGGGGACCAAACGAAAGGAAGGTTGAATTCTTCACTAAGACTTCATATTTATTAGTTTGTTAACAAAAGTTTAAATTTCGGGGGTGTGGTGGACCAGATCCCTGGGTACGGCCTTGAAGGGGGTATTCCCTCTCCAGCGGTCCTACAACCCCCCCTCCCCTAAGGGTTATGACTTTGACTATAGGGTGGAAGCTTTCCCGAATGTATTCCAAAGTGGGGGTGTTGAAAATTGGATCTTCCGTTCGCTTTATCATGAAATTTATGGTGTGGACTGGGAATAAGACTAGGAAAGGGGGGGGGGGAATTCATCGCAGATTATCAGCTTCGGCGGTCTGCTGTAGTAGTGCTGAAGCAGAAAAAACAAAAAACAAAACTGGTGTTTCGTTGGAATTGATTTTTCTCTTAGTTTAGATTTAGCTATTGCATTAGCATCTTGGAATATTGTTCATCGAATCGTTGAATAAACACTTCTGTGGTTGGATCATTTTTATGTCTTGTAAATAATGATAACAATTATCTAAATAAATTAATCCAGTCAAAAATGAACAAAAATTTGTAATTTATATATTTTAAGTGAATCTAATATTGTTTATCATGCTGTGTGTATGAAGTATATATAATCATATATCTATATCGTGTATATTGAATCAGCCATTACTGTACTTAAATTTATATTCAGTTCAAGTAAATTAATGTTTAAAAAATGAAGATTTTGTAATATTGTCTTTTACTAAATACGGATTTTAAATTAATGAAAGCGAGACAGAAGAAGTATACTAGTTCTTTAGCTCTTCTATAGTGTTTCATTATATTTAATTAAAATACCGACAAGTCTAATCAAACAGTTATGAATATTATGTCATTTTAGGAGCTTTCATAATCTAAGTCATTTTAGGAGCTTTCAGAATCAAATATTGTTTACTAATGCAAGCAATATTGTATTACTCAGGTAAGTAATCGAAAATTAAGCCTGGCCTAAATAATTCTCACTAGAATTTCAGTTTTTCCATTTATTTTTACATACGTGCTATGAGTAAGGATAACAAAAGTAAATAAAAAGCATCGGAAAAAATTTTGATTTTAAAAAGATGTGCATATTTAACAGTATATTATAGAACGTTAATATAATTAAAATATTTTTACAAAAAATTACTGTTAACATACTTCATTGAGGAAAGCCAGAATGTTGGTTGCAAAGTTTTTTTTAAACATTTTACAATTGTTGTTGTTGTTGCTAATGCCCTCTGGCAGCCCGCGGGGCGTTGCCAGATCCCTCAAATATGCAGGCGATGGGCGGAAGGGGCTGCTTCCATTTTAATGAGCCCCAGTAGGAGGAACTCCGACTCAGCTTGGGGTCCCCTAATTTTGAACCAATTCCAGAGGAGGGACCCACCCCCTGAAATAGGCACCCCCAGAGGTATCGTTTAACAATTTGGAAGACATTGAAGCCACGACGGATTTTACGTGCACCAGCTCCCATTAGGGCACACGGTCCCACAGCAGTCGAGCCGAGAGGAAGTTGACGCTCTCAAGGACTGGCCCATCCGGATTCTGCTTCACTTTTCGTGTTCTTATGGGAACGGAGTTTAGTGCCCAGACCACTGCGGGTTTTACAATTGTACTAAAGTATAGTACATGTTAAAAAGACGTATATTTTCATTTTTAAATTGAATAAAATAGTCATAATAAAGCTACCATAAATCAAAGAACCTGTTCTCAAAAGAACAGGAAAAAGAACTGTTCTTTAAAAAAGAACGGGAACGGTGAACAACTGTTCTTTGAAAATAACGGTTTTCCCCACCTCTAGTAAGGAGAGCAGAAAATTGGTCCCGACCCCGTTACAGCTAGCCAAAGAATGTGACTTATATTTTACTTCTAGAGGCAAGCCTATAAATGAGACAAAGAGAGAACAAAATTATAACAAATTTAAAGTCGCGAAAACCGCTTCTAAAGTATTTCTCAATGAGGAAAAAAATAAAACATGGGATTTATGCTTACAGCAATATCACACTCTGTGGGTTCCCAGGGGCCATGCACCAGCATGGACAGTGGAACCTTTCCGTGAGGGCTCGCGAGCTTCCTCTTCTAGTGAATATGTTAGAAATACTGTTGGTGCATGTATTTCAGGAAAGCCGCGGTACTCGGCGACATTCCATTTTTGAATATGTTAGAAATACTGGTGGTGCATGCATTTCTAAGGCGAGGCCCTCGGGTTTTCTCCCAACAGTGGTGCGTTAAGTTCGAAATACTGGTGGTACATGTATTTCAGGAAAGTCGCGGTACTCCACGGCATTCTGTCTTGAAAGGTTCCCAAGGGCCATGCACCAGCATGGACAGTGGAACCATTCCGTGAGGGCTCGCAAGCTTCCTCTTCTAGTGAATATGTTAGAAATACTGGTGGTGCATGCATTTCTAAAGAGAATACCTTGGGTTTCTCCGTATGGATTCTTGCAAGCCATGCACAAGTATGGAGCAAAGAACTAACAGGTGAACCACGTAGAATGGAAGGCGAGCCCTTCTGACCGTGGTTGTGACTTCCTTCCTGTCACAAGAAGGGAACCTAAAGTGTCTATGTCGCACGAGTCTTTCGTGCAAATGGTGTCACGAGTCTTCCTTTTGGTGCGTCGGTATCTGGTGTGATGACGGGTGGACTATGGGCCGGGTTCGTCCCGCCGTAAATCCCCCGTGGGACGAGTGGACAGTGTACCAGGGTCTGTGGGGATCCTCGCGGGCGGCCGAGAGTCCCAGAGGCGTCTTGGATTCGCTGGTCTGGGTTCCAATCACTGCGTCCTCTTGTGGGGACGCAGGTAAAGGTTACCGTTTACCACTCGCTCGGCCAGCCCCGAGCAATCTGATGGGTTCCTCTCGAGAAGGTTACAAATGCGACGGCTTTCAGTATTGGTTGCTACCGAGGGGATCTTCGCCTGGGCTACCAAGCTTGTAATGCTCAACATAGAGCGGGTGCAAGTATTGAATTAGTACAATCACCCTCTGTACCTTTGCCCCCAATTTAAGAGACTTTCGGTTCTAGAGCGAGTTGAGGTTGTTAAGAATAAAAATGTTTGTTTCAAATGTTTGCAGTGTTCAAAAATGTTCTTATAAAAATTGTTTCTGTGGTAAAGCTCACCACAAATTAATTCATTTCTCCAGAGAACTGAAAAACGCACTGTCTGTTTTCAGATCAGGCGCCGCTGAAGTCATAAATAAATCACCGCAGGGGGGAAGGAATGAAGAATATGCGTTTGGTACCGCTCCTGTTGTGGCGGCTACATTACTTGAAAATAAAAGCGTAATGTTGTCCACAGTGCAGTGCTTGATAAGAGATAAATACTCGCAATGGAGGGAAATTCGTTGTATTTTAGATGTAGGCAGCAACGTGTGTCTCATGAGTAATGAGTGTTTACAACGATTGCAACTAAAAAGTGAAAAAAATAAATCAAACTATTTCGTGCGTTAATGATACGTCATTGGTAATTTATCGTAGGGTTATCGCAACTCTCGCGAGTAAAAATAAAAGTTTTGAAAGAAATATGTCGATGTTAGTTGTAAACAAAAATAACTGATTTAATTCCAAATCAAAAGTTCGAAGCTCGTTTTCAAATTCCAGAGTCAATTAAACTTGCGGATCCTAATTTTAATGTTCGGGGAAAGATTGATGTTTTAATTTCTGCCGAGTACTTTTACGACGTAATAAAGCCGGGAAAATTAAAGGCAAAAAATGCCAACTTAACGTTGCAGGTTTCTGTGTTTGGTTATATTGTAGAAGGTAGTTTCTGACTTCAGGTAAATTAAATCCTAATTATTGCGGTTTAATAAGTGAAGCAGAGGAGTTAAATTCGAATTTGCGAAAATTTTGGGAAATTGAGAAGATAGGAAGCGAAGTACCTAAAAGTAAAGAAAATTCAATATGTGAGGAACATTATGCTCATAAGAGATATAAAACAGAAAAATATACGGTTTCTATGCCATTTAAAGAGCATTGGTCATGTTTAGGGAACTCGAGAGACATTGCTCTTAAGCGACTAGAATCGCTGTGGACCCGATATTCTAGAGACCAGGAGTACCTAAAACTGTATCGCGAATTCTTAAAAGAATACAACGACTTGTGACACATGACTGAAGTTAGAGAGACTGTGGAACCTGAGGTGACACATTATGTGCCTCACCATGGCATACATAGACCTCATAAAAGCACAACTAAACTGCGAACAGGTTTTAATGCTTCGACCTTAACATCTAGTGGAAAATCACTAAATTCCATCCAATATAATGGTGGAGTCATACAAGACGACTTGTTTAGTTTGTTGGTGCGATTCCGGAAGCACATCTTTGCCTTTACAGCAGCTATTCGCCAAATGTACCGAATTATTAATATAGACGAAAGTCAAAGACAACTCCAAAGAATTTTGTGGAAAGAGAATGTCAATGAGTCTGTTAAGGTGTATCAGCTCAATACCGTAACTTACGGAACGGTTTCGGCACCCTATATGGCAATGCGAACTTGGAAACAAATTTCCATTAACGAGGGAAAGAATTTTCCTATTGCGGCACAAGTACTGTGTAATGACCTTTACATGGATGACGTTTTAAGTGGAGAAAACACATTAGAGTCAGCTAAAATTTTGCAACACCAACTAATTGAGATTCTTAAAACTGCGCACATGACATTACATAAGTGGTGTGGGAGTACATCCGAGCTTATCCCAACCACAGAAAATGAGTATGACTTTTCATGTTCGGACGAAATTAAGACGTTAGGCATTGCCTGGAAATCCAAAACCGATTGTTTTACCTTTAAGGTAGAAGTGGAAAAAAATGATCAGCCAACCAAAAGATCAATCTTATCCGTCATCGCCCGACTTTTTGATCCTCTTGGATTACTTGGTCCATTTATTACAAAGGCAAAAATTTTCATGCAACAATTGTGGATGAAAAAAATTGATTGGACTGAAATCCTCCCTGAAAAAGAAGCTGGCGAATGGAAAGATTTTGTGAGAGCCTTGATGGTTGTAAATAATATCAACATTGAACGATGTATAGTGATAGAAAATGCTGCAGTGACTGAACTCCACAGTTTTTCGGATGCCTCCGAGAAGGCATACACTGTAAAAAATAAAAATAAATTTACGAGAATTTACCGCTCATTTTTAAGGGGGAATCTCGTTTTCGTATATGAATGAGAAACCCTCGTAAATCTACATTTTGAATATGAAGAAGCCCTTTTCTTACTGAAATCGCGATCTCCACCTTTAAATTACGGTAGAGTCTCGCGGATCTACTGTCATGCTCAAATGTGACGTCAGATTGTGACGTGGATCCGGGAATTTCCGACCCCGAATCGAAGCGTGACTTGTTTGTTAATCGAAATCGTCCTGGCGCGCGGGAGAAAACATAAACATATCGCTGAGTCGGACGAGCTTCAATAAAAGCAAGTGTTATGTGCCCTTGTGTAAAAAATGAGGTATGTGCCCTTGTTTTATTATTTGAATTTTGTAAATGTATTAAACATTTTAAGGTAATTAGCATTTCTTTCCAAAACATGGAATGAAACGTTAAGCCTAGGGATCCTTATTCCAGGGGCTCTAGTCTAGTAAAGCCTATCTTCGGCCGTTCTTATCTACGTACATCAGCAGCATGGCGAACAGCTGAATGTTTATTCTGAAGAAACATAATATTTTACGACATGCTTGTGAAAGTGACCGGCCTACCGTTCCCGGTGGGAATATCTGAGCCTGAGCATTTATAGGATATTTTTTAGATGTTTCATACAAGACAGAGATTTTTTTTTATTTTGCTTATTTCAGTTTGTAGTGCAGCTGGCCAATCAAGGGCGGATTAAAGGGAGGGGGCGACCGCCCACCCCCGAGACAAAAGAAATTAATGTAAAAGATCCTATTTTACTTCCACAAAATGGACGTATATGTCAATCTTCTAACTACCCCCCCCCCAAGAAACTTGCATTAATCCGCCACTGTTGTCAATATTTATATTTTTCTGTTCATTTTAGAAATTTATGTAAACTTAACACCCATTAGAAATTTTGCTTACATTTCCAATTGTGGTTAATTTATTATATATTTAATAGAAAGAAAAATTCATTCAGAGAAATTGCATTTTTGCTCAGTTTTCAAGATAAAATTTCTGAGAACAAATGTAAAAATTTAAAACAAACCACTATTACATCAGTGGTTAAATAATTTAAAGAATAATCAATTATGAATTTTCATTTGCATTTGAAATATTTTATTTTACATAAGTTAATAGTCTTACACAAAAGTATTTCCAATACTTAGTTAAAAACAGTTAAAAGCCATTAAAATCCGTTTAAAATATTAAAAACATAGCACACAAAGTGTTTTGTCAAGTGCAAATTTGTTTATTCAGGGCCAGACAATAACATTTTTGTGCCCAGGGCACTTTTAAAACTTTGTGCCCCTACATATAGCTAGTTCAATTTTTGTGCCCCTATACATAGCTCTAAATTAAATTTTTTGGCCTGCTTCTGCACGTGTACCCAGTAGAGATGAGACGGGCTCAGCCTGAGCCCGGGCCCGAACCGGGCTCGGGCTCTGTAATTCACAATTGTGTTCGGACTCGTGAAAAATTTCTCCTTTATTGAACATACTGCTTGAAATAGATTTTAAAAAGTGATCCATGGGGGAAAATAAAAGTACTTATAAAAAATAAATAAACAAATAAAAATAGCGGCACGGGTGCCTAGAAGGTGTGTGAAGCTCTTTGGGTATTTTAGAACAGCGGTTTATATTCCTTAGTCATGAGATCCGACATTTTTTGATAAAGGATGGATACAAAGAATTAAAAAGTACATTAGGAGTTTGCAACTATATTTGTCTTTAATTTGCACAAACGGCAAAATATATTGTATTCTATCAATGAAGTATTTATCTTTAGCTGAAATTTCGGGCTCGGGCTCCGACGTAAATAATATTGCTCGGGCTCGGATTATAAGTCCTCGGGCTCGGGCGACAAAAAATGAGCCCGAACTCATCTCTAGTCCCCAGGGCATGGGCCCAAATGCCTGTGCAATAATCAGGGTGTGCATTTATTCAGAACAAGCACAGTAAATTTATGACACTGTTTTTTGATATATCTTTAATATATTTGCATAGTTACAGTTGTAGCTTATTATTATTATTTTGTATTTTAAGCAGCTTATTGAACCAAAATTACTCTTGGAAATTTTGAACAAAATATGTAGTTTGTTCTGACTAAAATTGTCCAAAAGTTTACTCAAGTGCTAAAGTAAAAAAATGAGGAAATTTGTAATATGCAATTTTATTGCAAAAAATAGATTTACACATTTTAGGACAGAATTTTAGGTTTTTGACACTTATTGTCAAAAAGGGGTTTTTGACATGATAGTTAAAACCGGACAAAATCATCAATTGCAGGCGCGGATCCAAGGGGAGGGTGGTGGGGGCAATTGCCCCCTCCTGGGCGAAGTCCCAAACTCTGTTATAATCTCTTAAAATATATTATGAAGGTATAATGAAAATTAAGTAGCCTTTTCCTAAGGGGTGTATGGCGGGTACTACTCCCTGTCCTTTTTAATTAGAGCTCATATATAGATTTTATTAATAATATGATTAATTACATTAATTGGTACAATTAATTATATTAATTATAAAATGATTTTGCGCATTCTACCCCCTTGTTTCAGGTACAAAATCGTCCCTCCTTGAGTAATTTCTGGATCCGCCCCTGATCAATAGTCAAAAACTTGCCAACCTTGCCAGTTCTGAAGATGGCTGTGGGCTGAGCAGCCGAAAGCGCTTGACAAAACACTTGGTGTGTTATGTTTTTAATATTTTAAACAGATTTTAATGGCTTTTAACTGTTCTTAACTAAGTGTGGTATTTTACATTTTTTAAATAAATATGTATTTTATTGCTGTACGTATATGTATTATTTGAGTATGATGTTTAAATTATTAGTTTCAAAAATTGATAAAAGTTGAGTTACTATTGGAAAAATACTTTTATCTTAAAATTTATTAGATATCACCTTTTTATTTTAATGTCTATTTATGGATGATTAGGGATGGGCGCGAGACGAGAAATAGGGCTGTCTCGTCTCGTCTCGCAGTGGTAAACCTCTGTCTCGTCTCGCAACCACTTTGTCTCGTCTAGCGTCTCGCACAGAAATTGCCTGTCTCGTCTCGCGCGAGACGTCTCGCGAGTCTCGCAAAATTAAGGACTGCGAATTTTTACCATATTTTTAGTAACATTAATACTAGTTATTGAAAATTAATATTAACAATAGCAATTAGTTGCCTATTCCAATATTAGTACATATATTAGTTACCATATTAACTCATATAGTTATTTGAAATGATAAAAATTCGGATTTAATCCGTATATATAATGTGACATGACACCGAAAATTTATTTATTTGCGTAACTGCGTAAATGTAATATTTATGGTTGATGGGAGTTTCATTTGCTTTTGAAAATATATAAAGCTTTGAATTTTGTCAGATATGTTGCAGAACTCAGGGACACATGTTGGGCAAATAAAATTTTGATCTAATTAAACGGCCCCAATGTACGGAATAGTGAATAATTATAGTGAGCGGAATGGTGAATAATTAAAGTGAAGCTTACTTATCCCCCCTCCCGTTTTAGTGTATGAGATATGGGTTTCATATTTAATCGGGGGAACCCCGGTTTAACCTGTTCATTTACACCGGGTATGGGCAACCTTTGGAAGGTTGCGAGCCAAAATTTAGGATGTTAGGGACGTCACGGACCGTATAAGTGGGATTTTGATTTGGTTTATATTGATTGTCTATGGCGGTGCTGTCCAACCTTTTTATCGCCGCGACCTGGTCAGCGTTTGATAATAATTTTACCGCGGACTGGTCAGGGGAGGGAATACGCTGATTGTTTTAATTTAATTGTGCTTAAACATACCTTCAAAATATATACAGCTTCACAAAAAATGAATGTAAAATGATTTAAGATTTTATCTCATTAGGACGCTAAATGAATGAGAACACTGAGCTTATTTCTTTGCAACGAGTTGGTTAGATCTGGAGGTAAGAAGCAATGACACCCAAAGTGTGTTGCTTATGTACAATTCATTCCTTTATTCTGTTATTTTGGTTCTTGTCAGTGCAGAAAATCCCGTTTCACACAGTTAGGTTGTTGGAAATGGCAATAAGGATTTAAAAGACTGGAATTTTAATTCATAGTCTTGAAATATTTAATAAGCAGTAAAATAATGTAAAATAGTCATGAGATTTTTTTCTGTTACAAAATCTGTTCTGTATAAATTAGCACAAAACCAAGAAACTCGAGACCTCGAGAGAAATGCACGACAGAAAATAAAATGGAAATAATGTAATTTTTCTTGAGCAACCCGGTACCATTTGATCCGCGGACAGGGGGTTAGGGACCACTGGTCTATGGAAATTTGAAATCTTCCACTTGCTGGATACCCTGGAGGGCCACATCCGGGCCGCGGGCCAGGGTTTGCCGATATGTGATTTACACTATCAAAAGAAGAGACAACAGAAAGGACTTGTGAGCGTTGGATTTGCACAATCACTCCAGTAGATCATTCATTTGCGTTCGCATAGCTTGGCTTATGGCGAAAGACAGTGCCGTAAAAATAGGGAGGCATGGCAGGGCGAATGCCCGGGGCCCCCACATGTAGGGGCCTCAAAATCCATACAACTATTTCTTCAACCACTTGGATTTTTTATCTTTTATAATGTTTTAGATTTGTACATTTACTATTCAAAACGGATCACCTAACACTGTTTAAGCAGTAAACAAAAAAGTTGCTTACTGTTTACAAAATAGCTAACAGCTCACCAACAGATCCGCTGTATTACGGTACGTACAGCTGATTATGAAAAGTTAAATTTATATACCAGTATTTCTAGAACCAAAGTTCTTTAACTAATGACCTTGTGTTCCCTTTATTTGTATTCTAGAAAAACATGATCTGGGCCTCAAAAAGCCACTCTGAAGCAAGCATCCCTTTTGGGGGGCCCCCTTATTTCTTAAAATTATCATATCACTTAGGTAATTTAAAGCAAATGGCAGTTTTTTCTTTTTGTTGTAATTATTACTTACAAATATTTTATGTACTTACAAATAATGTGCAGATGCATAATCAGTGGTGTACACCGACTTTCTTTAAGAGAAGGGGGGAATGGAAGTAATCTTTTGGTTAAATAAAAGCCATAATCTATATGTTTAAAATTAAAACTGTACGGACTTTATGTTAAAAATGCATGGACAAAGGGGGAGGGACTGAATCCTCACCCCCACACCATTTGTGCACGCCACTGAGCATAGTAAATATATGGAGCTGAACCACACTTTTCTAGAGTAAGTCAATGCTCGGAAATTTCTATTTCCTTTTAATGAGTATCTAAATTAGGAATGGCATGGCATACAAAGGTCCAAATGCCAATTAACACGCTCTACTTTTTCTCGCATATCGTAAAACTCAAAATTAGCCAACTTAAATTGACACTTTGTCCTTTATTCCCCCCCCCTCCAAAAACCAAAGACATTAGAATATACTAGAACGAGTATATTCTAATGTCTTTGCCAAAAACCAATGGTTTGAGTCCCTCTTGCAAAATATTTTAATATTTGTTGGTCGTCTTTTTCTTTTACTTGTGCAATAATCAGAGTTCACATTATTTTACATTCATTATACAAATGATTCGATAATTATTTGTATAAAAACCCAAATTAAAAATAAAAATAAATGTTATATTCCAGCTGGAATTCATGTAAAATCCATTAAATACTTCAGTATATGAAATTAAAAATACCTTGTTGTTACAAACCAAGTGCTCTATTAATGGCTAAAAACGCTTTTATAAGGAATAATACTACTTACATCATGAACACATAAGAGCTATATTGATGATTTATTAATGTTTCTGTGTTGTTTTGTGTTAAGGTAAAGCTACGAAAGAGCTATCTGCTTAGAAGGGGTGCAATGGGAGGAGGACCTCTAACGCGTATTCACGTTACATCTGGAGAAAACCGCCCAAAACTTCGATAGCCGCACGGCAGGATAGAACCCTGCCTTCAGAACCTTCACAGAGACCTTCACAATTCAGTCATCTTACCATGTTGTATGTTGAGTGTTATTCCCCAATGGTGAGCGGAAAAAACGCGACTTTTAATAGTGACATAGGATGTAACATGGTCGTTATATGCTAGTCGATGAGGCAAGAGCGCAGCCAGAAAATTTTGTCGAGGGGGTTGTATAAGATACAATTTTGTATTGATAAACTTAATTTCTTATTGACGACAAAAATCTGAAAGCTCTTAATAACTAATTTTGAAAGTTTCGCAGGGAGGTATATCCCGATATCCCACTCCATGGTTACGCTTCTGCAGTGACGTACGAAATGGGGGGCGGCTTTGGGGCTCGAGCCCCCTCCCCATACATTTGGAGGATGATAGAAAATAACCATATATCGGTGTCTTTTCCAGTGTCCAGAATCCACATACTTTATTTTTTGTCTGGAAACCGATCATTAGCGAAATTCTCGATACATTAATTCCTCACCCTTGTTTTTTTTCCGGGAAAAAAAAACGGTCACTCAATAGTTGTTTGTGGGTGGAATAGCGAACGAACGGAAGTCTTCATGTCAATTGTGAAAGCAGCGGTTATCTTGCAACTTGTCACCGCTCTGGCACCTTATCTCGCAATCTGTTCGGAGGTGTCCTATTGTTGAGGGGAAAAAATTCTTCCGGTGATAGGGCGCACCTACTTCCACGTGCTGAGATAGGTCGCCCTCCGTAGGTCCATTCTGTTGTGGAGTGAGAGGTCATCCATCGTGTCGGCAAATCCAAAAGACACCGGGCAATTATGTCCTCGGTACATCTCTCTCCCGACATTTCTGTTTTAACTGGAACTCTGTAGTAGGGACCCTCCGATATCTGATATTCTGCGTAGAAAAAAAAAAAAAAAAAAAAGCTTTGGCATCTCAACACAAAGCATGCGTTTCCTTTCGACCCCAGTCCTGTGTTCAAAGTTTGTCCCTCATCTCATAGCGTGAAGTTTTAAAACAGGAAAAGATCTTATACATATAGTAGTATTTTACAATATTTCTTTATAAGTATAGCGCTTTTGCTCATTTTGAAAGACAATTTTTGTGTTAATTATTACTTTTTTTTCTTCTTTCTTGACATGATCAGTGGCATACAAAGACTTCCTTCAAGGGGGGGAGGGGGGTTATAGACATAACTTTGTGTTAAAATGTAATATTTAAGCTAAAATAAATGTGTGTAAATGTATAAATGTGTATAAATTAAATGTGTATAAATGTAATATTGTGTAACGTAATATTTAAGCTAAAAATTGAAAATTTGTGGACATTTTGTTAAAAAAATTTTGACAAGGGGGGAGGGGTGAACCCCCAAACCCTCCCCCCCTTGCGTACGCCACTGGACATGATGAATGCTGGGTGACTGTTGATAAAAGTACGTAGTACAGTTTTTGAAGAACCAGTGAAAAAGCAGTGGAAAGAGAAAATCCGCACAACATTAAATGGGTTTATTTTTTCAAATGAATGTGAGTGTGCGTGAGTGTGTGTGGGGGGGGAATAAAAAATGTAAAGGAGTGGGCATCCGAAAGGGCGCAAACAGAGGTACATTCATGTATTTTGTATTTATCTCTATTGAAAGTTGACATTCCGATAATTTTTCAAGGTCAGTGGCCTGATTTTTAAGTACACAGTGTGCACAGTAGCCCCATTGCCTCTATAGCTTTTGGTGAAGTGATTTTTTTTTGTATCACTAGGGGCCAATGCCCCCAGACTCGCTACGCTCGCTTTTCGTATGAGACATTCGGCCCCTAATCAGGCTTATTCGTAAAAAAGACATAATTTCAACAGACAAAACCCGAAGATTGGATCAGATAGAATGTTACTGAGCTACGCATTGCTTGGTTCTTGCATGTTCATTGGTACATAAAAATTTAAACTTCACACTACAGTAGAACCCCTCCCCCTCATAACACGGAAGATATTTTGTTATGGGAATCCGTGTTGTACGGGTCCTGAGCTATACTACACCTGGCGTGCGGACTCCGCTTATAATCGCTGGAAAAATTATTTGCACTCTTCAGAAACACAATGATTTTCAATGTTGCCATTCAAAAGTTATATTAATTAGGAGCTAAAGCATAATAAAATCAGAACATCTGTTTCAGTTGTATTTTTAATAATGTAAAACCTATTGGACACCCTTCGAATCTGCCACCCATTGCGATTTTTCATTATTTGGCGACTTGCGTACATGTAAAGTTAATAAAAGCTACGGAACAGATAGGATAGCTTGCCACCAATGGCGACTTTTCATTATTTGGCGATTTACACATGCTCACAACCTATATTTACTGTTCATGTAAGGTTACCGGAAAACCATTATCCATATTTTCATTTACATAATCGTTTGCAGATTGGCGTACTTAGCACCACGAATTATACCATCTCGTCGCGCTAGCAAATACTGCTATAATGGCATAGTTAACGCCGCCAAATATTTCTACTGGTAGCAAATAATCCAGCTGGACGAGAACCGGCTTTAAAATAATCTGCATTTTAATTATTTTTTATTTTGAAGATATTAGTTATTCTGTTTTGGAAAAAGGAATAATCGCTAATTCTAAACTCCTGTTGTCTAAGCGAACTTACTATTTGAAAATTGTCAACTTTGTGTTTTGAGTTGCTTATTTCATATAGTTTTTATTTTGGCGTAAAATGGGCGTAATTCTAACTCATGTTTGTAAATTTCACGCGATTCTAGATACTTGGAAACGCTTTGTTGCAAAGGAATGAATGATTTTATGCCAAATCTGGCAACCATTCGCTTTATTTTTTCAGTTTTTTATTAATATCTTCTGAAATAATTCGATTTTCTAAATTTAAATCAGCTTAGCAGGTTCCTCGGAATTTTTGGAATCTGTGGGCACCTTAGTCGAAACTCAAATCCCCACAGTTTAGGAGGAGATACGCTGACAAGCTTTTGACAGCGGCGGCGACAGCGGCCTTTACTTTTTTTTAGAATAGAGAGATTTTTACACGAAAATGTGTCACACTCTGAAGTTTTGCAAGCCGAAGGAAGGTAAAACATGATAATATAAACAAAAAGAGAAATAGTTTAAAAAAAATTGCTTGCATTTCTTTCCGTCCGATATTAATATATAAGAATAAAAAATGTCATTTAAATCTCTTTAAAATAGGCCAACGATAGGGATTTAACCGCCCCTAGAAAGTTGTCACCGGGGTGGGCGCCCCCCCTCCCCTACGCGCGCCGCAACCTGCGGGAAAGTTTGAGGATAATATCGGTACAAGGATATTTCAACCAAGGATATTCAACCATATTTCAACCTACTCAGACTAAGCATCAATGCGAATGCAAGTTGCTCTACTTCTAATCTCCCTCTGATATACCCGAAACCCGATTATCACAGGGGCAAGGGGGGGGGCGGTAGTCCGGTGCCCCTTAAGAAAAAGGGGACCCATATATATCCCGATTATCTAAATTATAAATTCATAAGTACTGAAATAGTAATTGTGGTGAAAAAACTGAATTTCCTCTATAATATAGGTATTACCTAATTGTCTATTACTAGATCAAGTTAGAGATATTTTTTTTTTGGGTGATAAATACGATTTGATTAAAGTACAAAAACTACAGTTAACTGAAATGCAATTTTCGAGTACAACAGCGGTCAAAACTGGGTTAAAATGCTTAAAAAAGGTAGGCTCAGTAAAGGGGCTTAATGCGTAAAAAAGGGGACAGTAAGGGTGGCTTAACTTAATGCCCCGTCTAAAAGTGGTCAGATTTGAACATACCGTAACGCCTTTCCTATTTACTTATTATTTTTCTTTCAACTCTTCTCTGTTTTCTTTTTTTTCCGCCTCTTTCTTTATCCTCTCCTTTGTGTGTTTTGTATATCTCTCGTCTCTTCTAATTTTAAATGTTACGTGTTTGTGCGTATTGTAGAGTGCTGATAGTATACCAGGACCGAAAACGAAGGAGACGCAAGTTAAACGGTAGAGGCTTCAGGCAAATTGTCGCTTTTCAGATCGTATTTATGCGAGACGGAAGAAAATGCGAGAATTCTCGCGCGAGACAAGACTCTGTCTCGTCCCGCAAAATATTTTTTTTCTCGTCTCGCGTCTCGTCTCGCAAAAAATGCCTGTCTCGTCTCGCGGGACAATGCGAGAACGCGAGACAATGCGAGAATTCTCGCGTCTCGCGTCCATCCCTATGGATGATCATCAACTCAATCAAGGGCGTAGCCAGGATTTTCCTTGGGGGGGGGGGCAGGACATGGAGTCTAACCGGAGAATGCCTGGTTTGTCATAATCAGACCCTATGACTAGCTCATTTTAGGGGGGGCAGCTGCCCCACCCTGCTCCTCGTTGGCTTCGCCCATGAACTCAATCTAAATCTGCAAAAGAAAAATGTAAACAAAGACAATGGCCTATAATCCGCAAAATCCTATAATCTGCACAACCTTTTCAGGCGTGGATCCAAGGGGAGGGCGGTGGGGGCGATCACCCCCTCCTGGGGGAAGTCCAAAAATCTGTTATAATCTGTTAAAATATATTATGAAAGAATGAAAGTATAATGAAAATTATGCAGCCTTTTTCTAAGGGGTGTATTGCGGGTACTACTCCCTGTCCTTTTTAATCATCGCTCATATATAGATTTTATCGATAAAATAATTAATTACATTAATTGGTATAATTAATTATACTAATTAATTATAAAATGATTTTGCACATTCTACTCCCTGTTTCAGGTACAAAATTGCCCCTCCTTGAGTAGTTTCTGGATCCGCCCCTGAACCTTTCGGCAAAACTTTTGCAGATTTGAGGGAGTTGACTGTTTATTTTGTATTAAAAGTTTTTTTTGTTTTAAATGTGTGTGCGCATGTGTTTAAGACCTTGAGTATTTGTTATTGTTTTTATATTTGACAATAGATCTTTAGCATGTATGCTTTGTAAAGTATTATTTCATTAATTAATTCAAAATAATTTCACATAAATGACAAAATTTTCATGGTAAAATATAATACATGTTTTTTACAGAAAATGTAACAAAAACAACACATCTTTATTAGATTTTAAATTTTTTAGACATGCATTAAAAAAGAACTTAATACAAAGGCAAATTGTTTGTCTTGATGCCAAAGTTTGATAGTTATATTTGCAAAACATTTCATATTCAAAATTAATGTTGATATTCCCAGGGGTCGAAAAAATTTGTAAAATATTAGGTGCCAGGAAAAGATTTTTAGGAGCCTCATATATGTTGAATAATATTGATTTTAAAAAAAGCTAGTTGCTAAGGGATATTTTTTGGTCATCTGTGCGACCTAGCGCCCGGGTTTTTTCGAACCCTGGATATTCCAAAATTTCATTGCTTAATTTTTGAAAAACGAAGATTTTAGTGAAAAATACCTTGTGTTATAATTAGGGTGTATGTACACTATGGCGTCGTCTACAAATGTTAAGCCTGGTAAATTAACCAATGCTCTCAATTTCAGGATTTTTCAACTTATCCCGAATTGCAATCTGAAGAATTCGGGACAAAATTTTAGTTATAACATTTATTTTTTCCCAATTTTTTTAAAAAATCAATCATATTTCACTCATTTAATTTCATGAATGCTTAGCTTATATTTATTTAGCTAAAGCATCATTAATTGGGGTAAGCATTAAATTTATAAAATGTCCCCAAATTTTTTCTGAATTTGGGGCACCACAAGATTTGTCTCTGCAGTTCTTTCTTGAAAAATCTGATCACCAGCCACCCGGGTGGTGTAGTGGCTAGCTCACTATTCTACCACCCTTTTGCGTCTGGGTTCTATTCTCAGCTTGGGATTGGTTGTTTGTGATCACCCTAATATTGTGCTGTAAAAAAATAATGTAAACTTTGAAATAAATAAAGAACTTGTAATTAGGACCAACTGAGTTGGTGACAAGAAAAGGGGCAGAGAGTTAGAGTAAATGTGACATCACATATTTTGGTCAAAATAAAACATTTTAAATTTAAAAAGTTATTTTGAAGCAAGCAGAATTTGAAGGTATTTTTTTAATAGCGGTGTGATTTTTCATGCGACAAATGAGATGACAATTCCATTCTAGTTAAATCAATAGTAAGGTTTGTTTTAGTTTCTATTTTTGTTCCGGAGTATGGAGAATTGTGATACTTTCTGATAAAGGGAGAGAGCATCAAAATTAAGGAAGAAGTGGGAA